>JACGCL010000006.1:1800000-2285840 GCA_014925845.1 Crassisporium funariophilum
CAAGCCTCGCTCCATAGTGACATCGAACGGCAGTGTTCATGTGGGTCAATAATGACATACTTAGCAAGGCTACTATTTCTACATTATTGAACAAAGTCATACATAGTAAACCGGGTATCTCATTTAAAGTGTAATTCTCCGATGTCAGGTCTAGCACACTCAGGCGAGCTTTTCACTGAGGAATTATTATGAACATAACAGTCTCCTAAACAGAGACATGAAAAAATGGACGTCAGACTCGGCTTTGAGGCAGTTCAAGAGAAAAAAGGAGGTTTACCTGACTTGGAATCACAGCAACTGTACCCCATCTCTTTCAGTTGTTTTCGGACAGTTTCAAGCCCTATCTGGTCAGTTCCGTCTCTCAGTTTTTCACGCAGATTCTTCCGCGCGTTCAAACTTATTGTTATGATGAGGTCGAGATTTCACAGGTGGAAAGAACGTAGGCGCTTACGTGGACAGAAGAGTGTTGAAATATGCTATAACACAAGCAGATCAGTCACTTGTGAATCGAGGATCCAGTAAGAAACTAAATTTACTCACCTTTTCCGAGAATAAAACACATTGCGGAGGAAACTGATGTTCGCGGCGCCACCAGCGATGCGATACAACCAGTTAACGCCATTGCACTAAGGCAAGATTGGTCACGAACACGTTTGGAAGCAAGAGATTCATACCTGCTCAGAATCCCATTATTGATTGTAAGTATTATGACTCTGTTCAGGAGGCTTCCCGACCTGAATCGTGTCGAATTGACGTTACGTCCAATGTCAAGTAGAAATAACACATACACAGCGTTCCCAGTCTTGCGTACGTGAAGATAATAACACAGACATGCAGAAATTATCACATCCGTAAAGGCCGTAAGAGCGAACGATACGAGAACCGTTGGCTGGTGTTCACTTGGTTTGTCAGAGAGTATCTGCCACCAATCTGTTATTGACCTACTCTTAGGTATGTCTTGCAGCAAGGAAAATTTCCAAGACTGCGGGAAAGTTACGGAATAGTTGAGTGACGTATATTTATCAAAATATCGTCTTTGACTCACGCCAGAGTAGTCACAGCTTTGTAGTAAATGCATCAGTTGGCAGTTCCGTTATAGTGAGATGATATAACTCACCACACCCAGCGACTGCGACGGGCGTGTCATGTTTAGTCAAAAAGATATATCAACATAAAATCTTACCAAATTGTGCAGATCCGGCGACGGCCTGCAGTGCATAAGAAGTCAAACCTTTGCATGGCCACTAGCACTCACAATAACAGCGATAGGAATCCAATTCCTCTCGCTTACTAGATAGCACCATGGACTCTCTCAACCCGGTATTCGTCAGAAGCAAATGAATACTACTCACAGATCCATATTCTCCATGAAAACAACCTAAAAAAAAACGTCAGCTTGCACTGGTACCACGTAGATATAACACCACTCGCCCATATATAATACCTGCAATAGTAGCCTGTGAACAGTCAGGGCAGGTTCTTTCTAGGACGCTTGATACCTCTCACATTGGAAGCTGCTTGAAGCTGCATGATCCATCGCATTCAATCAGTCTGCTAAACCCTATAAAGCTCAAGCTCACAGGCAAACTCCTGTTATACGTCTCAGCTGTTGACAAAACCGTGCAAGGTTGTCGTGCTACACTCACCATGGCGAGGGTTTTGGGGAGAGACCGGTGGTGCGATACACGATCATAACGTGTAACACAACATGAATTGCAAGACATGTGTTTACCGTTTCCAGAATCCTAAAACACCAATCAGATTCGAATATGATGTCTTGTATCGAGAGCCGCACCAAACCACCGCGACCTTTCCTGAGAATCAGTCTAAGCGAACGCCAAACAAGCAGGATAACGCACTCCAAATTTTACAATCGGATAGTCATCCTGGAATCGCCTAAAGTAATGAACCGTCTGTAGGCTCGTTATGCCATAGAATCTATAATATTCAAAGCGTTTGTCAGGGTTAAACATGTCACCAACAAGAGCGGTTCGTACATTGCTGCAACACCCAATCCTACGACCATGACTCCTAGAGGCGTATGCGGCGTAAACGGTGGAGTCAGCGCGTGGGCACTCATCCTATGTTGGTCAGAGAAGTGGAGAGAAATGGGCACTACGCCTGCTCGATGAAGAGAGAATAAGCAAAGGGATTGATGGGTGCTGGAACATTAGGAGTGCCCATATAGATGATCGATATACATGAAATCTCGTTCTCAGGGCCGGCATCACCTCGGCTAGGATTCAATGTTGAACGCCACACTGCACCAGGGACTTTACGTAGTCATGATGGCTTGCAAGGGTTTTCAATGGGGTGGGAGTACTAGCCTGACCCTCCTTCTAGTCTTCTGCCACGATGAAAGTATCAACTGGTCCTCCCTAGTTGTGAGCAAATGGAAAGACATAAGATCGGTCCAGCTTGGCAAGATCCAAACATTCAGACAGCATTGCATGGAGATACTCAGAAATATGCGATTGTCGGGTGATGGCTGTACGATGTACATGGAAGACTTCAGGAGGCAGGTTACCTCAGGATACCCTTCAGCAGCAGAATGTCGGAGTACCTAAAAAAGACTGTGAGGATCCAAGTTGGACCCTTGTAATGCGCCGCACATTATTGTCTCGGGTTGAACCGTTCAACCCAAGGCAACGTGCGGCGCTTGCATACTTATGGTCGCCACAAAAACGTGTTTGTACACTGCTTTGATGACACCCAATGAGAGTGGCCAACCGATGTCGAATTGCAGAGGGTGTTGTACATAGCTTCGGAAACCAGTTTGGACAAAGTTCGGAAGCGTCGAGAGGTTAACCGGTACCAAACTGGTACGGTCCATTGCTGAACACCGATGGCCGAGATCAAGGGAATTGCACAGGGTTCGATGAGAATGATCGTCGCCGGCCCGGATCGGTGATCAGAGCAAAGCGTGGAGTTCTGCGTGAGTTGAAACTTTGATTTCGATGGAGGTTTGTTTTATCCATCACTTTTCTACACCGAAATTGCTGATGTTCATCCTATCTGACTTTCGAAGGTGGTCAACCCCTGCGCAGCACTTCTTTCGAATCATGAAGTTCTGACATTGCTCCGAGAACTCGAGTCCGATCATCTGTTACGAACGAAAACTGCTTTCCGAGTAAAGAAAGAGGAAGAGGCGGCTGCGACGACTACAACGACGAACAGCACCTTGGCAGGCAGCAACCCCCATCTTGAGGCTAGCGAAAACTTGAGGACTATCGAGGTTGAGGTACGAGTCGCTGTGAATCGGTTGCTATTGCACCTGACGATTGTTTGCCTGCAAATGGTATTCATCAGGCCATCGGCTATCTCTCCGCTGACTATCTCCCGACATCGTCGCAAACAAAAGAGGGCATCACCGAACTCGTCAAAAGCCTTGCAACTTATGACCTGACAAAGTCAGAAAAATTGCAGGTCGTGAACCTTGCTCCAAGCCTCCCTGTCGAGCTTTATGTCGTGAGAAGCTGTTCTTCCCGTTTCACGGGAAAAGACTTGGCTCACCTTAGCGACAGATTGTGGAAGAGCTAGAAGACAGATTCGGAGAACAATTAGATGAGATGTTGGGCCTAGTGCAATCGTCTTTGACGACTTCCGATTCGAATGCTGCGAAGGTAAACGGGATCACTGGTGGCACAACAGCGTCCCAAGCCGTGATTGTTCAAGACAATCAACAATGGCTTGATGAAGACGCTGATGCGGTTTACGAAGAAGACATGTTCGACGACACTGGTGAAGGAAATGGCGTTGAAGGCGATCTTGATATGGAAGAAGACTGACGAATTTTTCTGTATTCAAATTGCAAGCTCACAAGCCCAAGCCCATGGTCTCTCACCCTTATCCAGGTTGATGATCAATGTAAGCTCTGCTTTGCCTACCAGTGAGAGAGCTCGAGGCAGAGACAACGGGATGTCGCGTCTGTTATGGGTGGATGTGAAGAGGATCAGGATGTTCAGGATGTACATATCACATAATTATTTTGCCTCTACTACACTGCAGAAGTAGTAGAAGTGTATCTTATGGGAAGAGAGAAATGAATTGTAACACGCGATCTGGTGGGTGAATGCAAAGACGGATGTACAAAGAACAACAGTCGACAAATGTGATGTACTTGTAAGGTAAAGAAAGCTCTGTAAGGGAAGGAACGACTTGGGTGGAGAACGGGAACTGTAGTAAAGACAGTTTAGTCCATTTTCAATTCAATGGCTATAAGTAGTCGCGAATCGAAGACTCGTGGAGGTAGAAGTGGGCGATGTGTAGTGCGTTGGGATGATATGTATGGCGACAGTTATGGGAAGTGATGCAGACGATGAAAGGATGCCGGATAAGACAGTGTTGACGCCAGAGGAACAAGAACAACGAGAACATGACTGATGATGTTGAGGATGGAGATCACTGAAAATGATGATCGGGGTTTGAGGAGTGACTGGGTTGGGTTGTAGGGGCAGGACTTGTGTTACTCGGATAAGAGAAAGCGAGGGGTGGGTAGGGTTGTAGGGGCAGGGAAAATATTGGAGGAATAAACATAACCGTTAGGCAAAGACAGCCACAAGAGCAATAAATGGTATGTAGGTGATCAGCGAAACACCTGCCATGACACGACATCGTACCCGCCACGAGTACGCATCTGAAAAACAAGCATCAGACAAGCTCGATCTCGTCCTCACGAAGATGTCAAACAACACTCACCATGCTCTACTTGAGGATCATCCAAAATAACACCTTTCTCCGCATCAGTCCCTCCAAGCCTCCTCGTGCGCGGGATAGGAACAAATGCAGCGGCCCACCACAATGGAAACACAAGAAAACCAATGAAGAATAGCCAAGCGTGCAAAGGGCTTCCTCCTCTCTCGACCCACCCCTTCCATGACCATCGAGGCTCTCCCTCATGTACCTGCGAAGGAAACGATAACGTCCATGGAGTAGTCTGCACAGGAGCTGGCTTTCGCGGATCACGCATGTGAAAAGTACCCGAACGACCAACAGACGGCGCGTGCGGTGACACTAAAGCGGAGATTGGTATTGAAGCTTGAGAGAGGCTCCGTCTTGACGGTGTGCGATGCGGTTGGCCGTGCGAGCCATGGGTATGTGAGGTCGCTGTCATCGGGCCGTGGCTCCCTCTGCTTGACCAGGAGCCAGTGTTTTTGGCGTTGAATGAGATATCTTCAGGTGTGGGAAGAGTGCCTGCCCGCGAACCTGACCGTGATGCCGTACGAGTGTCAGACGACGAATTGGTCAACCGTACGCGCTTGCTGCGATTGAACGATGATGGCGCGTGCCCCGATGAACCAGAAGTTGCAGAGGCGCGATGTGCTGTAAGGACGAATTAATGATGATAGTTGCTACTTGAGAATGGAGCCCAAAAGAGAAAAGAACACATACTTCGAGGTTCGGGAGCAAATGTCGCCCTGGGCTCCTTGGACGCCTTGGGTGGTGTCTTATCTCCTCCAACTCCAGCCTCATCTGCCTTGCGTTTCCCAGACCCACTCGAATACGACTTTTCGATAACCGTTGGAGTGCTTGGCGTCCTCAGGACTGAGGTCGGCATCGACGGTGTGGACTTGTGGTGCGTCCGCCGTATGGGAGAGATTGGGGATGCCTCTGGGGTGGGCGCAATGACAGATAAGGTGGGTGGTGTAAGGAACGAGGAAGAGCCTTGCATGGAGCCGAAAAAGGGTACAGTGTCAAGCTTGGCGGGCGGCGGCGAGGGGGTCCTCGTGCGTGATGGTCGGCTGCTCCCCCGTCCCCCCCTGCGCGACTGAGAGCTCGCAGGGGATGGTACGTCTCCTACTGCGGTCTCCTTTCCTTTTCGCCTGCCATTGCCGACGGCGCTTGTCGTGGGTATTGACGGATCATGGGACATGGCTTGATTATCGTATCGTGACGTTTTTGCGGGCGCGCTTCTTGAGGCTTGATAGACGAGTTTGGGTAAGAGTCTATCCGTTGTGAAATCGTCGGTTGGCCCGGTATCCGTTAGGGTTAAGTTATGGGAGAGGGTATCTAGAGATTCAACGCGCAGTAGGGTATCAGCTGGATTGTCAATCCGACCAGGGGGACGAGCAACCAAAATGTACCTTGCAAAAAAAACGGTGAACCTAGCTCTACTACCTCGCCAGTCAACCGCTGAAGAAAAAGAAAAGAACAAAGAAAGGTGAAAAGGGAAGAGAGCGGACGTGAGGAGGCGATTGTGACAGCAAAAGTGCAAGGGAACCCACGTTTTTGCCGCGTGCCTTGCCATATGCGGAAGTACGGGCGTCTTGACTGCGACACGATGTCCAAGTTGGATTCGCACTCTTCGTTTCGATCTGTTGTACTTCTCCGAGTGCAAGCCTAACCATCTCCTTGGATACTTGTACTTCCCAACATTCGCCATTTGCACTCCCATGACCTAACGACGATGCTTGCTTCGCGCTGTATTCCGCACTAGATCTTCGACTGCTTGCAATGCTGCTTTTACTTTCTGATCTTGTATGATGTCTCTTACTCGTCGTGTGATGTGATGTGTATCGCTCATCTTTGCTTGTCCTGCGAGCTCTAGGGTCATCCGTGTTTGACCTTTTCCTTGTGTGCCGTTTTATCGCACATCTTGTGCTGTTAGATTGCGTGTCGCTCTTGGGATCAGTTAGAGACGGAAGGGAATGAGAGTGTCGAGTCGACTTCCGATGGCCGGTAATGTCATTTTGGGCGTCATGGAACCCTGCGAAAATCTGCCTCGAGGAAGACCCGCAAAACGCCTTCGACGGTTGATGAAAGGCAGGGTGATCAAGAGGGGGCAAAGGAGGTGGAGTCTCTCTAAATCCAAAATACGGGCCTTCCTGGTATGATGTCGGCGTCGATGGTAATGGAGGTGGCGTTGGCACTCCGAACGTATGAGGGGATGGTGGAATATTCTCTCTTTCGACATTATAGGAAGAATTGGTACGAGTGTTAGACGCCGATGTGTATACTGATTGTCCTTGGGACCCTGGGGTGAATTGCTTCATGTCTGCAAGAGTAATCCGAGACCCGGATGTAGCACGACTCCGAAGGCTCATGCTGGATTGACTCATGGATCTTGAGGCAATGCTGGATTCGTCGCTCACGACCCGAGTACGAGGCAAATCTTGAGAGGGACACCTTCCGAAAGGTGACCATCTCTTCTTGGGACTTGACGCCGGACGGTGCGAGGGATTGAACTCTGGCAGTGTTGTCGTTGCCATGTCAAGAAAAAGACTAACTTTGTCGGGTGTCAACGTTTCTGTGTTTAAGGAGATCACTTTTCTTTCCTGTGAAGTACCACTGGAACTGCCAGCACGCGAATGTTCTGCGATCTGACTATCGCCGTTTCCCCCCATTACGGAGGCCTTACGAGCTCGTATATGCGCCGCCTCTGTGCGACCTCTCCGTGTACATGGCTCGAGAGCTATGAAACCAGAGATCTCTGGAAGTAGTTCGGAACGACCACAGTCAACGACATGTTTCTCGGAGCCATGGCCTTGAGATGAAGCTAGCTCTTCTGCAAGTGAGTTTAGGTCTGGGTGTATCTTTTGTTCCACGAAAGACGCGCTCTTTGGTCTATCACCTATCAGCGTCCTTGATTCCTGCACGCTTGCCCAAGCAAGGTCAGAATCAGCAACTCTTTTCCGCCAGCGAGAAAAGAAGGCCGGCATCATGGATTGCCCTCCGTAAATATCTGGAATGCAAAGGTGAGTAAGTGATCAGTCAAAGCAAAGAGAGAAGTCAAAGTTGACCAGAGAGTACAGCCTAATCGTCCCGCTACGTGTCACTATGAGAAGCTGGGGACACTCATGGCTTTCAGACGATGCAAGTGTTGAAGTTTGAAGACCCGCCTATTTATGGGGAGCTGAACCGCCTCCGTCGGAACTCAGAGGCGCCTCTTTTGGGAACGCTTCTGGATCTGATGTACAGCTATCCACGTGGATTCATCTTACAGACTACCTTTGAAAACTCAAATGTACCAAGACAGCCAATCAATACCATGTTCTCTGACAACCTAGGCGCTAGCTCACCATTCACATATAAATGATTTACCATGGCATTGCCTAACCAAGCCGGCACATCGTGGCGCAATTTTACTCGGGCACCAAATGTGAGAAGTCAGGAAAGGACATCTAATTTACATATTATGAAGTACCCCTGTGCGCAATTAGACTGAAGCTTCCAACTACTTCGGGCTATGAATATTTTATGTCGAGATCATTGGCGAGCGACGCGCAGCTATGATATAGGCCCTGTATGGGGCCCTAAGAGGAGTGTTACTGTCACGGTCACACGAGGCTGTGACACGTTGAAGCGTAACCTTTGCTGCAGTCACCGCCCGATCAATCGTACTCGTTGAGCAAAGTCCATTACCCTCGCGCAAGCAATCCATCGCCATGGACAAAATAGAGTCACTCTCAAGTACTCTCCAAAACATAACTCTATATGATATCAAGAGCATGTACAATCAGGTGCGGGTTGATATCTGCACGAAATTGCGTACAGCTGCTGACGAAACCATGATCAGGCGAAGAATGTCGTCTTGAATATCAGTGAGATGGAGGCGAAAGTTAGGGAAGCCACCAACGATGATCCCTGGTGTGTAGTGCCTGCTGTGGCGCGAGTGGAGTACCCGCTAAACGGATGTGTAGGGGCGCAAGTTCGACACTGATGCAAGAGATTGCACAAGGGTACGTATCCTATATCTCTATCTATGAGCTCAAGTGTGCTAACTGACTCTTAGAACATTCCACTTGTAAGTTCAAGTTACATTATGCAGGGTTTCCATGACTTAAATCCAAATGCAGTCAATACTTCAACGAAATCATGCCTAGTATCTACTCGCGTTTCATGGAGAAAGAAGCCAGGCAATGGCGGCAGATTTACAAGGTCAGTGTCTTGTTACCCAAGAGTGACAGAACTTGAATATCGTTACAGGCTCTCCAACTCTTGGAATACTTGATCAAACATGGATCAGAGCGCGTAGTTGACGATTCTCGCTCACATATCTCCACTCTCAAAATGCTGAGGAATTTCCATTACGTCGATGACAAGGGCAAAGATGAGGGAATAAATGGTAACTATCAACTTTCCTAATATCAAAAACAATCGCTCGGCAACCATAACTAACTTCCTTCGTCAGTCCGCAACCGCTCTCGTGAACTGGTTGAACTTCTTTCCGACGTAGAGAAAATCCGTGGCGAACGCCGAAAAGCCAAGACCAACAAAAACAAGTATATCGGTGTGGGCAATGATGGATTTGGCGGAAGTATGTCATTTGAGTCTGGAACAGGAAGTCGATATGGTGGGTTTGGCAGTGACAGTCTAGGCGGAGGCGGAGGAGGAGCCGGCGGCGGATCCACCTATGGCAACTACAGCAACGGTAAAGTTCCTCATCTAGCTGTCATCGCTTGACTAAATCTGATAATGTCAATAGATCACACTTCTGGCGGCAGTAGCAGTCGAGGTGCAGGCAGCTCGTCCTTCAGCGACAACAGACGTGGGTTTGAGGAATATAACGCTGGAGAAGACGAGGTTTCTTCGACACCAGTACGGTCCAACTCTGTGAGAAACCCTGTCAGAAAGGCAACGGCCCCTACACCAAAACCTGCGCCTCCACCAGAACCTATCGTCGATTTGTTGGGTGGATTTGACGACGATACATTCGGCGCGCCAGCCCCCGCCTTGGCCACAAACAAAGCTCTTCCAGTTGTATCGCATGCAAATAATGTTTCCATTGATGGTATGCTCTCACCCTCGCTACCGCAATTTCCAGATCATGCGAGTTAACATTGAACACGTAGATGATGATTTCGCTGATTTCCAAGCTGCACCCGTTCAAGCCTCCGTCATAACGGGAACCGCCCAACCAGCAACAGGCGCGAAGAAGCCTAATTTGATGGAGATGCTCCATTCAACCCCGGCTCAACCACCTGTGAATATGGGTTACGGTCAACCTCAACAGCAGCAGATGGGTTACGGAATGGGTATGGGCATGGGCATGGGTGGAGGTATGGGCGGAGGTATGGGTGGAGGTATGGGTATGGGTGGGGGTATGGGCATGGGAGCGGGTGGACATCGTCAAACCCCTTCTCTTTCATCACAGCCAAGTCAATTCTCCTCTCCAATCACCCCCCAAGCCCAACCACAACATAACTTCTTCGGCGGCGGAGCAGCGCCAATGAGACCCACCGCCATGGGGGCTTCGAATTCCGCCGCGAAGCCGGCTACTGGTGGTGCCCCTGCTAAGACTGCCAACTTCGACGACCTATGGTCTATGTCATTAGGCGGTGGGTCCTCCGCTGCTAAACCCGGAGCCGGGCCGAGCAAGTCGATAAAAGACCTGGAGAAGGAGAAGGCGCAGGCGACTATCTGGGGTGGAGGACAGCAGAAGCCTGTTGGGGGTGTACCTCCGCCTGCCTTTGGTAACTTTGGTAGCGGCCCTCCGCCATCGTCGTCATCAGGGGGGATGGATGACCTGTTGCTTTGAGTTTTTTTTTGAACATGACCTTGTGGGTGGATAGATTCTTTTTTCTCCCTAAATACCGTCACCACTTTTCGTCCTACAAACTTGCTACTCCTTCTCTACACGGTGTCAGGTGCTATCCTGTTGTACGGGTCTTACCATTAATCTGCATTCTATCTTCTGGACTTCTCAAGCTTGATAGAATCAGTACTAGCCCGCAGGTGAGTTAAACGTTCATTCAATCGCTTGTATTCGTTCGTGTTTTGTAGAACATCCAAATACGTGTTTCAGGTTGTTATGTAGATTTCAGAGATTGGCGGTGCGAGAGGAGAAAAGTTGTCGACATGACCAGTATAGGATCTGTAGCACTGGCTCAGTCAGGGCTCTCCTCGAGAGAGAGAATAATGATGCGACAACGTACACATCTGGATCAACTATCCAACCACCATCTCCAATAGTCTACCACTTCTGAACTTCAAGCTCCCAGATCTCTCGAAATTCTTTCGGTACAAGTAAGTCAGCGATCGTGACATATAAGTGCCCATCTACCTTCTTGAAGTATGTTCTGATCGTTTGACATCATAGCAATAGTACCATGTCTAGTGAAGATATAGATATTTCGACAACATTTTCCCCAGCATTGAGAGATCAGTTAGCTCGACTAGATGCAAAGATCTCTCAAGTAGAACGAGACACCGTGTCATTGAGGAGGCAGCGCAACGTGTTACTGCCTGCTCTCGCTCTCCCAGAACTCCTGACTGTCATCTTCGAATTCGCGGTACTCCCAGTCGAACCCTATGATGCCGACTACAACATGATGGTCGAGGCGCAGAGCCCCTTACTACTTGGGATGGTATGCAGTACCTGGCGCTCAGTTGCGATAGGCACACCAAGTCTCTGGAGCAATATTTCCTTGATCTTGCCTGCGGGCGGTGACGAAACCCAGATGGCCATCCTTCAACATTGGTTGATGAGGGCCCGCGACTGCCCCTTGACAGTAACAATCGAACCAGAAGACCGTGAGGAGACGGACCAACGCAGAGACGACTCATTTGTGGCGCTTCTGGGTGTGCTCAGTAAGCGCTCGAAGTTTTGGCATACCATTGATTTAACTCTGCCTCAATGCTCAACAAGATGGATCTCTGCCCTTGCTGACATCAATTCCGACTTCCCTTCGCTCGTCAATATCACCCTGCACGATAACTCTGACCTTGATTCCAGAGAAGAGTCTCATCGCTGGTTCGAGGTAGCTCCGCGCCTACGCAGTGTCACCCTCTTTGGCATCGCAATGGAAAGTTTGCAACTTCCTTGGGGCCAGTTGGAAGACGTTTCGGTATCGTGCAGAAACGCCGCACAACTACTCCAGATATGCCCTCATCTTCGTCGTTGTACATTGAACCACGCAATCGTCAAAGGAGCTTTGCCAGACCGTATCCAACACGATCATCTTCAGTCACTTGCAATATATGCCTACCGTCAAACCCGCGGATTGCAAGATCCCTACTATGCATGGCTTGGCAGTCTTATCCTTCCGGTCCTGCACGAATTAATCATTCACTTCCCTGAAGACCTGCATATGGGGCTCAAAGTTCTCCACATGATTCCCTCTTTAGTGACCCGTTCTTCTTGTAATTTACAACACCTACACCTCATCAACGCTCGGCAAGACGAGCTAATCGAATGCCTCGCTCTTCTTCCATCCCTCACTTCACTCTTTTTAATTGACATGCTCGATAGCCACCATAGGCCTGCAGACCCGGACTTGCTTTTCCAGAGGCTCAATTCATTTCACCATGAACAAACAACTTCTGCCCGTACATGTCTTGTCCCCAAGCTGGAAAATTTTCGCTATCATGGCGGTGCAATGTCAGCTGAAAATCTTGTGGGTTTCATGAGCGGACGGTGGCACACTGATGATATGGCCATCGCTGCGGTACCCGATGTACGAAACATTGGTGTCGCTTCCCTTAAATGCGTGAGGATTGAAACTGGCATGCGGATTTTTTTTTGCATGTCGGAAGAGTTGAAAGTCCTAGAGCGGCTTCAAGAAGAAGGGATGGAGTTTAAGTTCTTTGCGAGGAGTAGAGAATATAAGGTTTGCGATTCTTTATGGTCTTGATCTTCCTCAGTGACCTGAAGATGTCTATTTCCTAGATCATTTGAGATTTGCTAGTAAAATAGGATTGTATGTTCCCAATAATGACATTTTGAACAAGGGATAAATATTTCCGGATATAAGGTATCCAAGGCCATGTTCAAGACCAACACAGGATATACCTCACGCAGCAAGATCGCATTTTCCAGGTCTCAGGGCGCACCACTCTGGTTGCAGATCGATAGCTCGAATCCCACGCTTCTTCATGCGGTAGGCGAGATCGTGCAGACGGGGAAGAGCAGTGCCTACATTTCCTCCAGCACCGGACCAGAATACCTAGCATCGAAGGGGTCAACTAAAGGACGCCAATTTCCAGAACATGTCAAAATAACGCACCTCGGCGGAAGAGGCAGCACGGGGCCAAACGACATTATCCAAGTTGGTTGGGCTAGATTGTTCGGTCCACAACAATTGCTGGCCTAAATGAGTAGATGTCAGGAAGGCTTGATAATCATAAACCTAGTGAACACACCGCCGATCACAAGGTGATGTTGGTCTTCTGTCAGGCCAGCGAGAGGGTTGAATGAGTATGCCTATGATACGCCGATGAGCATCAAGCATTTTCGATTATGAACATAATATTACCTTCTGCCATGTTTTGAAAGGGTCACACCAGCTGTTGCCCAGAACATTCTGTCCAACCCATCCACCACCTCCACAGTCAAGGTAGAAGTATTCGTTTGAAGCATGGATTATCTTGAATCCTTTCTGTGCGACTTCTGCCGCATTATTGGAAGAAATCCAGACACTGCCGTTCTTTGTAAGGATGACAGTGAATCTCAGGTAGGTGTTCTCTCACAGAATAAGGGTGTCGTTGGCCAAATTGACTGGGTGTTGGAGGAGCATTTCTGTGGAAAGTGGATTAGACAGATCCTGTGTTTGGCCCATGTACGTTGTTGACAAACCTTCCCAGACAACAGCCGTTTTGCCAACTTTTTTCAAAGCATCGTGGCAGACTTTGGTAAACGTGTCTAAAGCTTGGTTTACAGTCTTTCCTTGGGCAGCTGTCATTGTACGTCAGAATCTCTTCGACAAATATGCAACGCTTTTGGAAAAGTCAACTTACCAAGGTCGGCTTGGGTCTGTTCGTCCTCGGCATAGCAGTTTGCGTTGATTTCATCTCCACCTGTACTGAAATAACTCGAGCGGAAGAGACCAGCAGCGCTAGTGAGCAAAGAGGCGGTGAAATTTGTGGTCGCAGCACTAGCTAGACGAAGTTGACCAGCAGGCGGCTCTGCGAGAGGTATGTGAGAAATTAGTCAAGGTAGCAAGCCTATCGTAACACACCATTGGCATATTTTGTCCAAGGCGCGGCTTCAGGGCAAGCAATGTGCTCGGGGAACGACTTGACAATTATTGAAGTATGGCCTGGAGTATCGATCTCGGCAAGGACATCGATGCCTCGCTGTCGAACAATGTTTATTAGGCTTCTAAGGTGATTGGAACAACGGGAGGCTCACTGCAGCGGCATAATCCACAATCTCTTTGACGGCCGAAGGTGTGTAAATCGATTCGGCGTTGTAAGCACCCTTGTCAGACAATTCTTTGAATCCAGGGACGACCAAAGGGAAGGACTGCGAATCAACAACATGCCAATGAAGGGTGTTGATCTGTAGATCATTGGAAGGTCAGAAATTGTCAGCGAATGTTCTAAGCCCGGCCATACCTTGACCCAGCTCATGGCGTCAAGCGTGCGCTTGATGTCGTCTACGGGAAAGCTACATTGTAGAGCGTAAGAATGTGACGTCACTCAAACAAAATAACGAGACGTACTAGTTTCTAGCAGTGTCCAACATGAAACCACGGTAAGGCTAATATCCGATCAGTCATAGAAGTGACCGAAGCTTGGGTGAAACGTACATAAGCGGGGGAGTCGACAATGTTGATAGGAGCCTCAAGTGTATAGGTGTCTCTGCCAAGCTCGTACCACAGTTGACTGAATGTAGTCAACCCTCTGAACAAGCCCAATGTCGAGTTAGCCTGTAATACTGCCTCGGACCCGTCTGCAGGGATAGTGAGCGAGTAACCTTCGACGCGTGCCTCCAGGGGAGCAACGGCCTCATCAGAGATGCTCTTCACGGGGCCAGAAGAGACAAGCGATACGGTGAGCGACCTGAGAGACTTTGCTGCTTTGATGGCGCCTGCAGAAGAAGCCCCGCGATCAATTACGAGCGCTTCGAGCTTGTCGTTGCGAAGGAAGCTACGCGTACGCGTCACCGCGTCGCGAAGATCTTTTGGCGCGTTCTTCACCGAGAGCTTGATGTCGAAACCGGAGGACAAACGAAGGGCTGTAGATCCGGTGGTGATCTGACGAGGAAGAGGCCACAATGCAAATGCAGGAGTAATGCTCAACAGCACTGAGAGTGCAACAAAGGGAAGAAGCATAGCTGTGTGGCCGCCCCTAGGTATCTGGGGTAGAGAGGTTGGAAATAGGAAATGCTACTGAACGGAAACCATCGTGTCAACGCGGCGTTCGTTTTATAGCGAATAATAGTGTGTTGCTGTTCTGATCATGCATGTTTGTAACCCCCACATGCTTCTTTCGCGATCATGAGGAGGCTTCTTGATGCTAAGCGTTCGAGATCCTTACCACATTTGCCGTACACAATGAAAGAAGTGTGCTGCCCAGTGAGTGTTTCGAGTTGGTTTCGAGCCTGGCAGAGAATAACCTAACGAAGGTGCCGATACTTGTTTACATCTAGGCCAAGAGGCGAAGTTCAACATGGTGCGCTCACGTGTAGTCGTAGCTCATTAAGCTTCAATCTGATACAGGTCAAGAGTCCCGCCGTTGATGCGATGCAGGGGGAAAACGCTAAAATGCATGAGGAGTTTAAGCATCAGTGGCATGATGCTAGAATGAAACCATGTGCAACACCGCTATCAAAGTGGGAGAAAGACAGGCAGCCACACATACGCCATCCAACCATATGTTCGTCAATCGTTAGCATAAATTAGTCAAAGATACGCTCTGATACAACTCAGGGCGCTTGGATGGCTTGTCGGATTTAAGAAGAAATCAAGGTTTTTCGAGGGAAGTCATGTTATCGGTGCGCACATGCAACAAGCCGCAATTGAGCCGCAAGACTAATGTTTCTTGTGTTCGGCTCATGATGGCAAATCAAGCGTTACGAAACACAGCGGCAGCTATATTTCAGCGTGGTTACCAACATAGGAAGTCCCTCTCATCGGGATTGAACTTCAACCATTATTGTATCTTGACGTCTTTCAACTTGCGGCCGTCAGTCAATGGGCAATGGTTCATATTTCTTGTGGCGATTGAGTGCAATTGGACGCCAGGCACAACCGCGATGCACTGGTCGCGATGGGACGGAGTCTGTTCGGAGTTTGGCTTGGCTCATGCGCTTCTATTTGGCGTGCAATGGCGAACATAAAAAACATAAACCAATCTTAAATAAAAGATGAACATTGAGAGACATCAGGATTGGTGAGAAATGCCATGAATGAAGGGAATGGAAGCCGGAGTTATGCAAGATATGTTTGAGATAGATTCCTGCTGCAACCCTAGTGTGATAATGTTAACGAGAGACAAGGGGCAATCAATAGATGACCACAACCATCATTCTGCTGGAGTCAGAAGACTTATTCCAACCCTACAAGCACCTGCTCAGCGCCAGACTCCGAGCCGCCAATGCTATCAGTGTCCTCCCAAAGATCTCCATCATCCACAGCCACCTCCGTCTTGAACAAAAGGCTTTCAGCGAACACCTCCGTTTCCCCCCCAATCGTCATCAGCTTCTCCCCCTCCGTTCCGCCTTTCCCTAGCAGCTTGGCAGAACCCTTCGGGGCACTCGACAGCGTGAAAATATCTCCAGGAATGTTCTCTCTGTCGAACTCGAGATCCTTTGGGGTCCTATCGTGACCTTGTCCATGATCGCGCCGAACCGGACTTGAACCACCACTGCCCTTCCTCGAGCTCGACACCGTCGCGCTTTTCACTTCATGCAAATGCGCTGTCCGAGCCCACTTCTTCGCGCTTTTCGGGACATTTGCCCCAAAACCCCAGGATCCAGTAAGTTGCATTGGTGGTGCGCCTCCTTGGGAGTTGGAGCGCTGAATAGGCTGGGGACGGAATGCAGCCCTGGTGGGGGTGATGGGGTTCTTTGGGCCTGTATGCTGTGTTCGTCGAGGAGTAGATCGAAGGGATGTATTACGAGATCGCGGATTTGATCCTGTCCGCGGTCGATTATAGGTGGCGTAGAATTCTCCAGAGATGGGGGCGGTATTGAGTTGAATTGTTTCGAGAGGTTCCTTACGTCGAGCCTTCTTGGACGGGAATGCTATCTTATCGTCGTTGTCATCTGGAAAAGACATTTTGAGGTCAGAGACATTGTTGGCAAGTTCAAGAAAACCAACCTTCAAAACGCAAAGGATATTGAGGGGAGTAAGGTTCGACTGTCAGATGTTGTGGCCTCGTGGTCCTCGTCCTTTCTGTGCTGCTGCTCCGACTCCGACTGTTGTTCAATCCTGCAGTTGCATTCCTCCCCGTGAATCGGTTCGTCCAATCACTGCTCAAGCTGAAGTGCCGCTTGCCCCACTCTCTCATGGACTTGTTGAACCGCACTGGTCCGTGTTCAATCAGAGTCTCTGCCCGTGAACCTCGAGTGAGGCCCACGAACACCAGTACGGCAAGGAGAAGACAGAGTTGGGCAACTCCGAGACGTTTTTCTAGTACAACCTGGGTCGGAATTCAGATAAGTCTTCAACGTCAGAAAAAGATGTTTGGTACCTCTTCTGACAGAGATTCAATACGAGATATGAGGTCACCGTACTCCATTTGCAGCTGGTACCGCTGTTTTTCCCAGTCGTTGAAGGTGCGCTGGTACATCACCTGCTGTGCTCGGCTCTAGAGGAAAAACAAATCAGTAGAGTTCCCTTCCAAGGTGCCTGCTATGGACTTACGATGCCCTCTAGACGACCTACATCCTCTCCCAATCGCTTGATCACATCCCGAATAGCACCATTCTGCTGCTCAATATACCGTGTGTAAAGAGTATGATTCGACTCAATCGCGGTCAGACGGTTCATGATGGTCCGATAGATGGACTCGCCGCCCCTGGTGGCTGGAGGCATGGCGGGAGGAATAACAGGGATAACAGCAACTGGAGGCGAGCTCGACGATACGATTATTGAGGGTGTCCCAGGTACGGCTGGAGGAGGAGAGGAAGGTGAGGGAATGGTCGTTGAAACATGATCGGTACTGTTTGCTGAGGTGTTTTCTGGCGCAGATGGCTTTTGAGTGGGGGAGTCCAATGATGGGGTGGGTATGTTTGCTTGGTGTTGACTACGGTTATTGGATGAGGCTGAAGATGAAGATGGTATGCTGGGTGATGTTACATATGAGTCAGTGGAGTGAATGGTCTGCTCTTTGTTGGTATGCGATGCTTGGTCGTTAGTGTCGTTAACGGTGGAGGGAGATCTTGGGGTCTCCGTCACGAGATGATAGGGTTGAGCAGGATTAGGGGAGTCGGTTGAGGGTGACGGCGACGCGAGCTTTTGACTCTGGGTTGGGGAGATCGGTTTGGGTATGCTGTCTACTGATGGGGGTGGAGACAGTGTCGCAACGATGGCTGGTAGGGTATGCGCAGATTCCAGGCCTTCAGAGCGCATCACCAGTGGTGGTTCAGAAGCAATGGTATGTGCGGGTATAGTGACCTTCGGATCAGCTTCGCTCGGAGGAGACAGTTGTCGTCTGTCGTCCAAACCAGCCTGCTTGTCTCTGCTCTCTGCTTCCCAAATATCCCATTTCCATTGCTCGAGGTGGGTAAGACCGTATACCCTTAGTAGGGACACCGGGCAGAAGTATTCATTCCCGTAGTGAGTTTCGAAGTCGATGCGGATGTAGCGGTAAAAATCTCGCAATGAGGTGGGCGGATGAAAGGATTGAACTCCCCGAACGTTCTTCGCTCTGTACGTCCCCACATGAGTCCATCCATCGACGTCGGAATTGTATGTTTTCGCCACGCTAACACTGAAGTCCTTGAACACCCCGCTGAAGAACTCGAAATTCGCCAGTTGCACGGTATCAATTCTGATATCGTCACATAGCTCCACGACCACAAACTTCTTCTCTTTTGAGGAATTACAAGGACTGAGCATGTACCTGTCTCGCTTTGAAGACAAGATAGATGACGGTGACTTGGCAGAGCGATGCGCTGTATGAACGCGTGCTGAGCAGTCCAGATTTGCATAATTAAAACGATCCGTCAAAGGCACTCTGAAGTGGGGCGAGACTTCCGTCCATTGTCCTGAAGCGAGTTCACCAGCGTTTGGATGTCCTGACAACGATGGGGCGTCAGGCAGGGGAGGTATTGGTTCGCTCCCATTGCCTTCAGCGCTTCCTGCACTCCCATTTGCATTCACTGGAGAGCGATTTGCTGCATCCTTTTCCTTGGCTCTCGCTGCATTGTCCGCCTGGGCCGATTGCTTTGCTTTCCACTCCTCGAAAGAAAGAAGGATCTCATCCTGGACGTTATCCAAAGGCGTCAATGGTTTGAGACAACATATTGGTGGTTCAGGGTGTTTCGGCGCTTGTAAAGCTATTGCTCTGAATAGATTGTTTGGAGACGTGGGTTCCGAAAACACTGGTGAAGCGAAGAGGAGAGCGAGCAATGCAGTTGGAAGCATTGAGAGCATGGCTGCTGGACAGCGCAGCAAAGAATGCCACTGCCTAGCTCAATTTGAAAGGCCCGTTGGATGCCAGCAATAAATAGAGAAGAGGACACGTCGGCACACGTCTGATGATGCCGCAACTTCCAGATTATGTTTGGTGTACATACATTGCTGGTGTAAGATTCCTGCCCAGGCACATGTCTCCACACATCACATAACACGTGGAACGACAGGAACATTTCTACTCTCTCCGTCAATTCACTGGCTTTCTTCCTCACTCACTGTCTAGCATATCTTGATGAACTAGCAGAATAAGAACTTTTGAGAACTGTGCCAACAGCTGCTAAATGCTTATCCATATAGATCTTTGTCAAATTGATAACTATTCTGGGACTTGCAATGGTTCTGAACCTCATGATCAAGCCGAAGCCGGTACTGCTTGTCCCACCTTTCCCATTGCAAAGACTCTCTCGCTAAGGCCTGATTCTCCTGTATTTCAAATAAACGTCAATCAGCGGACAAATTCAAGCCCCACATCTTTCTCCGACCTCTACTTGACCCCAACGTGATTACACCAAAGTTTCTATCATGGCCAACAGTACGCCGCTCGAAGTCGGGGGAAACCCATGGAGCACATACATGGCGGATATCTATCGCAGTCGTCAAGGACCCCAACCTCTAGGAACTGTGTCTTTTGATGAGATCGAAGCCAAAGCTCGAGAGACACTGAAAGATTACGGAGGTCAGATTTCGAGCATTGTCTTAATACCATTTCTCATCCGGAAAACTTGCCTTTCCATAGGAGCCTTCATGTACGCTGGTGGAAGTGCTGGAACAAATTCTACTTATCGTGCCAACCTTCGAGCATTTGAGAAATTCGGAATCATACCACGAATGCTCGTTAATGCCACCAAACGAAGCTTAGAGGTTTGTATATACGAATGCTGCCTCGCCGTAGTCTCACTATATTCCACAGACCACGATTTTTGGCGTTACGTACCCTTCGCCGATCATCATTGCCCCCATTGGAGTACAAGCTATCTTCGCTCCAGATGCCGAGTTCAATCCAGCTCGGGCAGGGAAGGTTGTCGGTGTTCCTTACATCTTGAGCACCGCAGCAAGTCGCACCATCGAAGAGATTGCAGAAGCCAATGGTGACGGCCACCGTTGGTATCAATTGTATTGGTAAGTCCGCCGCCTTTCCCACATCCCGACTTCTTTCCAATGTCTCTCGCCTCCTCCGCTACCAGGCCACGTACCAACGATGTAACACTCTCTCTGCTTAAGCGAGCAAAGGATAATAAGTACGAGGCGCTGGTCGTCACTCTTGATACTATGGGCCTCGGTTGGCGACCACACGATCTCGAAACCGCCTACATCCCTTTCGCCCACGGCTTGGGCATTCAAGTCGGCAAATCCGATCCCGTGTTTATGGCACGGTACGGCAAACAGCCGGTAACCGACGAACACCCTTCATTCCCTTATGAGCCGGCCAAGATAGACAAGGCCTTCGCTGCAGGTGATGAAAAGGCTCGAGAAGACGTTTTCTTCGGCATGGAATGGCTTAAAGAAACCAACTCGGGGTTGTATCGTGATTGGGAAGACCTCAAATTTTTGAGAGATAATTGGGAAGGACCGCTGGTGCTGAAAGGAATTCAGAGTGTTCACGTGCGTCAATTTATCGGTACCCGCTCGCGTCACATAGAGCTAACACAAAGCATGAATAGGACGCAGAAAAGGCGTTGGATTATGGTGTCAATGGAATAATCGTTTCCAACCATGGTAAGAATTATCTCTAGCATTTCATTTTCATCCCCGTTCAAGTTTCAACTGTTGCCTGTTCATCTTTATTGAAATCTGTTTTGTAGGCGGTCGGCAGATTGACGGAGCTATTCCATCATTGCTTGCTTTGGAAATGATTATGAAGTCGCCAAAGATCAAGGCAGCGCAACAATCGGGACAAATAACCATCCTCTTTGACTCTGGGATCCGGACTGGTAGTGATATCATCAAGGCCCTAGCGCTGGGTGCACAGGCTGTTCTTCGTAAGTCTGTTGTCTGAACAAGAAGCGAAGACTTAACACTCTGAGAATTGCAGTGGGACGCCCATGGGTGTACGGTTCCATCGTTGGAGGCCAGGCTGGTGTGGAACAGGTGCTGAGACATACCCTAGCTGATCTGGATAACACGCTTGGCTTGGCGGGTTTCACGAGCTTGAGTGAAATTCAGGGCAAAGGGGAAGAGATCTTGGTGAGGCTCACATAATGCAGCAAATGAAATACACCATGTACTAAACCTTTATACGCTTGATACTATACATAAAGAACATTCATTTGTCACTCATGTGTGCGCAATCTGCTTCTGATGTCATCGGGCCATGGTAGGGAATCAAATGGGACCATGACTGTTTTATCATGCTACTTGCGCTCCGGGAAAACTTGGGTTTGCAAAACCCAGTGCGCCATATGCTGCGATAGCTATAGGAACCCTCAGTCACCTCGCACAAGCAAGTTGTTTCTCTCCCACACCTCTTTTCACCCTGCCACTCTTCCGAATGTTCACTGTTCGGCACTCTGTTTCTTGATCTGGGAAACCATTGGAGCTAGTTCCCATCCTTGTTTAAATCAGTCGCATCTACAACCTTCCCGGATGCGTCTTCGAAGAAATCGCTAAAGAGTAATGGAGGTACGTTGCTGCTCAGCGCAATATTGTCTTTTGTGAAATGAAGCCTCATTATAGGAGCTTTCAACTATGTGTACGGAAGCACTGACAGCAACTCACAAAAGGAAATTCTTCTAGCATTGGAATGTATGGAATCGTACCCAAAATGCTCGTGGGCAAAGAATGTGAGGTTTTTGGGACTATTTCCCTACCTTGAGGCCCTGCCTGAATTTCCAGATTGACTCACACGGACGACGCTCGGATATCTGGTGTTCACTTAGAGTAGACCATTTCTCCTCGCCCCTATTGGGATGCAAGGCATTATCCACCCCAAGGGTGAGCTGCCCCTGCAGCAGTAGCTCTGGACATTCCTCTCGTACTGAGCATCCCTGTCAACCACACAATCACAGAGGCCACTACAGACAATGGAGATAGCTGGATTTGGTAACAAATCTATTATGGATGGGTCCATTCGCCTTTATCGGGGAAAAAGCACCATCTTCTCCCCGAGTAAGCCAAATGGACGAATTGGAGCAGACTTATATTACTTAGAATGATATTGATTGTCATTTGTGTATTTGGTCAGCTTGAGGAGACTAGTGGTCAACTAGTATTCGTTGGAGGAGGAGGATATCATTGGCATGGTCCGCATACGGAAACTGTCAGTTTACCGACAACAGACACTACACTTCATGTCTATAGGTGGCTATCTATACATTCTCTACACTAAGTATGTCCCCTTAATCGTCATAATCTTATGGCAGGTGTTCGTCCGGTTACTTGTTGATGAAGCCTATCAAGATCACCGAATAAGGCTCCGGTTGTTACTTTACACACCAGTCCTTGGACTGGGGACCACCTGGCTTGGAGAAAGCGATATTCCCTTGCACATGTTGTTGGTGTCCAGATTGCAGAAACACTCATCCTGTCATGGCGAAAGATGTCAGTGGAATACCTCGGGATGCCGGGAAAGTAGATGAGGAGCATTTCTGACCAAAGTAAACTGTTCTCATTGGTATGGATACTGTGGATGTTGTAAGAAAAGGATCTCGATGACCAACGGCAGTGTCAAATGTCAGGCAGTGCATTGGTTCTCGACGATGTCTGATCCTGTCTGGTCAGGTACTTCTCGAGCTGACAGGTGTCAGGTAGGCGACGTCTTTACAGCTCGGCGTAAGTATTAGAGGCAGTACAATAGGCCGTCCTTTGCCGTCTCCAAGCTTCTTCAGGCACGAAGGGCATATTCGCTCGTCTTCCATTTACAGTTGAACCCCTCATTATCTCCACCAATCGGCGGATGCCTCGGACTATGGATTGTGAGGTTACTATGGGTCATGAAATCAATGTTATTTTCGGTTTGGTGGCGGTCAAAATCTATGTATTGTAAGTATAGGGTAACTGTGACGTATGTCTCATGGGGGGTTCACCTATGTTTTCATTCTTACTGATATTTGGCTATGTCGTAAGTGGTCAGGTCGATGATGTGATTTGGATGCGATTCGTCTCGGCGCCCTTGGGTTATGTGCTGTCGCCAATCGGTTGGTCTGTCAGGCTGTAAGGGCCGTGCTCACAAAGCCTGGTAACTAACAACCTAAAACAACTTGACGAAAGCTTAAAGATATCTTATCCAAATCTTATCTTACCCTAGGACCATAATATCTTGTGCGGCGAGGCATTTTTCATTGTAGATTTGAAACAATTTATCCCAACTTGCAATACCTGTAGCTTTCGCGCTCCACTTCGACATATGTATGGTGGCACATTGAGCACAATTGAATCTCGTGAGCATGACGGGAAACCGTTCGTGGCAAATCAAAGAGTCGTTGAAGTTTGCGCCGAGTTGATAAGAGGTATGTTAGTACTAATCCTTTCGTGGCAAGACGAGGATCGATGTTATCTTATCTATTTGTGGCAAACAGTGGTACCGAGAGGCTATGTTACATAGCCATTGTTAAAGAGTTAGCACCGCCAGGCACCGCCCATTCGAAAGCGTTTATGATTTACTTAGAACCACTTCTTCCAGAAAGCGTGGAACAATCTTTTTATAGATAACCAGGAACGTCATTAGAGCCCACCCCCTATCCTTGTTCCCCCGCAGATGACATTTACTGCTTGCGGAGATGGAGATAGCCAAAAGAGATTGGATTTCGATCACAAAGGCAGTGGTAGGAACGATCGCCATTGACTTCTATTCCAACCTCTCTCGAACTCCTCCTCCGAAAATTGTTGCACAGCCCATGCGCGTGCTCTCCAACGCATACCCATTTCTTCCTCGGTCGACAGTGACAGGACGGCTTGCAAAGCATCCGCAAATTCATCACGAGTGGCGGCGTGATATCCTGGATGACATACACATGAGATTCATGCAAGTTGTTAAACGGACATACCAGTGCGTTCTCCCTTAAACGGAACTATTATATCCTTCAAAGGGCCTCCGGAGGCATGTGCAACTGGTATAACCCCAGCGGCCTAACGTAATCCGCGGATCCTCAGAGGAATTGTTTACACATTAAGATAAAGGACCTGCCACATACCATAAATTCAACAATATTGATACCGAAGTGTTCATCCACCATCGTACTGAGGCCAATACTGGCTCTGGACAGCCACTCAAGAACAACGGAGTAAGAAGCATTCACAACGAATTCGACGTGTGGCTGTAACATTGCAGTTTAGAGGGTCTCCGAGAACAGCGCAGCCAAGTAAAGGAAATAACGTAACGGACCTCGAGATCGAGCTCTTTTGCGAGCTTGCGCAGGTCATCCACACGCTGAGCATCATCTGAATTGCGACTTCCGCCGACAAGGACCAGCTTGACATATTGGTCACCTTTCCGTGCGTACTCCGGGTGTAGCTCGAGGAGTCGGTGGAAAGCCCGCAATTGTGCAGGGTGGTCTTTTTCTGGACTAGCGGGGGCATTAATCCAACTGGAGCTAGAGAAGGCTAGGCATTGTAAACATTACCGAAACTGTGCTACGCTTAGAATAACGCGTTCTCGATTTGTGAGGGGTAGCTTGCCCATTTCCCGTGTGTCACAAGGGGGATAGACAATCCGGGCATGCCGCGGTGCTCTCGATGGGATGAAGAGCTTGATCAAGAATAGAGGCGGCAACATGTGAATGACATCAAGTGCAAGGTCCGAATGCTGCAAAATAGAATCGATATGGTTCTTCGTCCATGACGAGTTAACCATTAAAAATGATGAGGTCCGAAGTGATAGCGAATAATAATACATGAATAGGCGGTAATACCTAGAATAGACACAGTCAAGTGATTAGTGGCGGAACATAATATGACGACTATCTTACAGCAGTTTGCCCTGGCTCAAGACCAAAGACGTGGATATGTTATTGTTGTTGGTATGCCACGATTTTCGAGATCTGACACGAGCCAACATGTCTGTACTGATAGTCGGGTAATGTACATATGCACCAATAGGAATGCGTCCTAAAAAGGAAACCACATGAAACGTGAATGCGTATCCCATAGTGTCTGGAGAAAGAAGGAAGTGAGAAGACAATGACTATTGCAGGATGAAGACCCAGACCAATGAAAAGATCTGGAATGAGTTTCGTCATGGCTTCCCAAGCTAGATACATGGACCCAAGACTTTGGCCCAACAACGTAAAGCGACGCCATGAAGAATCCTCGACCAGATGCCGTGATTGAAGAAAAACGAAATGGAGAGATGTCGATTCCAAAGTGATGTCAAACCTGGCCTTCGCAGTCGCGTGTAGCCTCGTTAAAAATGTGGTACACATGTTGAACTGTGATCGTTCTAACCTTGACTTTGGATATGATCTGCTCTTTCGTAACGTCGACATCCCCGCTGTATACGGCACTGACGATGTCAGGGTCTGTACGCTGCATAGCCGCTATAGCCGTCCATAAGACGCGTTCTCCACCTCCACCAGCATTACTTCAGACTTGACTGCATCAGATGACACAGCACATATTCTAGAAGTAATACACACCAGTATGGGTGGAAGAAGCCTACCACGCGTTTCTTGTCACCGTCCGAGTAACCAAGGTCGGCGAGCAAAGCAGCCCGACGTGTGCGGTTTGCCGCGCGCAGTCGCCTGCTATAGAAATGCAATACAGCCCACCCCAATGGTAACAGAAGAAACGGTTGTAACATCACCAGGCCGCCTATTGCCAACGGCATGGCGCTGATGAGACTAATCATTGTCGCTGGTAGACGTGGTGAGGAGGTTTGGGAGGACTGTGGTCGCGGGTTAGGGTTTATTGTCTACTCGAGTATTAGCTACGCATGTCACAATCAAGTCACGACTTCAACTTCTCTCAACACCACCAAAAATTCAGCCACATAACCTCAGACCCGGGAAGATGTCAACCAGACCGTATTTGCTCATGTCAATCAGGACGTATCTGCTCATGTCCTGGACATATCCGCTCATGTCAACCGGAACGTATCTGCTCATTCTAAACACGACACAAAAAAGACTGTGAAACTCCAAAGACTTACTCCCAAGGCTTTGTGGATCTAGTCATACATCGGAGCTATAGTTCTTCGCTGAAGGTCCTCAGAAACTCGCCAATCCTGCCAATCGCCATCGCCATCGAAAGAGTGATCGGCCTTCAAAGTTTTGCGGACTGTGACAGTTGACGCGTTGTCCCGTTTACAAACAAATACCACGAGCGCCCGTACCCTGACCAGTCGATCACAAGCATCCTTTCCAAAAGTTTCCAAACCATCCGCTGGCCTTTACTTGGCTTAAGGTTTGATACAGGTTACGTCCAATAGGCGCCCAGCCTCATGTAGGGCCACGTTTTTCCGCCCTCATCGTGACCATGATCTTTGACATTCCATGGGAATATGTAGATAATCTTTCAGATTTTTCCAAAGATCTCGGTGTACTTGGTTCGTCGTTGACAGTTTTCAAGATTTTTTGTACTAATGCAATCGCATCGGTCCTGAGGCAGGTCGTTGGGTTCTGCAAATTCACATCGAAATTCCTGCGGGATGGAAACATCTGAAGCCAGTTAAGTATTGAGTAATCTGTTACTTTCACCTAACTCGATCGTCACGGAATTATATCTGTGAACAGTCACAGCCCTAATCTTCACTACTTAAGCGTCTTATTTAACGTCAGGTCTTTTGATCTTCTTCCCTCTTAATACAGATCCACTTAACATTTCATACTTTCCCCGTCATTCTATACTCACCCACTCACGTCGATATCCTTCTCGTAAGCTCTTCTCGCTGCTTCTAGAGTCTATCGTGATTAAGCACCCCCGATTCGCAGACGTCGTTCTCCCACAACCGCCCCATCGGCGCCTCGAATATCCCTTGTTGAGTGAAAGTACATGGAGCCTGTTATAATAAAGGCAATGGTGGTCGCGCTTTGTGCGTTGCTTCTCAATCTGCATCCACTAGTTACTGAAGTTTTCCCCAATCTGCACAGTCCTCGCCATCGCGGCTGCAGTCGCGTTATATCTCTTTCAGACATGCAAACACCATTCCGGACGCCACTCGCGACCAGTCTACGTAGCTCCCCCCATTTACATCACCACGCTAGACGGAGCTCAAGGTCGAAAGCGATCTTTCTCTTTCCGCACTGCCTCCAGTGAGGTCGGAGTGTGCCTCGGGCATATTGCTCGACCACCAAAGGCCCACTCCAGCAAGATCAAGGTAGCCGGGCCCACCGCTGGTGCTCACCAATGCTAAGGTGCAGCCTCAACTATCGATGCGTTCAATATAACGTATTTCGCCTGGGATCGATGCCCAGTGAGAGATGCTGTTCTGTGAACTGCCTCTCTCATTATGACGGCACTGATTGTGTCTCATCCTTCCCTATCAACTTTCCGAGCACCTTCCCTTCGCCAGCTCGCATGGTTACCCTTTTCATGAACGTTGTTGGCCCGCCACCGCTTTTGTTCCCTCCACATTCATCCTTCTCGTCGACAATCGGCTCAACACATACAAGTCAACGCAACAGTCGCGTCATCGCTCATGGTTCCCAACTCTGTTACTCGGTCATAGGATCTAAGAAAGGCTCGCGACATACATCATTCGTTCTCTCCCTACCTACTTACATCCTATTCCAATTCATACCCTGCTTTCACGCTCAGTAGCACCGTTATCGAATTGTTTTCAATGCTTTCAAGATTTCAATTACGATAAAAGTAACATCTCGGACTTCTTTAACAATCCAATCCACTTTTCTTTCGATCCCCTATTCCCTTCCCATGGAACCTTCTGTATATAGCGTGGATGGGTACTACAATATTGAATATAATTTAATTTGGCAAGCACTGCTTATTGCTTGCTTCTGAACAACACTGCTTTTCTCTCTCTCGGGACAGCCTCAGTTCTCAATCTCACAGTCTACTTCAAGGTGTTGCTGAAACCCAAACACTGGTTCTCTCTCTCCCTCGTCGACTCTGCGCGCGGGGTCTTTTCACAGCATTTTTGCATGAGGTCTCTGTGACTGCATGTCACAGTCACCGTACATACGAATCTCGCGTACACCTGCCCTGACTGTCCGTCATTGACCGTTCGGTTCGAAATTTTGGCAGCCGCAATATTGGCTCTCGTGACATTGAGACTCGTTCTTCTTCTTCTCCGACCATTACCTTCTACTAGACTATAACAACCATGGTGTCTCAAGGGACTAAACGAGCAGCATTTGAGGGTGAGCGAAATGATATGATCTCAAACTGTCTAGCGAATATGAACTCTCAATATCAACAGTTGCTCTCTTTCTGGCGTCTCAAGTGGGTATAATTCACAATCACAGTCGTTAATCATTAAACATAAATGCACAAGGCAGCTTTGTATTACACCATGCGGGTAAGCAGGCTCATGCGCTTGTCATCCGTCTTAAGCTCCAGCACTTGTTTTTTATAGTGGGTCGTCGACACCATGTCGCCAGACAAGAAGGACAATGTGGTGAAGGCAAAGCAACTAGAGGCTCTGAAGCGATTAGGTCACAATGAGCTCAAGCTCGACGAGTACGAACGTGTGTTTTTTCTTTCCGGTGTCAAAACCCAACTGACCTCCGGAACCACAGGCAAAGTTGCAAATGAGGTAATCCACCCAGATGATATTCCAGTCACATTCAAGGGTGAGTGCGGAACCTCGACTTGCATATTCCGCCCATTCATTTCAGCAAAAACGAACAGATATTGGCGGCCTTGATCCGATTATTTCATCCCTCCGAGAATCCGTGATATACCCACTGCTATATCCAGATCTCTTCACCTCGTCTTCCTCGCTTCTCGGAGCACCCAAAGGTGTTCTCCTTTTTGGTCCTCCAGGATGCGGGAAGACCATGCTTGCAAAAGCTCTCGCCAAAGAGTCCGGAGCAACGTTTATCAACATCGCCGCGTCAGTACTGACCAATAAGTGGTATGGCGAATCAAACAAGCTAGTTGCGGGCCTTTTCAGTCTCGCGCGAAAAACGCAGCCAAGTATCATCTTCATTGATGAAATTGATTCTTTCCTTCGAGAACGTACCAAAGGCGACCATGAAGTGACGGGCATGATGAAGGCAGAGTTCATGACGTGCGTTATGAGAATCTGAATGATTGACATAATGCTCATCTATTTTGAATAGACTATGGGATGGACTGCTTTCGGCAACTGACCGTATCTTGGTTCTTGGGGCGACGAATAGACCGAACGACATAGATTCCGCGATTCTCCGCCGCATGCCCAAACGATTCGGCATTGGCCTTCCCGACCTCGAACAACGAACGAAGATTCTTACTTTGGTATGAGCATTCTTCTTGGAAAGCATCATCTGACTGTTTTGGGTACAGATGTTGAAGGACACCAAAGTTTCGCCTGACTTCTCCATTCAAACATTGGCAGAGCACGCCAGTGGCCTTTCTGGGTCTGATCTGCGAGAACTTTGTCGAAATGCTGCTATGGTTCCAGTACGAGAGTTCATGCGGAGTTCGACGGATAATCATGAAGCGTTGGCGAAAGGACAGCTAGAGGCAAGTTCGATGCTTTGCATGTCTTTGTCAAAGTCTGACCTCGGTCACTTGTTTCTTCAGGGTTTCGATTTGCGACCTTTAACCCTGGAAGACTTCTTCGCAGCAGATGAGTCAAGTCCGCTGCCACCATCAAACTCGGAAGACCAGTCACGGCTTGTTGAACCTCTTGATTGATTGATACACACCCAGCTATACACGCCTATATTGATAATATTTGTTTAATCATTGATAGAATGTATTTTACCCTCCTCTTTCTCACCGTACATGATGTCAAAAACAAGCTCTGGACAGAAAAGACGAACAGGGACCAGAAAGACAGAAAACCTTCTTGGGCTACAGATTAAGTAGAGCGACATTAGTCACAGTCTAGGAAAGTCAGCACCTTGTATGACTCCGATTGCATTTACGGATGAGATGATCGACTCTCTCCTCCGTCGTTCAGATTCAGCAGCCCGGGGAGAACTTCAATGGTTGGTTTACTGGAAAGCAAGCAAAAGGCCAGCGTTAAACAAAAAGCCTTTGCTGAATCTATATTTCAAGCGCTCAGCGAAAGCTCATGGGTAATCAAAACGATTTTGATTGTCAAATTTTGTCCGGATTCCAAAGTTCAACGGAGTGAGAGTTCGTGAGGGGTAAAATACAGCCATGAGGTATGATAGCAGATTACAAGAAATACGACAACAGGCTGCCAGCAAGCACCGTCAGTCCAGCCAAGATAGAAGGCTTCAGGGATGCTGCAGCGCCAGTCCCAGGTGAGGTGCCTGCAGCAGGGGTCTCCAACAGGTTCGGACACTGGGGCTCAGCCAACACCGCGCCGTAATTGCTAGCAACCCAGAGGACAACTCCGTTGGTCCATCCGAAACCGGCCTGATAAGATAACATTAGTTCCAATGATACGACAGTTCTAGGACATGCTCACCTGAACGGTGTATTCTCCTCCTCTTCCAGCGGAATCGATGTCCAAGTTTGAGAACTTCTCGAACATCTGAACATCGTACATATTTCAGTGACGAGCTCATCGGTGATCAATATCAATTGGACTCACGTTTCCAGTGTTAGTTATGCTTTGTGTCACGTTTAATTGAGCATCCGGAAGCCTTGCAAGAATACCGGGTATCGAACCACCAGTAGCATGCCTGTTTCCAGTTTCGTTTAGTCGCATTACGAAACAGCGAAGACTCAATCACATACCAACTGCACAAAGCGCTTGCGAAATAACGATTCGCCAACTCTCTCTCCAACTTCGCAGCCCATCCCTCTCCGTCGGTAGAGTTTCCTCCATTGGCCACAGTGCCGTTCAACTTGTTGAGGTCGGCTGCTGAACCTGTAGTGGTGGAATTGACGATTGTAGCTCCACCATGGATGGGTTGGCCAGGAAGCTGAGCTTCGGTCATACCAAGCTGGCCAGCAGGGATCAGGTCGAACGATGACTGGTTCGATTGCAAGGTTGGGATAGCGCCTTGCGTCACGTTGGTAGGAAGGGCGCGCAGCGCTTGGAGGGCAATGTACTGGTGCGGAGGCCAAGTGTTAGGGGCATCCCTGTGATGGATTTGTTTGAGGAATGTTTGAATTCGGAGAAGAAAAACAACAGTACCATTGGAGACCAGAGTCAACGAAGGTCGAAGGGAATGTTCCATTGTAGCGATTCAAAACCATGTTGAGAGAAGAGAAGACACCGAAGGCGGACTTTTGATCATTGGCAACCTGGTCTGGGATGATACCGCTCCAAAGAGGATAGAATGTGGCTGCAGTGAAAGTGTTGCTACGAGAGTTGGTATTGACGATGAAATCGTAGAAGGCCAACTAAAGAATGATTTTAGTAGTCTAGCCTTGAAGGGTAACGGATTGGAACGAACCTTTTGTGAATCCCAGAGAAGATCTAAGATACCAGCTTTCAAAGCCGCAGCTGCGGTCCGGTGTCGTCCAGCTGCTGTTGCATTTGCAGTGCCGTAGAGATCCACCAAGAGAGCGTGGTTTTTGTCTTCCGCCCAAACCTTGTTAGCTGATAAAGCTCAAATCTAATCAAAGCGATACTCACAAAGAATGCTGTTCAGATCGACTGCAATCAGGTTCCTCACGTTGAGGGCCCTCAGTCCAGCTGAGCCGTTGCCGCCGGCAAACCAACGCATAGTGTAATCCCAACCGCTCTCAGCCCCACTGGCGAGTTCGGCATAGAGAGACGCCTTCTCAGTGTCGTTGAGGGTTGGGCTGGCAGGATCATTTGCCGTCGTGTAATCTGTGAAATATAACAAGTTTTGGTGGGTTTATATAATACTTCTGGAAAAAAAGATGCGTACCAGTCAGGTAAGATTCAGGACGAGGTGCTGTGTTCGTGACAGAGTAGTGGTACATGGTGAAAGTTGTGTTTGAGAATGGGCTCTTCACTTGGAGTGATCTTTCGTCATCCCACCACTTGAGTTCTTTCTAACGAAAGACTATCCATCAGTACGCAATCAACGTGGCGATTCCAGTAACATACCTCCGCTAGAGGCAATCCGCGGGCAAGTATGCTTCTGTCGCCGGTAACTTCCACATAACGAGCTAGCATCTAGGAAATGTATATCAGCAAACAGGTCTTACAAGAGGAATAAGAATAAGAATAGTACCTGGATGAATAAAGGTGGCTGAGACCTGTTCAAGTCTAATTGATGATTCTTTCAGAAACGCCGGTGAGGTTGGATGTTCAACATTGACATACAATAAATACGGCCTCCGTTAGGAATGAAGCCGAACTGATCAAGCTCGTCCATGAAGTTTTGGAGGGTATCATTGACTACGTCGAAGAGCTGAGATTCAAGGAGACCCTCAACGATCCAGAAGCTGTCCCAGTAGTACTGCTCTCTGAAACGACCACCTGCATAGGTTGACAATTTAGTCATCAAGGCATAGGGAGTAATACACAACACTAACCAGGTACCACAAAGGTATGGTTGAGTGGGATGAGAGAGCTTTCGCATTTCCCGCTATTTCCGCACAGAGTCGAGGAGTTGGTACCGCGGATCAGCTGGGTCCAGAAACCATGAACAGTCTGCGCAAATGCTTTGGGCAATCCAGCCGTAACATTGTTGAGGAAGGGTGCGTTGGAGTTGAAGGTAGGAAGTGTCAGTGCCTGTAGTTCGAGTCCCTCTCCTGTGAAATCATTGTTGACAAAGTTCACAACTTGACCAAAAGTCGTCGAAGAGGAGATATTTTGGAAGTCAGCAAGCACTTCTTGGGCGCTTTTGCTAGTAGGCTTCCAAAACGCGTCAGTTGACACCAATCGACCTAAGCAAGAGGAAACCGCACCTTGTCCGCAAACGTTTTATCGTCAGGGTATAGGTGCGCAACATTCACGGCTTGAAGCAGCTGCCAAACAAGGATGCGATCAGTTCAGCCATCAATCTATATGGAGGATTGACATTACCGGTCCAGCACAGAAAATCTCCGAAGGGCACCAAGCTTGTTTTGGGGGCAAAGCGGCTTGCGATGGAAGAGCAGAATTCAATGGCGACGAAGCACTGGCGACTGCTGTTGACACTGTGATATTTGGAGGCCCAGTGGCCGCAGGAGAAGTCGCCGTTTGAGCAGCGATCCCGTGGAACAAAAGGGCAAAAGTTGCAGATGCTGTCAACATTTTGCGCGTCGCTCTGCGAGTAGCTGAGGAAAGACCTCTGCTGCTGGTTATAGGAGAATTGAAAACGCGAACCAGGGTGCGCGGAAAGATCCCAGAAACACATCCTGAGATCTTGTACCCCACTTTATAGTCCGGGGTATATGGACCAGTCTACATGATGACATAGGCAAGTAGCGATGCCATCAGCGTCGGCAGTGGTGGGGATGGAGCGCGCTGAAGAAAAGAGGTCTTGTGATCGCCGAGAGGTCTATAAATGGCAACATCCATGTGAGCATTTTCGCTTGGAAGCTGGTACCGATCAGCCTATTAACTCCATCAGAAGTGTATCGGGCGTCTAAGTGACAAGATGGCAAGGCGGCGGGGGCAAAGTCTTAGAGTCCACGGACGATTCCTCTTATTCGATCCCATCAAATGAAAGAAAACTGTCACTGAAAGAAGAATTGAGGGTATAAATCGAGATCGGTTGGCAGAGAAGACTGTCCCCGCCGTCCGGATCCTCCAGACACGGCGGGCCCCGTCCGGATCCTCCAGACACGGCGGGCCCCCGTCCGGATTCTCCAGACACGGCGGGCCCCCGACGGTGCTTAGACCGACTCTTAATTGTTACGGATTACACTAAGTAAGCTACGTACATGTTAGCCATGCACTTGAATGTACATTGAACATGTGAATTAATTTGCTAATCAGACTTGTTGAGCTCATTGTCGTCGTCTCCGTTGGCAATGACATAGGCGGAGGGCAATAGCAAAGAAACTTTCCCAGAGCCCGACCGAGCAAGGGATCTTGTCGCGTCCACAGCTCTCTCGAATGCGACGGCTGATTTTTCGAGTGTAGCTGTAGCTTTTGCATGTGCACGAGGGGAATCGGATGCAAGCAACTCTTGTAAGGTCCTTCGCTTTGCGACTAGGGTTTCATGCGCTGCACGTACTTTCTTGTTTTGATGTTCGATCTTCGAGTCCTCTCGACTAAGTTGATTGTGATGAACGGTGACTGGTCAAAGTATTTAGAAGATGGATTAATAAAGCAAATCTATCCTCACATTTTCGTTTGATACTTTTTGAGGAATTCTCCGAAAGGTGGCCTGAACTATAACTGAATCGGATTCCAGCATTTTCGAGCGTCTGAAAGACAGACGTTGATTGTCAGTCAGTCAAAGTCATTTCAAATGGAAGGAATTTACCTTTAAACCCTCCATTTTCATAACGTCGAAGGCTTGTCCCTTTTTCACCGCGCCAATAAGTGTACAACCAACCCCCTCTCGGTTGACATCAGCATGCACGCTCTCTATTAGATTGCTCGTCGAGTCACCAGCATTCCAGATGTCAAGCGGAATGAAACTTTTCTCCCAGCACAACGCAGGGAAGGCAAATCTACTACGGACTTTGTCCTGTATCCAATCTGAAGATAATTAGCTCAATGAACTGCGAGAAATGCTATGGTACATACCAGCCCCGGCCTTTCCTCCTTGTTGTCGAATTGATTCGAGTGTACCCTCCCAATTGGCGTGTCTGACACATAGCAAAGATCGCATTGATTTACGAACATCGTCAGTGACATTACATTTTTGAATGTTTCGTTTCGCGTGTACGTAACACACACAAACAAGACGTTGGAGGTGGTCATATGGACCGAGAGAAGCGACAGTCCGTTCAGCCTCATGGAGATCAAGTTTGGCAGGTGACGATTGTGCTAGCTGCTGTAGATGCAAACCAAGACCTGCTAACTTGTTAGTACCAGACAAAACTGTATGCGTAAGGCAAAATATATACCTTTTGCCTGCCCACCGTGTTGATCCAATGTCCAAAGAAGGATCATCCCCGCTGTCTCATCGATGTGCCGAGCATGGAGGTGACGCCATCGGAGGCGCTTACCTGTGTCCACTTCTACAATATTTTCAATTTCTTGGAATATTCTCTGATGCACGGCCGCTGTCTGTCGTGTGACATACACACGGCAAAAGGTTATGCCTTGGAAAAAAGAAAACCATTAGATAAAGCTTATAGACAAGATAGGACAGACATACTGGTGTTGTTTATACGATCGACAGAGGCTATCTCAAATTCATAATAACCCACAACGCGCCTGAAGGCCATGTCGCTCTGTGCGTATTGCGTTTCAAGTATGCGCCGACTACCTTCGCGGGTCATGCAAATCACAATGCGGACATCACCACTACCACCATCCGTCACTGGGTCATCCTCGTCATGTGTAACGACATCCGTCATGAGAATCATCCTCCGTATATAGTGTAACGGAAGGGGCAGTGTCTCATCCTGGAATTCTTTGAGTAGTGCCAGCCCTGGAAACATATGAGTACCGCCACGAACACAAGAAAGTAAGATTTACCTTCCCATCCAGTACCGGCTGGAAAATGGGTTTCCTTCGCCTTTTTAATGTATACACTGAGGTGTTCGCGATTTGCCAAAGAAACATGGAGGTCGGAGAGGATTGGGAGGGTGGGAGCATTTGGAAAACATTGTTGTAGGTATGCCTTAAGAATTGGATGTCGAAGAAACCTGCGGGGGGTAAGATCTGGCAAGTCTTCACCCACACTCTCTAGCAGCCGTGATATCTCTTTGCGAATAGTTGGCGGGGTCCTCTGGGGCAAAGGTATGGGGTGTGGATGGTCACCAGATATGGTGACTAGGATATATGGACAGTCATTTCTCGATGCCTCGACTGGTTCGTAAACACGAAACTTGGCATTACACCCAATATGTTTCATCTCAGGTTTGATCAAGAGACCTGCGTCGTTCCGATGATCACAAGCTGAAAGGATAAGTCAGCTCACTTCCCATTTTAGGGAAAGATGAATATTAACTCACGACAGCAGACGCGCTGAGCTGAGAAATTCGTTACCGTTGTACAAGTAACGCGAGGGCCGTACCCCATCTCGGCTGCTCTGAGCTCAATTCTTTCAATTTCGTCCATATCCTCATTGAAATGAGCATCTATATATTCAAGATCGAAAGACTCGTCAAGAATTATCTTCAAGTGATCCCGATTCCCATCCCACGAGTAATGTTCACATCTGTACGCAACATTTAGAAGAGAGGAATGAATATAAAGACCAAAGCTTACTGAATATAAGGCTTCGCATTCATGTCATACCAAAGCTCCAAACGACCATCGCATTCCAACTGCTTCGGAATGTAGCCTCGTTGAATTTTGGCTTTATGGGCAACTAGGAATTCGCGGAGTTTCTGTTCGCTGGCAGGAACGACAGTCGGCTCATAGAATCGCGCACGGCACCCAAGTTTTTGGAGGGCAGCAATGAACCCGGTTGTTTTTTGAAAGATATCGCGGGTTGGCGAGGCGGTGTTGATCCTATGTTGTCGATCTTTGTTGAGCCGAGATTTGATGTCCTCGCGGCTTGCTGAAACATGACTCGACGACAACAATTGCTGGTCCGACATAGGGCAGATTTTTGAGCCTTGACCTGATAACACTCAGTACATGCCTTAGTTCGAAAATATCTGAATTCACTTACACGTTGAATGCGTTACTATGCAGGAGACCTTTCTTCCTTCTCTATCTATAAGCAGCGTATGCTCAACTTCTTGCCCTTTTCGCGTTTGCCCTGATGGCTTGCCCATGGAATAAGCGAAAGCCCGCACAGGGCTATCCCAATTGAGTGGATCGCGGCGAAAGAGGTATCCGACAGGCTGATCGAGGTTTGTCTCAGGATACTCTACCCAAGCATTTACGTCTTCATATGAGTAAAGCACCGAGAGGACTGTCTTATGATTTATGTAGACGTTCCGACGGATGTTTGGAGCCGCTGGTTGAGGTGTGACTAAGGGAAAATTGACAGGAGGTGTATCAGACCCAGGACGTTGTTCGGATTCTGCATTGAGGCCAAAATAATCGAGTACATGGGAGAGAGACTCGACAATATGAGGTGGGGTGTCCAAGGGAAGAGGGCGGCCACTAAGACCAGCTATACTCGTCAACTGCCGTTGTAAACCATCGAGAGTAGCACTGGAGTTTGGCATTGTAGAGTCAAGCAACGAGGAGATGGGGAGGCTGGGAGGCATCGTAAAGAATATGGGTAAGTTGGGTGGAAATTTGATTCACCACCAGTGATACTCTGTTCTGCCGATGCACGTTCCACTCTTCGAGGTGGGTTCTGGCTCCGATGCTCAATCCTTTGGAATTTTGTAGACTTCTTATAGGGGAGGAAAGGTGGTACACGTTTGAACATCGTTCTTCCGCGTTTTCGAGACTTTTGCGAAGAAATTTCGTGTTCTGGAATAGATAGGCTTCCAATGCAGGAATTAGGGCGCCAGTATAAAATAGTGCATACCAGGCTGATTGCAGCCCAGGACCACCTTCCCCCATGTCGTCTGCCCTTGTAATTCGCAGCAAATCCAAAAAGCGACCGTCGATTTTTGACGAATGCTTAAGGGCTCAACGTTCTAGCTCGGACATTGTGATCTACAGTGCACTGGCGACGCAAATTGTCAGAGTTGCCTGGTTGGTCGTTTCTTCTCCTCTGTTGGTACCTCATGAACGCCTTATTCCAGGCCTTTGTATCGTGGTGTCAAAATCAAGCCGTCCGGTATCAAGGACTGGCTGCGCGCCCGTGGACTGCATTGGGCTTGCTTCTGCGGCATGACGGCGGCTTCAGGAGTCCATCTGTCCGCCCAAATAGTCCATACGATAGCAGGGGATGTTGTGGTGTTCTGTCACTATGAACCATCAACCTGTAACTTCTTCCGTGAGTTGCCCTCTACACACTCGAAGACCCGATACTCACATCATTCTTCAGTCAACCTGTCAGATATCTTCCAGATCGCAAGGTGTGCCTCTGAGTACACGCATCTTCAAAAGATCGGTGAGTCTTTTTTATCGCTAATAATGATGGACATCAACTCACTATGTTGTAGATCAGCTGCAAGGGTCTACGGGACATGAGGCAGTAGACCTGGTCAACCTTCGGCTTTCGCAGCTGGTCACTTCAGAGGTTGCACCGTTGTTGAAAGGTTTCTGTGGCGATTTTATTGCTGGAGTGGAACAATTGAGTGGATCTCGACAATACACCGCCAAATCAGCAAGTACAAGTGAGTACCGATCCCAGTAATCATTTCTCAGCTGACGTGGTGATTAGCCATTCGTCGGCAGCCCCGCATGTCACTCCCAACAATGCAGAGTAGTCCCATTCAAACTGCCAGCACATCGAGACAAGAAGCGCCTGCTACTAGTAGTGCGGGCCCATCCAACTTGGACCATACTAGCACATCCAAGCTCACAGATCAGCGCCGCGTCATAGCGCGTCTTGCAAAAGGAGAGGGCATTGAGTGGCAGGAATGGGATGGCGTGGTGGAAACATGCGATATGTGCAAGACGACTTTCTTGCAAGCAAACTTCAAGGCTCATGCGCGAGGCTGTTGGTACGAGTCGGAGTGATAGGCAGGATTTCACGTTGTATATTTGAGTCTATGGTATGAGATAGCGATACATTTGCCTTTCCTGCTCAGCTCGACAGCACATGCTCGTGTTGAATTCTCTCGGCGTCGGTGCTCCGAGCACTGTGATCGATTCTTTGTCTCCTGATATGGTCCTCCAGATGGCTTTGGAGTGTTCCTTGGTTGAGAGAAAGATTGAAAAGTGCTATGCACGATTGTAGGACTTGTTCGGGATGACACTGGCCGCGTTTGGGCAAAACGATGTGGATTAGCAGCGGAGGTTGCTGAAGTAATCGGATAAAATTGTTGTGGAGGGCTTGTGGGCGGTTGATATGTATTCGACGAGACCGAAGGAGTACGCGAGTGAGGCTGAGTAGGGCGCGTCGATGGTAATAGCGCCGCCTGCAGAGGCATTGGGGCATCACAATGTGTCTCTAGCTTTAGCAGTAGGTGTATAGGTTGTCGTAGTAGGTTGTCGTAGTGGAAATTGGCGCGGATAATCCGTACCAATGATGAGTTGTGGTGGTGGTTGTCGTAGTGGAAGTTGGCGCGGATAATCCGTACCAGTAAGGAGTTGGTGGTTGTCGTGGTGGAAGTTGCAAGTGTGGTGTATACTATAGCACAATGCCCTGGATGATCCAGTACATTGGGAGCAAGAATGTTTCACGACGACGATGCCCTGGATGATCCAGGACATAGCGAACAAGAAAGAATGACAAGTCCGAAAACGTTGGGCGGGATTCAAACTCCGAACGAAATAATGGCCACGTGACCCCAATGAGGTCCAAGCGTTTGTTGACATTGCCTTCCACTTACAACAACGGGCGATATTCAAGCTCCGAACGAAAACAGTGGTCACATGACCTCAATGAGGTCCAAGCGTTTGTTGACATTGCCTTCCACTTACAACAACCACCCAAACCTCCTCGCCCCTACCCACTACGACAACCCACCACCACATCGATAACTGGCACGGATTATCCGCGCCAGCTATCTCCCTACACTCCTAACTCGCACGGATTATCCGTGCCAGTTATCTCACTACACTCCTAACTCGCACTACACTCCTAACTCGCACGGATTATCCGTGCCAGTTATCTCACTACATTCCTAACTCGCACGGATTATCCGCGCAAGTTATCTCCTCCATCGTTTCTTCTGCTTCGTTTCTTCTGCTTGGGATTATCCCTAACAGTGGGCCGCTCTCTCGATTGTCACTCCTCCTTCGTTTCTTCTGCTTGGGATTATCCCTCACAGTGGACCGCTCTCTCGATTATCCCTAGCAGTGACCTCTTTCTGTGCTAAACGCGCGTTGATAACGAACGTCCTGTCCTGCTACCTGTATGTGCCTATTCTCAAAGTGTAAGCCAACATTCAGCTGATTTCTTTTCTCCAGAATGGCACCCCCAGCTTTTGACTATTCTAACGGAAGGGTTGTCATCCAACATGGGTCAATATTCTACTCACCCAACTGCTCTCGGCCTGTCGATATCCCCCAAGAACCGGTCCATTCTAGCGATCCGTTCAGGTGGCAGCGTTTGGACGTCTCAATGTTTAAACAGCCTGTTTGGTGGGATCAAAACTGGGCATGGCGAAGCTTCATCCCGCTGGCGCCGTCTTTCCTCTTCGCGCCTTTCGAGCCTCTCTGCGCAATGCCCCGCATTGAAGAAGTCAGGTTCTCCTTCCCCGCGCCCTCCGGCGGAATGGTGACGCAAATCCGGTTCAGGTTGCCTGAAGATGACATCAGGCGATGGCTTTGGGCAGAAGATCTCCTTGTAAAAGCTGCCTACGAGCTCAGACTGCGATACAGTATTGCTGGGAACACCCCTCCCAGGCCTTCGTCATTCCACTTCGACCGCGCTCACAAAAGCCATCCGATTGCAAAGCGCATGGCCTGCCTTGCTCGGGATTGGTTCGCAGTCTGGATGGGATACCTTTCCTTCATCATAGCCAAGTCCGAGAATCGCGTTGCAAAAACCGCACCCGCCGATCCTTCGTCCGCAGCTCCCGACTGGTACAGCTACTTGCTGAAACAGCCCGAATTCGATGAACTTTGGCTCAATGGCCTGTCCCAATCTGCCGTCTGCACCTTTGACTGGAAAACTCCACGAGCTGGCATTATATTCCAGTGGTCCGTCAACGACCGCGACCGCGAGCCAATTGAATGGTATTCCAAGCACAACATTCCGTTGTGGTTCATCTGGTCAAACAGGGAGGAGCAGGCCATCCGAAACAACACGGATTTGAATTTCCTTCGACCACCAGACGATCTCATTCAGGAGGCGCTAAACATTCTGTTCGCCGCCCCGGGTCTTCCTCTGGCGGGTCTCATAATTCAAAAGTACTTTACGCTTGGAGACGACCCCATCACCAACAAAACCATAGAGTTTCTCCGACTCCAATACGCGCCCACTTTTGTTTTCGAGTACACCGCCAAGAGATTCGTCAATCAGGAAGCACTCCTTCAGGAAACGGAGGCGACCGCAGATGCTAGGTTGGAGGTATTCAAAGTATCGCGAGACAACAGTATCAAGGCAACTGCCCACGCTGCCTCCTCTTACCCATATCACGGTTTATCAGCGACAGCCGCTCCCCACGCTGCCCTCTCTGTTCAATCTCAAGGTGTACCCGCAACCGTCAGAGAAACTGGGAGGAACTACAACGAGTTCTTTGCTGCACGCGATAAGCGCCAGCAGGAGATGATAAAGCTGGAATCTGCTGTGGACCGTCAACGGCGCGAATCACGGGAGCAAAAGCCGGGCGTAGTTAACGCAACACTATTTGAGTGGGAGAAGACCCAATCGTCTGGTGGCCTGGAGTTGTACAAGCGGGTCAAGGTCAACAAGAAAGCAAACGAGACTGTCTTTCATAGCTACAGATCCCACCAGCGGCTGTTCAACGCATTCTCAAATGAGTGGGATCTCTGTGAAGACTTTCAGTTTGGAATTGTGGACAACACCTCCTACTCTGATGACGGATCCGACTCGGGCAATGACGACGTCTACCCAGTCAACGCGGTCTCACAACCGACTAAGGCTCCTCCTTCGGCTGCACCAATGGACATTGATATGGGCCAGAGTTGGTGTGAATATTCCCGAGCCCCTCTCGAAACAATGTCCCTCGTATATGGGTACGTTCCGCACGCAGGTGTAAACGACATTCCTCCGACGCTCAGTTGGGAGAGGATGCTCAATTTTATGGGGTTTGTCAGAAACCTGGAAGAGCTCGATGTCGGCGAACCCGAGAGGAGTGCCATGATGAATTTCTTCACAGCTGTGCTCAATGCTGTTGGTACCTATAAATCGGACAAAGTCGTAGCCAAGAACTTTGAAAATCTTTCGCTCCTCTTCCAATTTGAACATGTCCGACGTCCTTCGGAAGACCTTTTTGTATTCTCATCCCCGAAGTCAGATTCATGTTGCTGGGTTCTTGGTGTTCATTCCGCCACTGCAGCGCTCTACGTTTGTCGATACATTCTCGAAAACCCCATGGCACATACTATCGTGACCGTGGCACATCGCCTTCTTGACCGCGGTATTCCCTTCCGCACCCTACTGCCCCTGACCTGCAGTCCACGACAAGTCACCATCACTGAGCCGTACGTGCCACGAAGTTATAGGCTTAGTGATCACACATTCACGAAGGCCGACTTTGATGTGGCAATGCTGGCTTGCCGGTCTGTTTTATCATCACCTCAGGGACGGGCGGCTTTGCTACAAGGTGGAATCGTTGGACGCATTGCGAGGGAGTACGTCAGCAAGGATGGGGTCTTGGGTGGTCCCTCAATTGAAGTCACTGCACACCGAGTGGGTTACCTTGTGCCGTCTGGTGATGACAACATCAAATTTTGTGATGACCAACTGACGGCCAATGAAGTCGCTATCATTTGCGGGACATACTCGCTTCATACGCGTAAGGATTTCTCTCCCTCTATTGCACTTTCTTTACTCATTTCATTTTATAGCATATAAAGGTCAAGTCGCTGTGTGGACATGGTTTCCCCCTCCAGAAGTCTGGGTACACAATCGCACTGGTTGCCACTGGCTTGATTGGACGGAGCGATGCGAGGATATCTTCCAGAGAATCCTGACTGGCATTCACGACGGCACCGGCCGGCCACGATCTACCACCCAATGGCTCACCCACTTGCGCGGACAGAATATCTCACGTGTTTTGATCAAACACAATGATGTACGTTCGCAACAATTCATGGATGCAATGGTGCCAATTGGTCAATGAGCCTGAGTCGGGTTTTTATCACTACCATAGTTCCACATACCCATGTTTCTTGTTGTAGGGGTAATTTCTAGCTTCTGTAACCGTTGTATATTATTCTTGCACTACATGTTGATTGTCTTGACCGCGAATACCGACGCCGCTTCCAGCAATGACAATGAGCAGTAAGAAATAATATATTGACAGATGACAAATCAATCCGGCAGGTATCTCTACAGTTGCCGGCAAATTCGGTGATATCTACGGCGTCACAAATCAATCCGGCAGGTATCTCTAAAGTTGCCGGCCAATTCGGTGATGTCTACGGCGTCGCTGATCCAAGATTGGCGCCTTGACAGTTGGTGACACCAGCGACAGCATCCGCGGTTCTTTGATGGGATCGGACAGCATCCGCGGTTCTTTGATGGGATCGAATAAGAGGAATCGTCCTTCCCCTCCAAAGTCTTATAGTAATTTCTTCTAGTCAGTCGGAATGAGCTTATGTGACTGTGGCAAGTGCTCGGAACAACGAGAGCGTTATATTTGGCACAACGGAGTTTGTGTAACAGCACACAACAAAAGCTGCCGTGGGTGCGGGGACAACAATGATCAAGCCCACAAGGACATAAACCCTGCCGATGCGCAAGTGAACGTTAAGGGAAATGAACTGTAGTTGAATCAGTCAATAATAGCAGGTTCTAGTAATCTACAACTTTCAACGACAGGTACCCATCAAGGGGATCACTGTCATCAGCATGCAAACTATGTCGCTGGTACTGACCTTGGAAAATTCAATTCATAATTCCAACACTTGGGAGACGGCTTTTGTTGCCTGTACACTGATCAACATGTCCTGACACTTGTGGCAAGCGGAGTGGGTACTCAACAGAAAAAGGAAGCTGTTCGAAATTCGCAAGGTTGCCTCTCGGTTCAGGCAAGTCAATAGATGGACGTCACAGATCCTTGCCAGTCATACAACATGGGAAAGAGGAGAAGGTAATATCATTTACATCTCGTGAAGTTTAGTCGAAAAGTTTGAACTCACGACACATCTCCCATCCCAAATCCAATAATACCTCCCACTGCGTCTCAGGCTTGTCAAGTGGATATGATGCCATGCCAACCCCATTTGCAAGTACGCCGTTACTCGCAATGGAACCCGCATGCACCTCAGCAAGAAAGAGACCTAATACCACACGACGCACCTGCGCCCTACTCAGAGTAGCGTAAGATGTACCAGTGCTACGTGTCCAGAGAATGCAAGCTAGTCGACCAGCACCTTCTCCGTCAGGAGGCCTTCGTTGTACGCCATACTTTCGAATATAATTTGCCGCCAGACACTGACGACCAATTCAACAGCTTCCTCTTCCAGGACCTATGGGTTCAGAAGCGATTTAACAAAGGTCGACCACAAGAGCAAAATGTCACATACAGGTTCCAAGCCCTCAATGAGCTTTTGTGGTCCTTTGTGATCCTTCAGATGTTCAAGAACGAACATAATCAGGTCCTCCTCCTCCATTTCGCCAAGGTATTTCATCATTAGCCTCTTCACCAAAGGCTCGAGTTTTCGATCAATCGTCAGCTGCGAACAAGGAGGAGTCAAACGACGCGCAACAACAAGGTTCAAAAACAACACACATCAGTGAGACCATCCCACCGGACCTTGGCCTTGAACAGGCTCTCCTTGTCATGAGGAACCGACTGCCGAATTCTTTCCAACCGCTCCTTCGTCTGTTCTCCAGATTCCGCAACGCTGAAATCAAGCTTGACCAAAGGAGCTCTCCGCTTGTTCAAGCGATCCTCCTCTTCCTCGTCATGCGCAAACACCGTCGTCTTCTCTTTACCTGCCGGTTCTTTGGCAGTCGGGGCAGCGATAGAAACGTTGAGTCGGACAGGGGCACCATCGTCCAGCAGTAGCCCGGCTTTACGCTGCTCCTCCACCAGTGCTTGCATCTCGTCCATTTGTCGTGCCAAAAAGTCTTCCGATTCCCGTCTAAGATTCTCAGCTTCGGCCTCTTCGTAGCGCCGCGCCTTCTCATCCGCTGCTTCCTCGGCTTCAAGACGCCGTTGACGAAGATGCCGCCACCGTGCACTTGTGGCCATATGATCAGCTTTGTGAGAATTTTGACATTGCAGAAGCTCCAACTCACCGGTCAACGTAGAACAACTCATCGCTTTCATCGTCGTCCCACACTTCCAGTCGGGATTTGATTTCAATCCGATCACGCTGTTCAGCTTCCTTTTGAGCCTGCTCGCGAGCAATCGCACGTTCCAAGGCTGAAATACGCGTTCGTTCTCGCGGTTCATACCGTCGTTCACGCTGCAATGGAAATCAATAAAGGCAACGCAATGGCAGGATGAAGAGGCGCACATCTTTGAAAGAGATCTCCTCGTCCTGACGCCGCAATTCTTTTCTATCCGCTTCCAATTCCTCGTCAGTCTTCCCTCGTGTCTGTCTTTCCTCGCCCAATGGATCTCTGCCCGCGTGGCTATCCTCTGCCTTCACGAAACCTACAGGCTTGCTGTACCCCTGCGCCCCTTTTCCAAAACCTTTTGCTGGAGGCGAAGATTGTCGGTTTTGAGGTTTACCCCACTCGCGCACTTTGGGTCCACTAGGAGCTCCCACCACGGGTATGCTTTCACGCACGTCACGCAATTTCTCGCGTTCTCGTTTCGCCGCTCGCTCTCGGAATTGTGCGATCTCGGATATGACGAGACCGCGTTGCGTTTCTGGTAAGTCGGCTTCTTGAAGATCGTGAAGGTGAGGAGGGATGATGTATTTTTCTTTATCGATCAAACCATTGTTAGCTGCGTCCTGTGAAACTCGATTGATGTCGGCAACAAGTTCGTCAATTCTTGTTTTCGCCTCTACTTTCTTCGCTTCCTCAGACTAGGTCATAACAGTGAGATTCAAAGTCTAATAAGGATGCATAGCAATGCACTCACGTCTGTTGACATCTGATGCGCCTGAAAACCATCCAGGAATGCACGAGTCTTCTCATCTGCTTTAACCTGTACTTTCGACGTAGGCGTGAAATGAACATCCAAGACTCAAGTAAACGCACCAGTAGTTTTTTATTCGCACAGCCATCCTCCAGCGCAGGTAGTTCAACGCCATTCAACATGTCTAATGCACGCAAGGCGCCTGACGGTTCTTCAAACTCTGCAAAACCGAAACCCTGAGGTTTGTTTGCAGGGGTTATCAGTCGCTTGAATGATTTGATCGGACCGCATGCCTGTTGTATTCATATGAGAGTCTGCATTTGTTCAAGCTGGCAAATGCGTACTGATAAAAGTTGGTTCAGGTAAGTATCAGTGATGCCACCCGATATCGACCCAACGAAGAGGGTTGTTTGCTTTAGGGCTTGAGGAGGTGCAAATTGCATTTGCTGCTGCTGTGCGAGAGCCGACATTGAGGGACCCTGGCCGTAAGACGGCAAAGGTGGACGCAGACCAAGTCCCAACCGATTAGGTTGCATTCTGGCAAAGCTTCCTCCACAGCAGGTGACAAAGAGCGAAATATGCTACACACAGCAAGGTTGGTCAGCTTTCTACATGCCAAAGATTCTTGTACTTACGTTCGAGAAGATATCCTCTTCTTTTGTGAAGTTCAAGTAGAGCAAGGGAGAAACAGAGCGACTGGCAGAATGAAGTGAAGGGTCAGAGTTCTGCGGCGTGAACAGAAGAAGCGCCGAAGAATTACGTAAACATATTCTTCTCACGGGTGTATCTGATTTGCGGCCCAGAAAAGGAAACGACAACTGTCCTCTTCACCTCATCTAATATTCACGAACATGGTCTTGTTCTTCACTTCCAATGGTCAGTTCGTTCGTTGAAAGTCAGAGATGCAAACTAAAACTGCTTGAAGCTGTCACTCCGTCAGTGACCATGTACATGGGTCGGGACAAGGTGGAAAGTGAGGGAAGCAACATATCGCGATGATCCAACAACGGCTCAAATACGTCCACGTTACAGACGAAGAACTCATAAAGCATGCGTGGCCACAAGACCTCTGGTTTCACGTTGACAAACTATCCTCTGCCCACGTGTATTTGCGAATGACTGAAGGGATGGTTTGGGAAAGCATACCCACAGCGCTGCTTGCGGATTGTGCCCAACTGGTGAAGGCTAATTCAATTGAAGGTGGGAAGCTCCGATTTTTTTCCTGCGGCATGGAAGGGCTAACTCGTTGTCTGCAGGAAATAAGAAGGACGATCTAACAGTCATCTATACCCCAGCGGCTAATTTGAAGGTAGGATTACGACGACAATGCTGACGGGAACAAAAGGGCTAATCATCAAAAAATTGCAGAAAACGGGAGATATGGCTGTGGGTCAGGTTTCATTTCACAATGACAAGAAGGTATGTCGCAGCCTTCCCTGAGTTGTGACTTGGTTTATCAGTATCATGTAGGTCAAGCGTGTACACGTTGCGAAACGGGAGAATGTCATTGTGAATCGCCTCAACAAGACGAAGGAAGAACGGGTAGTAGACCATGAGCAAGAACGCGTTGATCGTGTCAAAAAGGAAAATGCTGGCAAGCGAGCAGCAATGGCCGAAAAGGTTTGATTCGTAAAGCTCCTCGTCTACATATTATCTCATACTCTTTGATCTCAAATGTAGAAGAAACAAGATGCCGAATTGGCCAAGGCCAGAGAAGCGGACAAGGCAGCTCGCTCATATGATACACTATTCAACGTAGAAGAAGACGAAAGTGCACCGCGGAAGACAGCACGCGAACTGGAAGATGATTTCATGTAACTCTGTGGAATACATCGATTGTGTCGCCTTCGTTTTTGCTCCGATGAAAAAGAATGTCTAGACTCGATTGAACATTTAATTTCGGCTGATAGGAATCTGACTCATGACGTACCGACTACATCCCCAGAGAAGGTTTGGTTGCTGTCGGTGCCGACCAGCCTTTTTCAGCGGCGGCCTTGGCGAATTGTGAATCTGTCCCAATGTCCGCGCCGTTATTCGAGGAACTGCTTCCTTGGTTTATGTCGCCCGGTGTTGGTGGATTTAGAGGGGCTGATTTTTCTAGATTACATTGACCATCAACATGACCGTCACCGGGCATTACAATGAGGCACAACTTACGCGACGTATTTTTAGAAAACACAGCTTTCAGCAATCCCTTCACTCCCACTTTCGTGGTTGTTGAAGATGAGTCCGACGACAGCAAAGAAGCCGTTGAATCAGAAGTTACAGACGATGAAGATGTCATTTCTTGGTGAAGCTTTTATTGCAACGCTTGGATGGAGAATGAGATGTGCGTTTTCCCGCTCATATTCTAAAGACGTTTTATACCGCTACCACAAAGAGCTCCGGCTGAAACAGTTAGGTTGTTGGATTGATTTGCGTGATGAGTCTGATCTGCGCAGCCGATACGCAATTCATGACGGACGCCGCTTTTCCCGGATGCGGATTTTTACACAACCCGATGGTAAGTTAGAGGCGACTCATATATTTCGCGCAAGTAATGATATCTCCGCAGTCACCGCCTACCGCGCGTTTTTACGCTGAGGGATTCAATATAGTAAACCCATGGCGCCGACCATGTTGTTCCTCATGTCGACGTCAGAGTTATAAAAATACTGATGGATTTTTCGCTGCTGCGGGCCGGTTTACAGCTGCGCAAATAACTAGAGATCGTAAGGCTTTGTGGGATTTGAGTACCTCGTAGGTTCTTATCCAGGTTGAGGCCGACTTATCCATGCACTCCATGCTGCGCGCTGATCAGGGCAATGTTCACGACGCTTCACCCTGAATAGAACACCACCATGAGTCATATGCATCATGCGGTCTGAAAACCCTCTACCTTGATTTCACCGTTCAACCTTATTTTGCGAACAGTTGAATGACTCATACTACACCCATTGGAAGAAAACGAAAACTGAAGGCAAAGACGATATTTTCTGGAATTGCAAAGTCATTTCTTCAAGTAACCTTGCTTTTGGTTAAGCAATTTCGTTGAACCCGGCGCCAAGCCATCACTTTTAACCAGTGCCGCTGAATGACGCCACACTCCTTGAGAGAAAAGAATATATAGATTTGTGAGAAATCAGCAGCCAACAATAGTCATAGTATAAGTACAAGATGCTGTACTAGTAACCATCAATATGTATCTAAGAATAAATATTCACAGGGAACGCCGAAAATGTGGTTCCTTTACATAGAGCAGTCGTCTGAGAAAGCTGAAGTGATAAAATATAGCAAATAAAAACTGGGCGCGACGGACAAAGATGTATTTCTTGCACGTCGTGTACGAGAGGAGGGTGATACTTTTGATGGCAAGTCAAAGGCGGCGACGAAGGTGACGGAAGGGAAGTGTAGTGATGCTGCTGAAGAAAGGATAGATAAATTGCTACTCTTTCGCTTTTCCTATGCAGAAATTGTGTGACAAAGGAGAAAACAGACATGAGACAAGACCAACCCTTGAAAAGAGATTTCAGAAATGATTTATTCTGCTTCGACTTCTTGCGATCTGGATCGCCAGAGGTGCTAGTGCTTCCGGTGCTTTCTGAGCCTTCGGAAGTTATTGAAGGAGGGGCAATGGTCGTCTGAGACGACTGAGGAGTGGTTGTGGCCTCAAGAACCGACGACAAATTGCTCGGCAATTTCTTGGACGGTTCCTTCTTAGGATTTGGAATGCTGGCTCCGGTGCCGTATCTTGATTGAAGGGTCCCAAACGCGGCAGCGTAGTCTTTTTGTGGTGGTCTCTGCGAAACTCGCAGAGGTGTCGTCGAACTGACGGTAGTAGTTGATTGTAGGGATAATGTGGAAGGATAATCGGATTTGCTGGTCATCTTGTTCAATATGAGAATTCTTCAGACGAGGCTATGAAGGACGAAAGTGGTTAGTTGCAACTGGCCATGTTTCGCGAACCTTTTAAGCTTTTCCTATGTTAACAAATTATCGCTGGAGAATCATCACGTTTAACATATCTCTTGACAAGCACCTGGCTTAGACGAAAGTAGAATTGTTGAAACCCTCGCTTCACAGCCAACAATGTACATTCCGTATGGTGAAAGCCAGAATGAGTCACTCAGAAGGCACCACAATTGTATCGATGGGGTTGGTAAGGGCGGCTGCGCAACCACGGAAATAATCTAGCCTTCATACCCCGAAGATACCGGCATTCATGCAAGTGTGTGGATGAGGTATGTTTGGCGAGGCGTCGATGTGTGTATGTGCCAGGGCGCAGGGTGTTTTGTTATGACTCGAGACGGCCTTCGGGGGCAGCTGCTCAGGGCATAACTGAACTACAAACTTAGAACGAAACAAATACCATGAGATCGTGAACCAAGTAGGCATACTACCATGTGGTTCCTAGATGATTGAATGTACCGTGTTATCTGTTGAAAGTAAGCATTTTAGTTTCTAACCCTGCTCTCATGATGGAATGGATGATCATGAGAGATTCTCCCGAGTCCCGATCACCTTCCTAATTGGGTCTCCATATTTTGTGTCTTGGTCCAGCCGCCTCCCAACTGCTTCAAATCTCGCTTGAAGCTATGAGTGTCCATTTGCCACCCCCAACCAGTATTCCTGAACCAAATAGCGATCCAGAGACCGATTCTGCTTCATCGGAAGACGACGATCAGGAGGAGACCTGGGACGATTGGGTGTCCGACTCGGGTGCGCTACAACAGTGCAAGTCTTTATTCGACGACGAGGTTCTGTCATCGGTAGAGGAGGCATTGGAGTACGACATCAGAAGACACGGAATAGATCTGGGTGAAGAGTGCAAGAGACTATGTGAGTCTGATCTATATTTTGTGCGCAGTTCCTCACAAGGCTGCAGCGCTTGATTTTTATGGGCGCGTCCGACTTATCAACTATATTCGGAAAAACGTGAGTCCTCTTTCATTCACTCTATGAAAAGCTAACTGGTCGGTCAGGAACTAGCACCGTCAGCCGTGACCGCACTGCAAGGGAAGGAGTCTTGGTTTTCATCCGATGACTACCTCGTTCCGGTCTTGGAGAATGATCCCTTCATTCGTATGTTTCCTTTTTCTATTGCCAGTCTACACCATGCAAACAAAAGTCTACAGAAGCGCCATCTGGGGACTGGTCGGATTCCGAAGGGGAAGACCTAGCTCCCACAGATCCGGACCGCAAGATCAAAGTTCTTGAGAAAAAGCTGGCTCTCGCAAAGCAAAGTCTTGCGGACTATCGATCACTCATCACTGAAAAACTTGACATCACGAAGCTGATCGACGATATAAACGCGCCCACGCCTCAAGGATCCGCACCCGGTCGCGATGATGACACTCACTATTTCCAGAGTTATGGCGAGAATGGTCAGTGCCTCTTCGCCGCCCGAGTACGATGCCGAGACGATCCTCCTGAACAGATATCCACGCGGTTATGATCAACGATAAAGTGCGCACTTCGACATATGCACACTACATCCTCACAAACCCGTCACTATTCCGCGATGCTATTGTTCTGGACGTTGGATGTGGCACCGGAATCCTTTCTCTTTTCGCGGCAAGGGCGGGCGCCAAACGCGTAATTGCGGTTGATGCCAGTGACATCGCAGAAAAGGCCGAGAAGATCGTGAAAGCGAATGGTTTCGAAAACATCATAACCGTCATTCGGGGCAAAGTCGAAGAGATTACGCTTCCTGATGGTATCGAAAAAGTTGACATCATCGTTTCTGAATGGATGGGTTACGCGCTCCTCTATGAATCGATGTTGGATTCAGTTCTGCGTGCGCGTGATCGCTTTTTGCGCCCTGGAGGTGTAATGGCACCGAGTCAATGCAAGATGATGCTCGGCCTTTGTGATGGCAGCGAAATTTTCAAGGAACGCATTGGATTTTGGGAGGATGTCTATGGTATGTGGACTATTTTAAGTCTCGTCTAGATCTTGTTTCTCAGACCAAAGGTGTACCAGGTTTCGATTTGTCGACCATGGCAGATGGTTTATACGATGAAGCCATTGTGGACGTCGTAGGGCCCGAGGCGATTCTCAGCAACGCATACCCAGTTAAGGTGCATATCAACCTTCCTTGCTCTCGCGTAACCTTCTGACCTATTCCTAGGATCTGCTTCTAGGCGAAATATCCATACGCCAGCTTGATTTTTCATCCTCCTTCCAACTCGTTTCCACCGCAAAGCGTCGAACAAAAATAAACGCCTTTGTTCTATATTTTGACACTTTCTTCACATCTACGGGTCTCCCCATCCCGCATGACACCGAAGTCAAGGTCATCAAAGAGGGTGAAGCCGTGTTGGCCGAACTATGGCCCGTTGGCGGGAAACCAGCTCACAAGCGACGACAAAGTATGGGACGGGAGGCAGAGAAAGTTACTAGTTTCAGCACTGGCCCTCAGAGCATGGCGACTCACTGGAAACAGACAATATTCATGCTTCGCGAAAATATTACGGTCTCCGAAGGTTTGATATGCACCTTCTTGAGTGTATCATCGCTTACCTCTGTCCGTCTTCTAGGCTCGATTGTTACAGGTACCTTCCGTTGCCGCAAGAGCGAAACCAACTCCCGTGAGCTCGACGTCGAAATTCACTATTCCGTCGTAGAGGGTGAAGGAGCATCGCCGAGTGATACTGTAGTGCAAATGTATAAAGTCAGGTAAAGCACTTGTTGCGATTCCAGGAAGAAGAGTGCTTGTACAATATATCTACGTTATTACATTCATCCAGAGACGGACAGCAGAAGAGTGTCAGTGATTGTAAGTAGCCTGTAGACGGCTTTTCACATAATCACCAGCTGTGATCACTTCATATATTTGAGGTCGTTCGGATGATATGCAACTCGGTATGGGCTATCAATGTAGGCATTTGGCCAACTTCGCTAGCGTATTGAGATTGAGAATGAAAACGCACCTCCAATTTCACGTTGTAATCCGTTCCAAAGAACAGGGGTATAGAATAACGCTCCGTACCGCTGCGATTTACTGCCCTGTGAACGGTAGACTTGAAGATGTCGTCTGGGAAAATGAAATTAGCGCTATAAATAGAACATTGATTAGGAAGGGCGTACTCGTCCATCTAGCAAACTGATCGCCGAGACTTATCGAGTGTTTGAATCTTCAGATACGATCTCACGATGGCTATAGGAGATTATCGACGCACTTGATCACAAGGGTACCCGGGATAGGTGGGGCATTGATCCACTGCTTCTCAGAATTGAGTACTTGAAGGGCTTGAATACCCGGTTCTTGCCACAGAATAGTGAAACACTAAAGTTTTATCATAAATAGGCATTCATATCAGATGGCAACCATTTACCTCCCAGCTGCATGAGAAAGGCAGAGGATTCGAGAAGAGGGTAAGGTGGGGTGTTCATCTTTACCGATCGGGAACGTACTCGGTGTGAGCGCCAATTCCGATGACGCGCTCATCAATGGGTCCTGTTTGAGATGGATAATGAAGAAGCTTCATCAGAGCGGCTGAATTTTGCGTCTGTTAGATCAAAGTGAATGATGAAACCATATGAATATTGCCCTGGAATGGTACTTGGTGCAAACATGTTGCCACTGACCTTATCTTCAAAGAAATCTTCAGGAAGGTTCAAGGCCAAGGCAAAAATAGGAAAGAGAGCTTTCCCAAGCTTCACGGCTGCGTAGCTAATATCATCAGGACACAAAAGGTATAACTCATGATCTGGACCAACTCACTAATAATCGAGAACAGCTTCTCGGAACCCAGGTACCTTTGATGGCCAGACGTTTGCGCCAGCCATAACACCACTAGTCGCACCATCAGTTATATCAGAGATGGGATTAGTTTCTTCCCAGCCAAACTCGAAGCCTTCCTGCAGGTCTCCGGCGCCGTCGGGATTATTGTTCCCACTGAGTAAAGGCGAGTAGCCCTTGAAATTGGGTGTTTTCCGATTCTCAATCTACTTTGAAAAGTGGGAGTTGAGGTATTTCCATCTCAACTGGAAGTAACCCACCTCCATCTTAATCTCGGTAGGCAGAGAGAAGAATGACCGTGCCATCTCGACTGCGCCTTGCATTTTGCTTTCTGGGACTCCGTGGTTCGTGACTATCCAATGTCTCATGGTCTCATGGTCTCAGCGTAGTCTAGAAGGGCAGTCCGCATACCGTAGAAGAACCCTACCCGCATGCAGGCATCCCGCACTTCATCTGCCAATTTCTTCCGTTCCATCGAATCTTTGCTGATAACATTCGTCAGGTCTCTGCAAAGTCAACGTCAGAATACCGTGATTGGTAATAGCAACCGGCATTCACACACATAACAGGAACCTGCTCAAACTCTAAGTTCATATGGTCTGCAGTGGCGACGAGGGACATGATTAGGATTCCGCGTTCTACAGAGTGACGGTCGAGGTCAACAAGCCCCTGTTGCCTCCGGCCCGCGTTGTGACGAACGATAACAAGAGACGGAGGTCACGCTTCCTCGGTTCACCGTTAACATCATCGCAACTGACTGCTAGGGTTCGAGAAACATGGCCGCCAAGTATGCTGCACAACCTTGTCAAATAGACCGGTTATCTTAATGCTCTTAGATCCCTTGCAACATGTCTGTTCTGCAAAATCATAAAAGGTACATATGAACTGCGGTCGCAGTTCGATGTCTCGCAATAACCGACAATCATCAGGCGATATCCCCAGCTACAAGCTTCTTGAGACCGAGTTTTCGTTCGTAACAGGTCCCTTCCATGCTACAAAGCCTCATGGCATCCCGCAGTTTTGCTTTCCTTGATATCGGTCCGCTATCTAAAGGACATTCCCTTGTGATCCCCAAGTGTGCGTCCATTATCTTCTTCGTCTGTAATCGCACATCATGAAGATTTCGCTCATGCGGTATCTAGATCATGCCGAGAAGATGCATGAACTTCCAGACGAATACCTGCATGACGTGCTGCCTATCGCTAAGAAGATTGCGATTGCTCAAGAGATACCAAACTACAATATCCTGCAGAACAACGGCCGTATCGCGCACCAGGTCATTCCCACTTATCACATCATTTCGAGCCTTGTATCGAAGCGCGCTTCTATTTATAGGAAGTACCACACGTGCATTTCCACGTTATTCCAAAGCCATCTGCGAATCAAGAAGAAGGCCTGTCGATTGGTTGGCCAGCAAAGCCGATGGACAAAGATGAACTGCAGAGTTTGGTCGAAGAGCTGAAGCGTAAACTAAGCGAAGGTAGCGTTGAATCGACTTGACAGGTTACCTTGGAGCTGCCAGTGTGGCAAATTGGGAGGTGTCCATCGTTGCCTTTCGAGTGAATATCAAGTCGAAATGTGAACGGAAGTTTTGAGGCATGTTGTTGAGCATACTTCATGAATGTGTCTTTATTGGCGAGCAGTCCATTGTTATTTAACATCACAATGCGTCAAAGACTCCCAAGACTCACTACTCCACCATCACATATCGTTTAGCGTTGCTTGGATCTACTGTCATCGCCCTCATCAACTCCGCGAAACTGGCCATCCTCAAGCTAAAAGGAACACAACACATAGCTCGTCCAAGCGGCACATGACGTGGTTGTATCGATAACTTGTTCTGTCCATCTGGATGACACGTTTCCTTGTGGAACTGCGAGAAATAATGAGTCAAAAGAACGCACCGATAAATGAAAATCCGCTCTTTGTGTCAAGCTGGCCCCAGCCCGACTCGTGCAAGGTGGACCCTTTCACTAGGCTTGAACATAGCAGTTCGAGATGCCGGTGCCGACGTTTTCAAATGCTTTATCAAGGTCGCCCGAGCTTCGCGAGTTTTTAATAAAATACTCAGGGTTCCAGCGAAGATCAGCCATTCTATCGGCAAATGCAAGTGGAGCCTCTTTCACTAGCGGTTGCTTGTATCCCAGTTGTGACGTGACTCAGGCTTTGTCTCTGTTCTTTTCGCTTCAAAAATAGCTGTTGAAGATTCTGCCAGCGTCCGTCGCCGGCTTGGCCTCAGTGGAGCAGACCAGAAGCCTTTATGACACGCCTTGGCTTTGAACTTGCCATGTCCGTGTCCTGCTTATCTCGTCCCATCAGCCAAGGTCAATCCCGAACTTCAAAGCCGATCACTCCGCCGTCATATCAAGTTTGTCTCAAGCAGGCTCAAGCCTTTGTTCGTTGAGAAATGAATATAAGTTGCTCTCGCTCGGGGACTTCGATGAAACTTTTAGCGCAGCGCGTTGCCTCTCGTTTCTGTGTACATTACGCTCTGAAATCTAGTTGACTATTCGACAACGGACATCCAGGCGACACCACATTCTTTTGTAGCTATGAGACGGGACTCGTTTGCGAGTGCTTCGTATTCACCGCCGCCATCACCTACACCCACGTCTACTTCTTCTGCCACTAGACCTCATGTTACCTCTTTAGCGCGACGGATTCACGGATGGTCGTGGCAAGCAGTGTGTTTCCCGTTGCTCCCTTGTGTCTTCCTGCACGTACTTATCGTTGATGTAGTTCCCAGTGGGAATGGGTACCGGCGCCGTCTATGTTACACTGTCAGGCTTGAAGGAACGCCATTCCGTATTAACCCACATAGAAACGGTCTTCTACTTTCTCAACATGGCCATATTCCTGCTCAACACTTTAACACTCCTTCTACAAGCTATCCGTGCGGACCACTTTATTAAGCGCCTCGCTGTCAACTAAAATTCAACCAAAACAGTATTCCCCAAACAAGCATGGAGGTTGCTCACAGACCCCGTTAAAGGCATTTTCGTGCCCTTGATTGTAAGGAAAATATCTTTGAGCCTTCTCGAATGTGCCTCATACGGCCCGTAATAGGTTTTGTCCTTTGCCACCATTATCATTGGCACGATCAATTATGGTGTTCCGTCAGGCCATGTTAGCCCGGAGTTCATATACGCCTTGTTCTGGTATGCTCATTCAGTAAAAAGCGTATATGGGACGTGCTCAAGCCAATAATGCGGACAGGATCTACGTTGTGTTTGCTCTGATAGCTTGCTTCCTGATGTTGATGATATGGTTCAATAAGCCCCACGAATTGGCGAACTTCACACCAGCTTACGCCTTCCTGGTAAGCTTCCAGGTTCTCGCCTTATGTTATGAGAAGTTAAAACAAAGTCTATCGCAGATCTTTCCAATGGTACGCCATCTGGGCTATTTCGGGGCTAGGGTCTGACTGATGCATTTGCTTAAGATGCTTGTCGGTGTGGTTGCCTTCAATGTTTTGAGAGTAATGAATCCGGAGGACAATCGTGCGCTGGGTGTCCTGCTGACTGGGTACTTCTTTCAAGGTGGGTGATGCCGCTGTGGTCATGGCTTCGCAGCCTCAAGTGTGATTTAGGATTGGGATTTTTCATGACATTCTTCTACATCTGCATATACATCATTCGATTGATTATGGTAAGTCCTTGGCTACTACTAATCACAGTTATGCTAAAATTCGTCGTTTCAAAAGACCGGATTCTTGAGAGGACACCAAGCCAATGGTGCCTTTGTCGCTTGTGGGCCGCCAGGATTCACGGCGCTTGCTCTGATCAAGCTTGGGGAACAGGCACAGATTATGTGGGTGTTCACCACGTGTCTTCATTCACATACTAGAAGACATAACTCTAGACTTCCGCATCATGGTCTCATCTCAACCAATGCCGGGGAAATATGGTACGCTGGCAGCATTATGGCAAGCTTGCTGTTGTTTGGACTTGCTGCCTTCTTTTTCGTGTTTGGCGCTCTACCCTATTGGTTCAAAGTGCATAAGCGCCTCGATGAAATTCTGGGATGCTGGGCGTTGACTTTCCCAAACGGTATGTCCAACTCAGTTTCCAAATAGGTTGTAAATTTTGATATCCTATACAGTGGGTTGGATAGCCACGCTGCGTCTGCTTGGCGATATCTTTCATCTCGATGGCTTCTACGTCCTTCACACGATCATGTGTGTGATCATGGTCGCGACGTGGGCTGTCCTATTCGTTCTGACGTTGGTGGCATTCGCCGGGGGCCATATCTTCATCTCGAAGGATGAGGACGTCCTCAAAGACTACGGCAGCAGAAGATCCTCGATTTCGAACGACAAGTCGAATATTTGATATCCATTCATTGTCCTTGTGCACACCATCACCCACCTAGAGCTCTTCCCCAATTCACCTGCATTCCCGAGGACTTGCAAAGCATCGTCCCAAACGTTCCACCCGTAATTAGATCTAAACATTCCATTCATTGAATCTTGCCTCGCTTACATAGATAACACTTACATCTCTCATACTCACCTAGAAGGACCGGACGCATGCATTCCCGTCCAACGCACATACTATTACTGCCATTCTCCTAGCTTTTCATTCCCAACCTGCATTGCCATGTACACGTTTTCTCTGCTACTAATAATTGCGTTATCCCAGAATTTTTTAATCTACTGCTTTCACTGCATGTTTTTCGCATGGTATAGATAACATCTACGTTACGCTTGCTTTGCTCTAGAATTGGGAGTATCTTAAAGTGCCTTAGATTAGGCGCCTCGTTGATGCGGGCCCCCCTGATTACGTAAAGTCACCAGAACCTTCCTTGGAAGTGGGCGCCAGAGCCACAAACAGCGTTGTCTCGAAGTCATAATGGTCCTTATTCTTCACCCTCGTCCTTTACTCACATTGCTTTCTGTATCAGTCTCTCATGGCACAGAGACCCTCTATCGTAGGCTCTATCGTTGAGCGCAAGCCTACTGCATCATTTTCTACGCCGCAGGCGAGCACTTCAGGAAAAACAGGCTTTCCGACGGTTCAGCATCGTTCCAAGAGCGCATTCGCTCGGAATCGCGAGGAACTCCGAAAACCTGCGGCGTCCAGGCCCCAAGATGTTCCCGTAGTGCGGCCTACGAATGCACCCTTAGTTTCCGCGGATCCTGGAGATTGGCGAGAGCAGATTAGCAAGGACAATGAAGACCGAGTGGCAGGCATGACTGAAGAAGAGCGTGATGATGAAAGAAAGCAGATCATGGAGAGATTTGGCGCAAGCATAGGCGATGTACTTGAACGGGCTCGCAAGGCGCGAGAGAAGAAAGTTCCCGAAGGGAAAGTTCCTGAAAAGAAAGATTCTCCAGGCGAGGGGCAAGGACTATCGCAAGGTAGTATATTTTCCTCCTTCCTCAAAGTACATTGGTTCTCATTTCTCTCATGTTACTTAGATGCCATACCTGTGATAGCAGAAAAACGGCGATCTTTGGAGAGAGGTAAGCAGCTGCCTCATCTTGAGACTCAATTCATTGAATATTGAACAATTCAATAGCACGGTCGCCTCCTCCTTCTGCTTTATCGTCTGCAAGTAGTACTCGTCCGTCAAGTCGCGCCGACCGCAAATTACGTTTCGCCGAACTGGATCCTGACGATGTATTCGTCTACGAGTCCGCTCCGGCATCCCCCAAACGGAGGGCGATTGCTTTACCACCTCCAGATGCGGACTCGAAAGGATCTTCCGTCTCTTTAGGCCAATGGAAGGGGAAAATGGTGCCTCAAGATATGGACCAGCCTATGGAACCACCTCAACCTAACGAACCAGAGGAAGGCAGTGCAGAATACATCCGCCGACGCTATTTTCCAAATGCCCCTAAGGATGACCCCAACATGGCATGGATGGAATTATCTTCGTCTTCCACTCCATCTGACTCGACTTCTTCGTTGCTGCGATTCGATCTACAAGGCAACCCAATACCACCTTCTGTGTCCCTAAGTCTTCCAACGCATCTTGGGCTCCACCACCATGCAGAGGGCTCGCATGCCGGATACACGCTGGACGACATCTTTCTTTTATCCAGGTCAACGGTTCCCGCACAAAGAGCTACGATGTTGAGTGTTTTAGCCCGAATAGCTCACCGCCTTGCGGATGTGAAAAGAGGTAAAGTTGATGGGATGGATGAGGTCGTCGGGAAGGAAGAAGAGCTCAGAAAGCGCATCCTCGCTGCAGGATTGGAGGCGTTATCGGAGAGGGGAAGTGTAGGGGCTCAAGCCATAGAGGTCGTTTGGGAATGTGTTGTTGGATGGGACCCCAAGTTGGCCAACGTTGAGGGTGTCGAGTTAGGCTCACCTACAGATACAGCGATCAACACTATCCCATTGGAGTACGTTCTGCCCCAGATAGCCACTATTCTGGGCCAAGGCGCTGCCTTACCAGGGTCGTCTGCCCAACTTCTATCTGTGTTGCACCGATTGGCGCAACAGAGCAACGTAATTGCAACCAGCATCGTCGCGGTGCCGGGGCTTCTGCCTAGCATTATGCATTCATTCATCTTGACTCCCATGCCTCCCAGTGATTCGTCACTCCAACCAAATCCCCTTGCACTTCAGCTGTTCTGCACTCTTGCCCTCTCCTCTCGTTCAAATGCGCAGGAGGTTGAGAAATTTTCAGACTCTCTTCTTCGATTCGTCACATTCCTGCCTTCAACATCTCCATATCCGACGGCTATCACAACCGACCTCTTGGTACTAACTCTGCGATTGTATACCGTCCTCGCGTCGTATGGTCTTTACTCGCATATTGCAGGTACAGCTGTGTCACCATTATCGCAATTGGAGCAGTATGTCATCTCGGAAGCTTGCACGTCACAAGCGCTAGTGAGGACATGGCTGGGCTTAGTCGAGACTTGGACCATTTGTGCTATCGATCCTCATCAGACCACCCCCGACCACGACATTCTATGGAGCCAGATTACTGGTTGGGGATGGCATGCGGGTGTAACAGAACCACAAGGAAGATTATCTGCGGATACGAAAGACTGGACTTTGTGGACTGGTTCATGGAGGGTTCAGGCAGCATGGCTAGAGGGTTCGAAGGTCAATGCCATCAGAGGGGGAGAAGGCGAAAGGTCGGCCTTCGTCGACACTGTGAGAAGTGGCTTTGAAAGCGGAAAGGAACACCAAGTTGTGAACGGCGTCTTGATGGTGTTACAGCAAGGATTGGAGCAGTGCGATGTGGCAAATGCGGAGCAGATGAAGATTCTAGCGGGCTACGCTGAGCTCGTGACGGCGGCTATTCGTCTCTGGTTGTCATGCATTCCTCCACACACAGAGGGAGCTCCAACATCCCCGCCATTCAATCTCCCCTTTCCTCGCATATCGGAGTTCTGTGCCAATCTGCTCTCGCACCCTTTGTGGTCATTGATGTCTTCCCCTGATATGGCATTCAGCTACGTCCACTGCAGACAATTTTCTACGTTACTCTTCTACTACCTTCGCCTATCCAGGCGTCTACCGGGTACCTCGGAAGATCTTTGGATGGCGCAAGCCTTTACAATCCTCCTCAGGATGGGTCCTGGGAATGAATCAGAAACCCTGGCAATTGTGGACGAGGTCACGAAACTGTTAACGCCGGAATGGGCAGCTGCCCGTGAAATCCAAGTTCCTCCTGTGATCTGGGAGCGAGGCGGCTTGTCCATCCTCGAACCATTCATTATGAACACTATACGACCTGATAAGAATGTGTTTATTGGTCGTACTGTGCCTACCCCTCAATCTATCAAGTCATCCAGTACACAGATACTTCCTTCTCCAGCTCGTTCCAAAAGGTCCGGTCTTCCTTTACACCGTGACTGGACCATGGCGGCATTGGATCATCTTCTGCGCTCTGGCGAATCGGCCGTGTTCAAAGCGCTACCCATATCCTGGGATGCATCTGAAGTTGAGATCACTCGGGTTTCGTTGTTCTTTACGAAGATTGCGCAAGATGTTCTCGAGCGATTCTCGTTGACGCCATTCGTAATGACACGAGAGGAAGCAGAGTTCGCATGTATGAAGGTTTTCATGCTGGAACATGGTCAGCCGCAGAACGACTCCGCAGAAGAAGTGTTTCGTGATGGGATTGTGGAACGATACATGGAGAATGTCCTGCATCCGTATAGCTTCGCGTCTGCTGTGGTTCGCCCTGCCCTCCCTTCCAATCAAGGGGATCTGGAGAAAGCGGCTACTAGATTCCTCGGTTCCTCTGTGCCTTTCTTCCAGTATTATACGGATTTCGTCGCCCTCTACGACGCGATATCGTTCTCGCATCCCTTATTCGCCCGACTCCTTCTTCCTCCGACGTCGATGCGATATGCGCTTGATTACAGGAGACATCTGTGGTGCGACTTCAACCATGTCCTCAAAACTATTCGCGTCCTTCCATCGCAAGTGCTCTCAGGGGACCTCCGCGAGTATTTGTATCCTGTCGAAAGTGACCCCCAGATACTTGGTTCATACCTCAGCTCGCTGTTACAGGGCAAATTGAACGAGTTCATGCGACTTGTGGCATTACATCATATTGCGGCGAATATCTGGCCTGATTTGCAGGATCCGAATACACTTAAGGAGGAGAGGGCAGCCACTATGTTCAAGGCTGTGATTGATCAGGGCAGCATCGAAGTTGTGAGAGAAGTTGTGCGCTATCGGCAGGCGAGGTCCGAAAAGGTTCTGCTTCCTCCGGCTTGCTTTGTTAATATGGACGACGATGTTAGGAGTTCAAGGTTGGAGTGTGTCAGCCGGTGGGGTGGTCAAAATTCTGTTGATAGAGTGCAAGAGTTATTAATCGAATAGAATCCATACATACTGTACTATACGGAGTTTGATTTTTTGTAATTTCGTATGTAGCACCTATCTTACAAACGCACCGATTCGTAATCAAAGCCAACATGTACGATATCTTCCATGACCCCTTGAGTTGCTTATCTATCTTTTTTCTTCTCCCTCGTAATTTAAGTGAACAGTAACTAGTCACTTTGACCTTCGGAAACTATGTCGGAGGCCTTTGATTTCAGTCGCTGGCCGCCATCTCTTGCAGAATCCCAACTGGAGGCTTTGACGCTGTATGCAACGACCTACGCACTCTCGCATGGATTACTTTACCTCCCGCCGGCGGATCGTCAACCGACCATCCCAAGCGCTGCCATCCATGCGCCGATATCACTGTTCCCAGCTCCCTTTCCTCGAAAACTGTTCGAACGTGCACAGAGAATCCAGAGGACTTACAATGTTCTGTACGCCCGAATCGCCATGGACGAGGATTTCCTAGATCGCGTAATGGGAGCGGAGACGGGAGTGGGCCAAGTCGACGACTTCATCGGGCAATTGTGGACTGGCTGGAAACAACTGAGAGATGAAGGGCTCGTCCAAGTACGCACCAATCCTTGAGAGCGACGGGAGACCCGCCCCTGACCTGTTTGCACTACAAGCCGCTTCAACTTGGCTTGTTCCGTTCGGATTACATGCTTCACGCTGCGCCGGGCGAAGCGGTGTCTATCAAGCAAGTTGAATTCAACACCATTTCTGTGTCGTTTGGCAGCTTATCGCAACGCACGGCAGAGCTGCATCGGTGAGTATACCTTTGTTTCTAGGGCGCGACTTTGCTAAGCATAGTGTCTAGATACCTCTTAGCGGCTACGCAATATTATGATGTGTCACCGGAGCTAAGATTGGAGAATTTCCCTACGAACGACACTATTGCAGGGCTTGCCGCCGGTTTGGCAGAGGCGCACAAAGCTTACAATGTTGAGGGGTGCGTATCTTCATTGACTACTTGGGTTTCGTCCCTCACACCTAGTCTTTTAGGTCACAGATTCTTTTCGTTGTCCAGCCTGGGGAGCGTAATGTATTCGACCAAAGACCTCTGGAATACGAATTGCTTGAGAAGTAAGCTGAGTTTCCGTCCAAACACAAGTGCAGTCACGCTGACTGTCGTGCAAGATACTCCATTCGTATAGTTCGACAAACCTTCAATGAACTATCAAGATCTGCATCCGTGGATCCCTCAACATCCATTTTACGGATAGCCTGCTCCCCCGATCTACATCCCGGTGGTTCGATCGAAATTTCGACAGTGTACTTCCGTTCCGGCTACGTACCCAAGGAATACCCAACACCCGCCCATTACACCACCCGGTTCCTCCTTGAACGATCACGAGCCATCAAATGTCCCTCCATCGCTCTACAGCTCGCAGGGGGGAAGAAGGTCCAGGAGGTCCTCACCCAGCCAGGCATTCTCGAACGCTTTTTGGCTGATAGGAAGAAATATGGCAAAGACGTATATGGCGAACGGGAGATCAGCGAATTGAGAGAAAGCTTCATGGGGATGTGGGGCTTGGACGTGAGCGAGGATATGCTGACGCCCGATTTTTACGCTGCGGTCAATGCTGGGAAAGAGGAGTTTGGAGTCCGGAAGGCGAGAGAGGCGGCGCTGTCGCTTGTGCTCAAGCCGCAGCGAGAAGGCGGCGGCAATAACATCTACAAGGAAATGATCCCCTCGTTCTTGGACGAATTGCCCCAGCAAGAACGGCAGGCGTGGATTGCGATGGAGTTGATCCAGCCGCCCGAGGATGCTGGGAACTACCTCATCCGAGCTGGAGCTACGAACGGTGAAAGCCAGGTTCCAGTCAAGGCGGCGGTGGTCAGCGAGCTTGGGATTTTTGGATATGCGTTGTTTGGTGGGCCGTCGAAGGATGTGGTAGAAAGGGAAGTGGGGTGGTTGGTGCGCACGAAAGGGAAGGATAGTAATGAGGGAGGAGTGGCGACTGGATTTTCGGTTTTGGATTCGCTGTTGCTTGTAGATTAAAGTGAGTCTCTATCATATATATGTCGTCTCATCTGATTCCTGGAATGCAGGGAGTGCGAAGTTAGAATAAAATGTGTACAGCAATGTGGAAGTTGTAAAAATGGGCCCTGCTTTCAGTATTTTGTAAGTCCAACACTAAGTGCAAAACAGCACAACTCTGTCAGGATTTTCTTGGCCAGACATTTCCCAAGCTCTATTACGTCCCCAAGAATGTCTTCCCATGCAATGCTGTATTGATTCAAGAAGATCAAGCTCTTTTTTGGACTGAAGAAAGGATGCACCAGTCCGTAGGTTCAAAAGGTATCAATTTCATGACAGGCTGACTTTCATCCATGGTGATTCAACTCCGAAAAAAAATCCCTGGAAAAACTCTGTCGTCCTGGGACATTCGGATTTTCGTCATCTGACACCACCTACTCACGCTCCCAGGTTGCGCTACAGGGCTTCCGACATATCACCATAATCCGACAATTTTCCCGTCCGTCACTCAAAAGGACGTGAAATTTCGAGGATATGCCTGGTTTTTCCAGTCATGGTCATGGTTGCCACCTCTGGATCTTGCTCTTTGTTGTGCCTTTTGACTTTGATTGCGGGAGCGTGTGCTGCGTCTGTGATTTACGATGGGCGTGCGCCGTTGAATTATACGCAGGCGAATTTGGATGGGTCTGTTGATCCTTACTTGACGTGAGTCCTCCATGCTCGTACTGAAAGGAACTGCGTTGACCTATGACATTACAGCGTGGTGAAAGGTTCAGAAAGCGCATCTCACGTCAGTCCCAATCTCACCACATCTGTTGTCCTGACTAACAACCCCCCAGTACACATCCCTCCTAGGCTCCCGCACACCCCCCACCCCCCTCTGGGCCCGCAAATCGCTACTCCCATTCCTCCCCCCGCGCCCAACCGAACAAGTCCTCGCCGTCTCCATCGACAACTCCTCCGTCTTCCTCCCGGGCGGGACCAACCCGCAATTCGGCTTCCGGCGCACGGACGTCATCGCGCAGAAGGACTGGAGCCCTGCGAACCTGCTGCCGCTGATGGAGAGCGGCGTGACGGTGTTTCATTTTTCGGTGAAGGCGGATGAGGGGCGGCCGTTGAATTGGGGGCATGAGTACCAGGTGGTGTTTATTGAGCCTGGTGATGGGTCGCATGTTTTTGGTCTGCAGCTCGGTATGGACGTTTTGTTTTTGGGGGTTGGGAGTTGGCTGAGTTTGGGTGCTCGGTTTGCAGGGTCTCCGTTCACGAATCCTACGGGCAAATTACCGGCGAAAGGCGCGCGTAATTTTAAGGTCCTCGACCATGCTTTGAATGTTCTATTCTCTGCGCCATTCACTTACGGGCCATGGCACAACTTCGCCGTCCAAGTCGACTGGGACAACCGGACGCTCGCCGTCCTATACTCAAAGGACGCGAGTCCCCTCAAGGCCGTGACTAAAGTAGTCCCGAACCTAACAACCGCTTCTGGTACCGCTGGGCAAGGGGAGTTCCACTTTGGTGTTCTCAAGGTATTTATTGTTTCCATGGACTTTCTTTTCTCTGCTGAGTCGTGTTGGGGATTTCAAAGCTTCCTCTGGTGAACCCCGCGGATAGTGCTGCGAATCAGGGAGATGTGGTACATTTTGGTATTCAGGAAGGGACGACTGAGGGGTTGTTGTATTCTGGGATCTTTGTGGAAGGTGTGCAGGATGGTATTAGCGTTGGGGGAGGGCGCACGATCAAGGCGCTTGTGAAATAAAAGGATTGACTCTGCGTATTTCGAGGCAATGAAAACTGGTTGACCGCAAAGACTATTTCGCCTCCTTACTCGGTCTAGAATATCATTGTAATCAATCTGGTGAGTCGTGCTTGTGGGATCAGCAGTGATACGAATCATCACGGTGGATGCTTATGAACAAAATTGCAAAGATGCGTGATTCCAATTGACTTTCATATAGAGTACTTAATAGTAATACCGCTGTTTCCGGATTTGCGAACGATGCCGACAGGAAACATCAGCACGGAATGCAGTGACCGAAGCTGCGCGAACGGTAAAGAGCGGTGAGCCGTGGGAATGACGTCACGCGAACGAAGCATCTGCCGGATTCGACGATGAGTCGGATGAGTCAGGCAGTCGTGCTCGTGCTCTTCAAAACATCTAAGAACACTATATAATCCATATGCTTCCAAAGATGTTTGATATCAGTACTCATTCTAACCGCACACAAATCCTAGTATGTCAAAAGTCATTCTCGTAACAGGTATGTTCTGAATCTTACATCTACTCGAGTATAATCATGTTCTGACTTTCGTGTGATGTTCAGGTTCCAACGCTGGTATTGGATTCGAGCTCGTGCGCATTCTCGCTGAGAAAGGACACACCGTCTACCTTGCCTCAAGGAAGGAGTCCTCAGGAAAGGAAGCGCAGTAAGTCATACCTCGATTTGGGGTATTGCCCTATCCTGATTGAATGTCGGTATGATAGAGAAAAACTGATCTCTGAAGGATTGAAGAATGTTAAATTCGTGCGCCTCGATATAACAGATGTCGCTTCCATCCAAGCTGCGCAGGAAAAGATCGCGAAAGAAGAGGGGAAGCTCGATGTTCTGGTCAACAACGCCGGTATGCGCCCCCGCCCCATCATAAATATCTATCACTGACCTCACAATCCTAGGTATCAGCAGAATGGACACCGGCTTAGGCGCCATCTCCATCTCCCTCGACCCCATCCGCGAAACGATGGAAACCAACTTCTTCGGCCTCATCCAAACCACCCTCGCCTTCCTCCCCCTCCTGCACAAATCCACCGCCGGCCCCGCCACCATCCTGAACGTCTCCACCGACATGGCCTCGAACGCGTACCAAGCGCGCCCGGAGGCGCAGCTGCACTTCGTCGCGTACAATACGAGCAAGGCGGCTGCGAACTCGTATACGATTGCGTTGGCGCATGAGCTGAGGGAGGAGGGGATTAAGGTTAATGCGGTTACGCCGGGGTTTACGTCGACGAAGTTGAATTTCTTCGCACCCGGGGGGAAGAGTATTAAGGAGGGGGCGGAGACGTTGGTGCCGTTTGCGCTGTTGGAAGAGGATGGGCCTACTGGTAGTTATATTTCTTTCTTGTGGTGACCTGTTGTACTGATTGTGATTTCGGTTATGAAGGGAAATTCTTTGATGAACATGGTAAAGAGTTTGCCTGGTAGATAGCTTGAAGAGATGCATTTATAAGAGATAGTCGGGGAGTTAACAAACAATATACTTATGGGAGTTGACAAATGTAACGACGCATTCGCTCCTGGAACAGCAGATAAAGCAAAGTCCCAAAACAACTTGACAGACACCCGCCCTTCGCTATTCAACTGTCGTCGTCGCGCCACTTCCGACCAGCGAGGTCTTCCAGCTCTGAGTTTTGGCCTGATCTTCTGTACCATCGCAACTGTATGTCATTTGTAGGTGCTTTATAGCCCATATGTAGTTTCTTATGGACATCTATCTTTCGCCATCACGGTATATCATTGACCAAGTTGTTGCAGTTCACGGACCGTAATCTCCGGATGACGACAGAGTGCGCAAAAGTTCGACCAATGCTTTGACTAACAACGCCCATGGCTCCTATTCACATCTACAACCCCATTCCCACGCACGACCCAGAGTCCGAACCAAAGTTCTCGCAGGGAGACGTTGTCGGCGGCGACGAACCACCCGTATCGAACGACACCGAGAGCAGGTCGATCCGCAAGCGAAAACGTAGAGCCATCCACTTGACTTTCATCTCGCTCTTCGTGTTGCTGTACATGTCGTTCTTCGTGGCGAGGAGGTTCTTCACCGAGTCGGCGGGAGAGAGGGGCAGGAAGGGGTGTCATGATGTGATCAAAGTACTTGGGGGGTTTAGGAATATGTCGACGGCTGTGAATGGGAGGTTGCCGACGCATTTTACGTTGCCTTCGGGAGATAAGATACCTGCGGTTGCGTTGGGTGTGTTGAGTTGGCTTTTACAATGTGCATATACTGAACCTCTGGTGCAAGGTGTCTGGCGCGCCGACCGAGGCGACGTTGGAAATGCCGTGAAGGTACGTACTTCGAACCCTTCGTGCGCGAGCCCCTGACTAACGCATTCCGTCACAGACAGCACTCGACGCAGGATATAGACACATCGACGGCGCGTGGATCTATGGTGTACGTCTAAACTTCCAACTGTATCTATACATCTACTCAATCATACCACTTTGCAGAACGAAGCCGAAGTCGGAGAAGCTCTCAAAGCAAGCTCCGTCCCCCGTTCCGAGCTCTGGCTCACCTCGAAGCTGTGGAACACCTTCCACCGCCCCGAGGACGTCGAGAACGCGCTCGATGAATCTCTGCAGAGGCTCGGTGTGGATTATCTGGATTTGTATCTTATGCACTGGTGAGTATTCCATGTTTTCTCGGAGTACGTCCTTCCTAACAACGATGTTTGGGTGCGTAAGGCCTGTCGCGTTCAAAAAAGGAACGACAACCAACGAAGTCGACTTCGAGCTCACGGAGAATCCTTACCCTACCTGGCAGAAGCTCGAGGAGATGGTGAGCAAGGGCAAAGTCAGGAACATCGGCGTGAGCAAGTGCGTTTCTGTTTATGCAGGAACCCCTACCCCACATTTTACACGCATATACTCATGTTTTTCGTTTTTGGTGATGTGCATAGCTTCAACATTCGGAGGATGCAGAACTTGACTGCGAACTCGCTTAAAGTCAAGCCGGCGGTGAATCAGGTTGAGTTGAGTTATTGGAATCCGCAACCTGAGCTGGTCAAGGTTAGTACCGCTCCCTGACATGAGTTTAGGATTGACTAGAGCCCCAAATTCGTTGCAGTGGGCACGGGATAACGGCATTCTCCTCGAGGCGTATTCTCCTTTGGGAAGCGCGGAGAAGGTTAAAGAAAGCCTGCAGATCCCTGAGGTTTGCCATTTCTCTACCCTTACACTTGAGGTCCTTAATTAAGTTCGATCTTTAGGTCAAAAGCGTCGCGAAAGAGCTGGGTATAACGCCTGCCCAGGTCTACATCTCATGGCACGTCCAGCGAGGGGTGCGTTCTTTCTTCTTCCTTCATCGCCACCCCTACCGTAATTGACCACCTCTCAAATTCAATATAGACCGTGGTCCTGCCCAAAAGCGTCACCCCCTCCCGCATCGAGGAGAACTTCCACGGTACGTTTTCTTTTCATCTTTTCTGGACACTGGGATTTTGCTGAGAGTGGTTGGTTGGTGATAGTGGTTGCGCTGCCGGAAGAGGCGTTTGAGAGGATTGAGGGGGCGGCGGTTGGGCATGAGCCGTTTAGGACTGTGGATCCTAGTAAGAGGTGGGGGGTTGATATCTTTTAGATGGTGGATTTGGGAGAGAGGGAATAGATTGCTTAGGAGCAGACTTAGAATTTTGATTTTGCATGATTTCTTACTTCTAGACTTGAAACTTGAATTGCCAGCCTGCTGGTGTTTGTGCGAGAAAGCCGTTGCAATGACTCTTGCTCAAAATATGAGACGATATCTGTCATAAAGGGAACCTGTACTCCGTACTTCGGAATTTGGGAGTGGTCGACCTCACCTCATGCAGAAATACAGCTCGTCTCCGAACTTTTCCACGCGACCATTCACCTAGTAAGAGCCTCTTTCAGTCTGAGCCATTGCCACCAACATGACCGCTGTACAAATCGCAAGGGTCTATATTAACAGATATTACCATGGACGTCCGGTGTTACATCACCTCCGTCGACGATGCTAGTTTCGCTCATTTCGAGCCATACTTCAAACATATTACCATGGATGTCCGGGGTTTTATCCCCTCCTAGCGACCCAATTGTCATTTATTTCTGTGCATTCCGGATGATGAATTTTGTCGCTCCAGCTCAGTCCTCCTTCTTATATTCGTCCAGCTCCACACGCTTGTACGGCAGAGTTAAGTATATGCAATGGGCCGCCTTCCTTTCGGCAGATAGGGCTTGCAGGAAGTTGTGCATATCGGCAAGCGCAAATAGCTACGAAGAAGCTTCCGGCACGGAATACGGCATGCTGAAGAAAGGTCCCACAAGAGATAACGAAAATTGACAGAGGATATGGAACAGTACCTCACTTACGAGAAAATAAGCTACCGTACATATCCTTTTGGAAATTGACTGTGGGCAGAAGGCCGATTCATCGTTGACGAGCCGGGTCGACATCCACGAAATGCCACGCGCTCGGCACGTTTAAACTGGACCTGCCTGCGGCAATATTTCGCATTTTTATTATCTTCCTCCTTATCGTTCGTGTTATCTCGCCTTATCTATGATAAGTAGTCCGCCGCGGCTTGTCCATAATCTTGCGCCGTTGCGAGTTAGGCCTTGGCCGTTGTTGGTGCCTGGATTGTGAAGTTTATGCCCAAACTGGGTATTTTGTGTGGCGGCAGCGTATATGGGCTCTTGGCGTACATGACCGTCCTCAATATTCTGTTTGAGATGTTGAGTAGGGTTAACGCTTGTACATTATGTATACGCAATTACGTAACTTCCTGCACGATTTTCACCGTCAGCGAGGAAATGAGAGGGACGGAGTCTGTCTTTTCAGATTTTTGGGAAGTTGAGATCGGCATAATGGCACTGAGGCTTTCATTATACAGCCGTTTATGGTATAAGTTGTGCCAGCTGAGCTGCGGTGACCTGGCTCGAGCCAGTCTCTCAGGAATAGCCTCTAACCTTGCTCGGTCACAGCATCCGTTATTGTTGATGGATTTAGCGACGAAGAAGTAAGGTTGAGCTTGAAATTCGAAACTCGAAATCGCACTCCACTATGAGAACAATGTTTCTTTTGACTTGAGAAGCCGAATGGAAGACGGAAACAAGCGTTATAATTACGCTCGAGTGACGGCATTGGTTGTCATTGAGGAGCGATGAGGAGCACTAGAGTTTTTGTGTCCAATAGCAACATGGTCGGAGTAGAATCGAGAGAAGTGGGGTACAGCAAAGATACAGGGAGCTGAATGGTTTGTTGCATTTCAGAATGGGTGAGAGTATGGATGCAGCTTAAGGTATGGGCAGACACATGCGTTTCTAGTTCTGAGCCACGGCCTTGATCAAAGCAGGACTTTGCATATGCTACAGCATTTCCGACGCTAAGTCTATTCACCCAGCGATTACAAGCCAAAGTAAGAACATGTTTCTCTATCTGTTAGTGGCATGCGGGCAGAACTCTCTGTGAGTCTGATTCCAACGAGACTCATAGAGGCCCATGCCATGAAATTTGAGAGAGAGATTTAGTCATGCAAAAAAGAGGCATGAGAAAGGTAAATGCACGCGTCCGTGTAATCCTCACTCTCATGAAAAGCTTGACATGTCATCCTTTGTCACCGTAACTACTTTCCTGACACCTTCCCTCGATCACAATAAAGCTTGTAAGATAGGGAGAAGCGCGCAATCAACGCTCGTTGTCAAATACGGTGCCTGCGCTGACACCCGTCCCTGATCGACCCTCGCAAATCAGCGTGGCATGACCTCCCGGTCGGTGCCAGCCGGTGTGTCGTGTCGAAGACAAAATTCGAGGGTGAGGCCCTGGTCAGTGGTTTCTCCCGCGAACATGGAATGATCGATACAAAGCATATGCTCGACGAATCTTTGCGCGTGGTGTTGCCAGGTGCATCTTCGGCGAAATTGGTGCTCGAAAGGCGACTGAGGGATTTATGGTTATGGGGTTTTTATTCATACAGAGGGCGAATGCATGGTAAAGACCCAATGAATGGGACTGCGGTAACCCGGTGGTGCCCTTGGAGTACTTGGATCATTGCCTGTGCACACCAATACAATTTTTGAGTATTGAGATAAGGAAATGGGCTTCAAGACGTGTATCTAATCATCTCATGAGTTGTCAAACATATGTTACCAGGATTTAAAAAGACAGCTCACGACCGGAAATGAAAACCATGCACATCAATAAAATATCTTCGCGCGATAGAAGTGATTCACAGGGAACTCAAAGCCGCATTAGTCGAGCACCCGCTCAAGAAAACTAGCGGCATTGCAGAGCTTGAGAAACTCAAACACGAACACAGGTCAAGACGTGACCATTTAGGAATCCGACATCCCAGGCTAAGCCAGACGCACTGGGAATAGATGGAATGCCTGCCAAGCGATTACATCGCACGCGAGAAGTCACGATCATGTTGCGGAAACGTTAAGAGAGTTATTTTCGAGTGGTTCAGTCTTAGGTTTTGAATTGAAAGAAGCTCGAGGAGGGTATTTGTGGACGACACGTAGCGATGTGCGTGCGTACGCTCCGCGGGCGAGTATCAGAGTTCCTGCCCAGCAAAGCCAGAGGGCGCGATATGCCAATGTGGGATTGGCATGTTGGGATGACGCCAAGTCAAGAAGGGATTGTGTCGAGGAAAATACTTGATATTGTGCTTGACATCAACGTGGTGTGTGCGAGGTGAAAGTTTGCGGACACCGCCCAATAATAATTTCTATCAGACGAAGGTTGACCTGGGAAAAGAAGGTCCATCTCCGCGAATTTACGAATATGCTGGTAATGTCGAGTGTCCGCAGAGGGCAGTGGCTTGACCGTGATGCGGTGTTACACCAGAATTGGTTGTTGAGATGTATCAATAAAACACCGTGACCTATAACCTATATTGACCGGAAAGACTCCGAAAGATATGAAGTGCGCAAAGAAATGCCATGAGGCTTGATCCTTATGGTCGATCATAGGCGGTGCTAGGCACATACGCTTGGTAGTCAAACGGTAATCGCGGTCTACCGGTGAGATATAAATTGTTGAGAGTTGATATTGAATAAAGATAATCCGTATGTGTGGGATATTGTTGAGGGATAAGGGAGATATGGTGCTTGAGAAGTCCTAGTAGACGCTGTTTGGTAGGTTATTTCAATGAAGTTTTAGCTCCAGTTCTCTGCTCGCAGATCTTGACAAGCGTGTAGGATGAAATATCAATTGGTCGTCCCAAAAAGTTGCTAAGAGGTCTTATTAGAGTTCCTAACCTCAGCAGATTTGGATCCAAGCCAGCGTTGAACAGTGCATTTCGAAGACCCAGAACGAACCAACCTGAGCGTCATGCGCTATGCGCTAGCCTTCGTTCCAATGTGGATTGATCGTATAAACATAGGTCGTCGAAAGATTCCAAGGCCCATCACCGAGTTTGATCTTTTGGGGGGCCGACTTTACCTTGGAGAAATACAACCCGCCTCCGTGAGAGTTGCGTTGGTATTTCTGGACATCAGAAACCTTACATGTTCCAGACGCTTGGTCGAATTGAATAGCGAAGACTTGTGCGAGGGAGCGCCAGATGCAGAGCGAATACTTACCCGTGTACCAAGCTACACATGGAAAGGCAAGTTGCTGAGTTTCGTGAGATTGGCGCTTCTTTCTGACAAACACGAGTCATTGACAGTTTCCATGCGTTTGTGCCGAGCTTTGGTATCCTCCGAGGTCGAAGGAAAGAAGGATACGGTTATCTGGTATTACGAGAGTGTCCAGGCAACGTTTAATGAGATACGAGATAGTGGTTGTCGAGGGTGACATCGTTTAAGGTGTCGAACATCGGAGAAGAGTTTTTTCTTGATCGCGGCGGAGTGAACAAAACTGATGAACCGTCATCGGGAGTCCAAATGCGTCTAAGTGTTCGTACATGCATCACCGAGGACTCCTCTCGCGCATGCTGTGCGGTGGGTTGAACCACGCCTGGTATTTAGATGAACCAGGGAATTTGCTTGGATCGCACCGAAAACTCCGGAGCGCGGTGATGTTGATTTGTACCTATCTGGACACTTGATTGGACAGGCGGGTTGGTTGCCTTGAAGGTCATGAGATAGTAGAAAGGAAACATGTGGTAAAAAGGCATGTCAACATGTCCAACGGGAGGATTTTACAAGGGGGAAACGTCCAACAGGTTACTGAAGTCCTAGATTTCTGCGTATTGATTGCAAGCGCTGATGCTGTCCCGATGAACAGTCTGAGGAGTCGCCTATTCATATGAGCCAGGAGGGATAAAAACTAGTATGTACTTGACGGCTTAAAATAGGAACCGCATGTGAAAGTGTTGTGTCAATGCTTCGGAAACTAGGCGTCGGAGAGTAGTCGGAGAAGGCAAGCCATGATGATTTGTTGTTCACAGATGACCCCCAGGACCTGCCCAGCTATCTATAGAAAGCCACAAGGGAGCTTTGTGACGATGAATTGTATTCAACGAAGCTGTCTGTCTGGTATGGCTCGGAGAGGATGTGCATAATTCATGTCGATCCTGGTCAGTGCTTCTCGTGGGTCTTCTGACATGTGGGCCAAGATACGCCGGGCTTGCAAGGATGAAAGTGTGCTGTTTGACAGAGCATTTCCCGATACCGAAACGGGCAAAAGCTCGGAGGAACGAGAAAATGAGAGGAAGCAATCAAGATTTGACGGCTGAGCCAGCGAGACGGGAATAGCAGGTCGGAATAAGGAAGTAGCTTCCAAGTTCCCACGGCCTGTACGCGACTTGCACTCTCCATTACGCGGCCTTTCTCAACTCTGCGTTCCATATCTTCGTTATATACGCCAATCCACTTTCGACCCGGACGCTTTTCCTCCTCCCTACACCCTTCCTCCTTTCATTAACGTCTACAAACATGCCCGGCATGGTCTCCATGATGCAGCAACCAACACAACAGTCCTTCAACCCGTACACAGAGAACGGCGGTACAATCTTGGCAATCGCTGGTGCCGACTTTAGCGTTATCGCTGGAGATACCAGGCAGAGCGAGGGCTATAGCATACAAACGCGATATGCACCCAAGGTGTTCAGATTGTGAGTCGTCTGACTTTGAATTCAGGCGCTAATAGACGAGATGCTGAACATCGGTCATGATTGCGTAACAGAACGGACAAGGCTGTATTGGCTGTGAATGGATTTGCGGCAGATGGAAACATGTTCGTGAAGAAAGTGCGGCAACGTTTGGAGGTGTGTATACAATCGCATTCGTCAACCGAAGGCTACCGAGGACTGACCATCATGATAATCTCTTCATCGTGTTTTCTAGTGGTATCGACATGCCCATGCAAAGGACATGCCGATTCGTGCTATCGCGCGCCTCATACAGACGATGCTGTACGCTCGCCGTTTTTTCCCATACTATGTCTACAACATCCTTGGCGGAATTGAGGAGGATGGTACGTTCGCACATCTCACGTTGTACAAACCTACACATGATGTCGGTTCAAATATGACATACATCGTCTCCATTTATTCGCGGCTTTTTTTGAAGCACGATGCTAATATGTCTCTTTGCTTTCTTATTCCATTAGGGACAGGCGCCGTATACTCATTCGATCCAGTAGGGTCGTACGAGCGCGAAGCGTGTCGTGCTGCCGGTGCGGCGCAGTCACTGGTTCAACCCTTCTTGGACAATCAGGTCAGTGCATCCTTGAAACATCAGCGAACCGAGCGTGATGCACGAACCGCCGCGTTCCCGTGTCCACGGTCAAGCAGACGGAATCCGATCCTTCACCGATTTCGTCCCGTGTTCACTTCCGTTTTCATACTCTATCTTGCTTCCTTATCTCATCTCCATGTCTCTGACGCCGCCAATTTGTTATTCTAGATCTACTTCAAGAACCAGACGCCCGCCGCAGGTACATCGTTTCCCAAACACCTGCCGTTGTCCACGGTGCTGCCCCTCGTGATCGACTCTTTCACGAGTGCAACAGAACGTCACATTGAGGTTCGTTTTCCGTTTATTTTATCCGCTCTTCTTTCATTTTTTATCCGTCGACATCTTTATTTCCCTTCTACCAACAACCTATACCGCCACTCCCATATTTATTGCTCCCTTATTGTACACCACACCACTTCTTCTGACATCCTTTGTGTCATGCTCCAAAACCACCGCACGATTCGTACTCACGAGATTTCTTGGAACAGGTCGGAGACGGTCTGGAAATCTACGTTGTCCTGGCAAAGAATAGCAATTCTCTCCAGGGTCTGCAAACCGTACGCGGCGTCCAGGAACTGACGGCCACCGGCGACGGCGAGAGAGTGTTCGTGATCAGAAGGGAGTTGAAGAAGGATTGATACATGGTTTCACTTCTGACTGCCCCGTCGCACACCTTGTACCATGTACGCATCCTTCTGTCATCATCCCCGTTCGACTTGCACGCCTCGAATACGCACCTTTTTCTCCAGCCACCACCCCGAAAATGTCTTGCTGTTTGCTTGCTTGTTTCCTTGAGATGATATATTTGCTCAATATTTGCTGTTGCTGTGAATATTTTAGAGTTCCTATTTATGCATTGCTGGCTTGTGTAGCAAGTCGTGTATCACCACACGCCTGTGGGCGCATACGACCAGGGTATTGTTCTTTGTATTATATAGGCTTTTCAGTCGGACAATAGATCCCCTACACTCTCTGTCCCGCCTGGATGTAGTTTTTTTCTTCTTGCTTTTGATCTTTTTTTATTTACATAAGCCGTTGACATCGCTGTAGATCGTTGTCAGGGTCACAAAGCCGGTGTGATGAGAGAAAGGCAGGATTGCTCGAACCTGTACTCGGCTGCCAATTCAGTTGTGCTACAGTCATCTCTGGACTCTCTCCACTAATATTTTCTGCTCATTCTCTGCCTCCATCGCTTGAAGCGGTATTGGCTATTGGCGCGCTGTTACTTGGCCTGACCTCGCACAAGAGAACAAAGATAGAAAACCAAACAAGGCCAAACCAACCCACTCCACTCGTTCTCTCATCACCACCGACCTCACCTATCTGGTTCTTCCTGCCACCACCCTCCACCGTAACTCTTGACCTCCTCTTCGTCGTCGACGTCCTCGAGCTGCCTGAATTTTTACCCACAATACTCAGCAACACCCTGCAACGAATAACCGGCATTGAGGCAGCATGATTCTCACATCCCTTCTCACAGTGGTGCTTGCATCGCTGGCTCGCATCGCAGCGGCACAGGACGACACCCAAGGAGACATTATTTACAACTCAGTACACAATGCCACCGTCATCACCGGTACCTGGAGTACAGGGAGCAAGGCTGTCTTGACTGGACCTGTGAGTTGAACGTTGGAGCGCGCTCGTGGTTCAAATTGTCTGATTAACCCCTTTAATCAAAAGGGCTTCGCCAACCCCGGAAATATGTCCTTCAACTATCCAAAAACTACGGGGGTGTCATACTCGTTGTGCGTACCTTCGCCTCACCCCGGGTTGTCGGATAGGAGAAGCTTGTGTACTGATTACTGCGGTTTAGCTCCGATGATGGGTTCTATGAGATTTCACGGTATCGGTTCAACAGCAACGGTGCGTTGCGGTCTCAATAACGCTCTTGCTGATCTTTCTCACTGACCTTCTCCCCTGTTTTTTGTCTCGTAATTAGGCGCTGAACCAACGTGCATCACTGGCGTCATCGGTTGGGTGCATGGGACTTTCTCGTTGAACTCCAATGGGTCCATAACTATGGTCCCCATGGGCGATGGCTACCAACAAATCCAAGACCCATGCGCACCGATCTCCAATTTCATTGAAGTCTACAACTTCACGGAATACTACAAGGGCTGGAGAATATTCACAGATCCGACGGCAGGGTTTAAACTCCATCTGTTCCAGTTTGACGGCTCACCCGTCGCGCCTATGTTCCAAATATCGACGACGCCTGAGATGCTGCCGACGAGATTGCTGCGGAATGTGACTGGTGCGCCGACTGTTGCGAGACGCTCGCTCTCGGGAGCCGAAGCCTTGGGCCCACATTGGGCGAAAGGCCTCTGGGCGGCAGCGGGCATGGTGGTGATGGCGACATCATCTCTGATGCTATAGATTCGTTACCTTCACGCTCATCGTCATCGGCATATTTTCTTGGTTGGTCATCAACGGCGTAGTATTGAAAAATAAATGAATCACTTGCTTCTTTCAAAACACCCACACACACACACCCAGATCCCACCTACACATCAGACACTCTGGCATCTTTGTACCCTCATCTATACCGTTTTCCTTCTTCCTCGTCAAACTCCCGACACCCCGCCCCGCCCCGCCCACAACCTCCATGCTAGGTTCTGTTTGCACACACACACACCCGCGGTCACCAAGGGACTTTGGACCACCTTTTTTTAGTTCCCAATATCTATCCTATTTTCTTCTTGCTCCGAACCCTTTTCTTTTTTCTTACACCTTCATGCCTTCATGATCCAACCTGTTGAGTCCTCCTCCCTCCTCCTCCTCCTCTTCCTCCAATCATTGTATGTACTGCTCTGGTACATATTTACTACATCCCGACCCATCTTCTCATAGACAGACAAAGAGACAGAAGACAGTACATTGCGTCGCCTATCGTATAGCACAAAAGATACCCCCATACAATCCTTATGTATGCCCGATATGCCACACTTGCCTTGCATTCCTCTTTGGTGTCCATGTCTAGCAGTTGTCCTTACCCGTTTGGTCGATCATCATTCCTGGAGAGGGGATTTCTCAACATTTCACATTCTCTTTTCCGGCTCTACATACTTTTCTTGATTTTTTCTCGCTTCACTTCGTTTTAGCTTTCGTTGTATGTTATCACACCCCACATAATTAGTCCGTAGACCGGTAACATAACAACGACGATTTTCACGACTTCATCTTATTAAGTGATGACGCGTCCCATCTCGTCAAGAAAGATGGAGGTAGCCCCACAACGTAATATATGTTACCAGGTTTACCTTCATCAAATATTCTAATGCTGTACGGATAAGCATGTAATATAGGTCTACTCTGGTTCATCACATGCAAATATTCGAGCCTAGCGACTAGCGACACCTTGCGCCTCACATGCTTCATGGTCAACATCGTGGTGCCCCGAAGATTCTGAATGATTCAGTAGTGCATGATATATCACGGCTCGGGGTAAGAGTTTACATTGGCAGTAGCTTCTGTAACCGGTGCATGAACTGTCCATGATTTCATACAAACTGAGCATCTGGGGTGGCTGAGTCAAGTGAACACTTATCTCAGCCAAGCTTGCCAAATTTTGAGACGAGTCTTCCGAATAAAGCGCCAGGTTCTAGTCGAGGGCGCTTCTGGGTGTTTTGTGAGGATGATGAAGAATTAAATGGAGAGACTTGATCGACGCATACTCGGTTTCAACTTGTGCCTGTCATATGCAAATTCTCTCCGATTTTTATGCAGTGAGCTATTTGAAGAGTAATTCAAGTTGAGCTTGACGCTGGATTGCTGGACGGGAGCCGGAGTTGTGTGTCCACATTTGGCTGCTCCTTCTGCACGCACGTGACGCTCTGATTACTTCCAACTTTTTTTTGCGTCCCAAAAATTGATATCCTCCCATCTTCTCCATCGCATGCAAAGTTATGTAGCTCTCCGGCAGAACTCATACTGTGAGTTGCCTTTCCCTTCCTTCTGATACTCCAGATGAAACCATTTTCGGATGTAAAGTAGTCCAAGGACTCAAAATCCGAGAGCGCATAAACCCCATGTGGATTTTTCCGTTGCCTTCCTTCTGACCCTCTTGTTCAACGAATGAAAGAATATCACCGATGTTGTTTGCTGACTTTCAACGTTATTGACAGGCTAGGGCTTGCACGTTCTCATGACTCTGATTGAGTTCCGCGCGATCGCGTCTGTCATCTGTCCAGGACGACAATTTCTTCTGGCGGCCATGGCATTTCGATTTGATATCAAATATGTCGATCTCTCAGCAGGTCAAGGCAAGTTATGAACACCGCCGAGGAATGCTCTATCAGGGTGCCATCCTGGTTATGGATCGTAAGTTTCTCATCTATGTCTTCGTCCTTTACTTCGCCGTTCCTTTCCCTATCTTCTTCTTTCGTTCATGTCTGATGAAACCAACCACGGATGTTCGAGTACACGTACTCACGATTCCGAGAGCGCAAAACCCCATGTGGATACTCCCGTTGCCTTCCTTCTGAGCTTTTTCGTTCCTCTTTTGCCCTCATTCAAACTTTGAATCCATGCTTCCACCCGATCAACGGCTAACTAGACCTTATCCAAAGATGGCTTGACCAAAATCAGCTAACTCCTCGACCACCATCAGAGCCGACGAACGACCGTGTTCGTGTGCAGCTGGCATCATGTGAGAGCGCAACAGCTCGCAACTTCAAATACTATGATGCGTTAGTATCTTCGATAACTCAGGTATCGTGTGTTCCCATGCTTGCATAATTTGCTCAGCTTCTCTGCTTTGCGATACGATATCTCCTACCTTATCTTCTTCTCTCCGAGAAATCAGGGGCACGAAGGTATTCCTACGCCTTGGGTTCTTTCGGGGTTCATATTGAACACGAAGTCGGTTTTGAACCTGATCACTACCTCGTGTGGTTCTCGTTTGATGACTGTGCTCACCCGTCATGAGTGGCAGAGCGTGATTGAGTATCTAAGCCTCCTCTTTTGAGCCTGTGGCGTCTCCACCTTCCTATGTTTTTCCACAACCTCAACCCTTCATGGGGCAAAGTTACACATAATTCTTTCGAGATACATACCTTTTGTTTCGTTTGTCGTGTCATTTTCATATATCAAACGTGCTAAAGAATACATATGGGCTCTTTTGACCTCATGTTCGAGTTGTCAAATGCCATTTATTACGAGGGCCAGCTCAACAAAGGTGCATGCCAAGAAAGTCAACAAACACCATCGCAACCATTACCAGCGCGTTTCGCGGATTTTGTACACCCCGGCGAATATCATTTATTTTAGTCCCCCAACATGCATCCACTTCCCTACTCATATCGGAGAAATACCTTTGGTCTGCTATCTACCCTTTCACCGATCGATATCATACCCAAAGTAATGTATTGAAACGCGAACAGATTTCTGGTGAATGCAGTCAGCATTCCCAACTCCTTTTCTGGGTGACGGGGATGTTTAATCCTTCACATGCCATCCCAATCATCTTGCAGCATATGTTTCAGCGAGATTTCTGCGCTAGGCCAGGGAAACAAACGCCTAGAAGATAATGGGATCTCCGCAAACAGAGAAGTTGATTTACAGGCATTCTCCATGACGGATGGACGTGCCTCCGCAGTTTTTCCGTCATCGCCTCTAGCCATCATATATTACTGCTTGTTCTTCTATATATTCCAGCACTTCGAGTTCGAGGACATCTTTCCCTTTCGCTTGCAATCCGGCCGTCCACAGTCAGTCCGTGTGCTGTTCATCGGAATATTATCTCAAATAGAGATGGTTATTGCGATATCTTTGTACGTACGCACGATTCCATGCTACCGCGTCGTTTCCCGCGACTGCCGCTTGAAACTAAAAATGTTAGCTCGTAAGACACGATTGTATAGTTAGAAATTGCGAAAAGGGGGAAGGAACACCTTTTTGTAACAGGTGGTCTCGTAATATTGCGACTCACGACATCATTGTACGAAATCATTCGTCTTAACGCGGCCTCTGTTGAGTTAAGCCGTTGAAAACCGGCCGTTATCATCCTGGGCTGGACAACGCCTGGTTGAGTCAGGCCCAAGGAGCTATAGATCTAGATCGAAAAGGTTGTGTACCACAATGTCGGAAATCAATCAATCCTTGGAAGGGATTCATCTCCAACAGGATGATGCGAATTCGCCCTTGCCGCTTCAAAGAATCAGTGAGAATTGACCCTTGTCAAAGAACATCATACCTGTGTGTGTTTCCACAGTATGCTGCCTCGTGTTGGATGCCTTGTCAATGCGCGCGCAAGGTTGTCATTGGTTTCTCAGTAGGATCGCAGAGAATCCTTTGACCAGATGCAGTCCGCTGTTCTGAACCAGATGACTAGATAGGTGCGGTTGTTCTGCTTCCAATGAAAACAGCAACAGAGCCGGATCAGGTTGGAAAGTGGGAGGTGTTGAGTTATTACAGTCCTCGATCTAAGATCGTCATCACTTCCAAGTATGACTGACGCGGCGGCGGGTTTCTGTACATCACCGACAGTCTCGAAGGTTGACATGGGACTTCGAGAAGCACTATTACTGGAGTCCCCAAGCCGGTCAGAGGCAATCGTTCTAGTCCTGAGCGATCGGGATATAGAGAGCTGTAGAATTTAGACGAAGTGGCTCGGTTCAGTAACATTGGACGCGTTCGCCATCAAACCAGGGTATGAGAAGACGTGAAAGTGTTCCGAAGTTGTAGAACTTCGGTGTGTACGACCGAAGTGGAAGCGCCCGTCTGCTCTGGAGGTGCAGTGCCCGGTGGACTATGTTAGAAGAGCAGTCAGAATGCCTGAGGATACCGCATGATACATAGTCTGCTTGATGACATACAGGGAAAGTTTCATTGATGACACACAAAGGACTCTACTGGTATGAGCACAAGAAAATCAGCAGCAGCATTCGGTAACTCGGAGGCCGGCCAAAGTCGATAAACCAAGAGTCCTGATACATGAGGACAGGGCACAAGCACAATGAAAGGCAAACAAAGATCTTGTTCACCCATTCAGTCGACCACAGAAGAGATGGTATAACCCCTCGATAAGATAGTCCGGGGCGGGTTACCGACTATTGAATCTTCGGGTGATTGTGGTGCTCAGGTCCTCCGAGTCGCTAACGTGATCAGAAATTCTTTGCCCACAATAAAACAGCGGTCCGCTTTGACATGGGAGCCTTTGCCAATCAACGAGAGGCACAGACTTCATTGTAAGAGGTAGGGTCCTTCTGCGTGTTGACCGGATAAATCGAAACCCGCTTCGAAGACCTTGCAACGAGTTACATTGAGGTAACTATGTCTTTGGAGATACCCTAGGCAAGCATCGACGGGTAGTAGCTCCATCTGTTCGGAATATCCGTGGGGTTCAGAAAAGCAGAACATTGACGAATGAATGTATACATGTCTGTGGCAAAACTGTAAGAGTTCAAAAGCTTGTGGGTGTTGTGGGTGTCTCGAACTTTGTTTGGTTTCCAGAAAATCGACAAACAGACAGGTCTCAATCTAATGCAAGGACAGCGTCTCTTGAGCGTCTGAAGAACATATCCGGTTGTTGGTGGCGTCAGCCCAAGTTCGACAATCTTATAGTATTACGAATAACTCCATTTGTCATTGAACTGCTATCCTTCACAAGTGCCACACATCTATTGTACATCTCTGCTACCTTTCACTGCATCTATTCTGATTCTTCCGAGTCATCTTTCTCCATAATACCGGTAAAATAATACCAGTCATCGACCTTCTTGATGTTGGGCATAGCTTCACTCCACCAAGAAGTCGTTGCCAAAAGGTAGATTGTTTGATGATCGTCCGCTCCTAGCGGGATATTGCGGTCCAGGTGAATGGGTCTCCAGGTATGAATGAATCGAGCAGCCAGTCCGGCAGTAAGCATCACTCCAACAGTAGGGGAAGCCCAAGCGACCAATGCCAAAAGAGCTAAGAAAGCCGCAATATGCGACATGCCGTATTCAGCCCAATGACAAAACCGATGAATCCCAGTCACAGGTTCATAGTACCCGGGAGAAAATGCGACGTATTCCAGATGTTTCGGGAATAGGACAAGAGCGCCACCGACTGCGACACACCAAGGCAGAAAGAAGGCTATCTGGACCGCGACAGAGAATATTTTTGTCAACGTAAGTTTTGCGACGAGAGCCCGCATTTCTCCAAGGCAGGTAGTTTCCGGTATGGGTGCGACGAAACGCGCTGGGCTTGGGCGAGATTCGTCGCATTCCTCGAGAAGGTCATGGAGTTCTTCCTGTTTATTTATTAGTGGAAGTCAAAGGGATTCGCTCTGGATGAGTAGACCTCTCTATCTGCCTTTGAGCCTTTGGGAGGGCTTTCGATTTTTATGTGTTCGTTCGGAAGGGTGTAAATGCTCTATAACGAGGAACAGAGTGATGAGTTTATCTCAAAGAGATTATAATCGGCACCGCACCCCTCTCCTGGGTCCGCAAATTGATTCAGAGGACGAGATCGACGGGGAATTAATGAGGTCCCCAGTACCAGATGTCACCAAGAGTATGTTTTCCTAGACAAGGGTCAGCCTTGTGGTGTAAGCCCAAGGGACCCGATGCTCACAATTTCCCGTTGACTGTCATCATGTATCGACTTATCCGGCTGGACTAGATGCGTCTGGCGCGTTAATGATGGTCGGATTTGAATTTGTTTGTCCTCTTCCAAGCAAGGGGCTTCATTCAATTCAAAATAGCTGAGGACCCCTTCGGACATTTCAAGGCGCTGCTGTATGCCTCGCTTTGGGAGCAGTTCGTCATCTACTGGTGTTGTTAGAATCGATCCAAAGGCAGATTCATCTGTTTCATCCGTTTCCCCTGAATCAACTCGTTGAAGTTCCTTATGAAAGCGGATATCAAGTCGGTGCAGATTAGTTACGAGTTATCAACATGACACCTACCTGTGTGCCTACGAGTTCACGCGAAACGAGCGACATAGTAATAACTTTACCGATGGTGAGGTGGACGAGGGATTGAAGAATGATGTTCTTCAAGACCAATTTGAGAGGCGACCACTGAATCACACAGGGACAAGCATACGATGCCGACCCAATGCCGAGCGCCTCTTCCGGATTGTCGACTTCAACTTCAACTCTAGCTCGATCACCCATGTATAAGAAAAAGAAATTCTGGACTATACTGCTTCCATATGATCACATAAAAGATAAAGAGCTACGAGTGTTACAATGCGTCCAATCCACTCTTTTCTGGTCACTTCTTTCATGGCAACGACAGGAACAGACTAAGAAGTCTTTCGAAATTGGGTGTACCAACACCTATTTGACTGTTAGCCTTTTCATCCGGACATGTCCTCAATTAAAACTGCTTACCAGTAACAGGATCCCACCCTTTGACGCTGGAAGTCAAAATGGTAAGTTGTTAAATATTTATTGATAAGCGTAATCCTTACGAAGTGAACCCAGCAGTACCTGTTGAGAGCAAATGTGATTTATATAAGTGCCTATCAACGGCCTAAGTCGGATACACTCACCGCAGCCACGATTACCGCCTACGGTTATGTCATTGAATGCGGGTGCAAAAATGGGGTCGTAAATCTGAATGCCAGCAATCAGCAAGGTTGAGTTGTTAAACGGAAAGCATTGAATGTACGATTGGGTTCAAGAAGCCAATTGGACCTTTCCCGCGCGCAATACGGGCATCATTGAGCAGGGTGACGATCGACCCCACAACAGGTGCAGCTGCAGAAGTACCAAAGACAAGGCCGAATACACCATCGATACCTGTGATGAGCGATCAGTATAAGGGATGCTGATTCCAGCGAAAGATTCCAAGAACTAACCAATGACGTAATTGGCTCTACGCAAACGAAGAACTCAGTTCTTTTCATGAAGATTCATTAAGACTACATACCCATTAGCAGCAATATCAGGAAATCCTCGTGCCTGTTGTGCTTTGAGCTGGTACGTCAAGTTAAGGGTCAAACACGAGCTCACGTTTCCGGAGTCATTGAACTGGCCAGGCTGGAAGGGAGAGGGAGTCAAGTGTGCCTTCGTATAGCTCTCCACAGCTATTTTCTGATATGACGGCATGCTAAACCCCGCAGTTAGTGGTGAATAATGAACACCATGTTTAGGTAAAGACTCACGTAAATATGTTCGAAAACCCGCCTCCTGAGAAGATGACTTGCTCGCAGGCGCCTTCGGGATCATTCACCGTGGAACCTGGATTGACTTGGGTAGCACCGACTGCCGTTACGAAAGGACACGACGCCTATATTCATACATGCCAGTTCATAGATGAGTTCAAAAACATTATGGGCAAAACTTACAGGGAATTCGGGATTGAAAACCCCAGTGGTGCCAGCTTCATCATCTTCAATACAGGAGTGTTGGTTTTCGAAACTCTTCTGGAAAAAAGGTGCGTACGGTTGGCATCGAGGCACACATTGTTGAACCCGGCAACACCATTGTCTCCGCTACTGTAGATAACAGATGTGCCTAGCATGCCGAGCTATGCAACACCTTCTTTGGTCATCTTTCTTAGGGACTGAATAGTAAGACCTCACTTTAGCATACTCCTGGCATTGCCTGTTTGCGTATGCAGTTGTGGCAGTTGATTCATCTTGGCCATATGAGATAGAAACAACATTCGGTGGTTTGATTATTCCGCAAGACGCAGGTCCTGTGATGCGAGAGTCCCGTTCAATGCATTGCACATCTTCTGCAGTGTTTTAAGCCACGGACCTTTGAAACCACCTGGGAGAGGATCCGGATAGATTCCATCCTAACCTTGCCGAGATAGATATATTATGCACATCGTTGAATATGATCACCAACCTGGTTAGGATCATCTCCACCGCAAAAAGAAGCGTCCACAGCATCGAGCCAGTTGTCGAACCCGGCACCTAGATCAGTCAATAAGTGCAATAACACCTCAATGAAGTTCAGTCACCTTCAGCAAGGTCACCCGTCTGAAGAAGAGTGACTGGTTGAGGATTCGTTAAACCCATTCCGTACTGAAGATCGAGCGAGCTCTCTCCGTTGAAATTGAAACTTTGCTCTGTGGTCTGTACAACAGCTTTGCGGCTTGTTTAGAACATGCGCTAAAACGAACAGATATTGAATCAATACCTCCATCGATGAGTACACTCTTGGGCCTAACGCCAACCAAACTTGGGGAGAAGTTTCTGGAGTTTTGGTTGTGAGTAGACCCTAATGTACAGCTATGAACTCATGTCATACCTGAAGAACAAATCGAGGTCTCCGGCAAGGAAAGCCTGAGGTGTGAACTCAACTGTAAGTCGTGTCTCGTCAGATATAAGAGATTCAAGAAGTGATGGACGAGTGAAGGGGACGCACCGATTCCGAAAGAATTTTTGTCTGTTGCAACAGGTTTGTAGTTGATGTTGTACAGCGCACGCAAGCAGTCGAGTGTAATCATCTTATCACAAGTAGCAAGGGATGGGGTGATGGTAACGGCTTTGCTGGATTCCTTCGGCCCATTACCTACAGAGGGTTGACCAAGACCTCCAAAGCGCCTCTGCAGAGCGTTGGGTGCTGGACGGTGGTTGAAGTGAACAGTAGGCTTGATAAGATCGATATGTCCTTGAATATGTGCTGGTACGGAATAGTTGTGGCATCCTGACAACACAGTCAATAGGGAGCTTGATGATCGATGAAAGGACATTACCATATTGTTGGTCCCCGGAAGTGTGTGTGTAGACGTGATATTCTGTATTGAGGAGATTCTCAATCTCGGCAGTCGTGGCATTAAGGTGGATCCACCCTTTGTTTCCCGACACCCGAAGGCGATCAGGAGTGAAGCCAGCATCAACGAGCCAGCCAGTGACGGCTAAAACAGTGTCTTTGCTCGCTGCAAAGGTTTCGACAATTTCTGAAGGCGTAAAATGTTGACCATAGGTTGGCGAACTCGGATGAGAAACAGACAGAAGCATTTCTTCCAACTTGTGCATGTTCTGTTGAGCAAGACCAAATCGCATCGGGAGTACCTTGTTAGCATCAAGGCGATGAGTGTTGACCCATTCCACAGGTTCAAGAGCCCTCTTTTCGTGAACTACATGATGTGAGCGGGGAGACGGTATGGCCAAGGCCGCCGCCACTAGTGATACTAGCAGAGTAAGTGTAGACCGCATATGGACACCGACGCAAGGGGAAGTTCCACTTTGACGGAGGTACGATACAGTCGTCCATTAGACAGTTCTTAAGTAGGAATGTAAGTGCCCTTCGAGCCTTATCTCGAAGAAGTTGATGTCAGTACTGTGAAAAGACGCTGGCAAGAATGTAGAACTGTACCTAGCTGAAAGCCAGGTCGGAAGGGAGCGCATGGTCCGCAACATAAAGAGAACAAGCTTGAGAAACACGTCTAAAAATATCCGTGGTCACAAATGGCCACCTACAGTCCCTTCCTAAATCTAGCATCCGGAAGGCGGGTTTTCAGTGATTTTTGGCAGAGTATGCCACCATTTTTCGGCCTAAGCTTGGCGGGCTGCATATTGGATGGTGAGATACGATTGCCGAACTTTCCAAATTTGTGAAAATTGCGGGTCATTCTCAGACGGCGCCATGAGAGAAGAACGCACCTCTATGTGCCGTTCCTGAGTCGTGTGAATCCCGAATGGCGAGAGGGCGTTTGCGCAAGTAAGATCCACATGCTTCTTTGAGGCTGTAGGGGATGAGAGACAATTGATCCTTGGAGATGCGGTCAAGAATGAAAATACCTTCTCAGTGTCTATTGCAGGTTGGAATCGGAAGCAAAACCTTTGGTTACTGGGTGCAGAAGTTGAGGATCCAATCAAAAGAAAATAGTGCTTAGAAGCAAGCCATGCGTCTTGTATTGCCCTTGTACCCTTGTAATCGAAAGTCTGCGTGTTTTGCCCAAACGGAAACAATGGACGAGGTACATCTTAAAATCATTGATTATCTCGGGACTACACTCTTAATAAGTCCGCAATTGCGAAAGCAAAAACCTGGCATTGCATGAGAAAAGAAGAGCACCGTGCAGACAGTATTCACACTTACAACTGAGTACAACACCTCAATGAATATGCTATACTGATTCACTGGTCCGAACTTGCTCCATCTGTCTCGATCTTTCGCGTGACCACCAATCATGTTCATCGCTGAGGCCTTTCTTTGCTATAAGCCGGCATCCCAACGCACTCACACCAGCCCAGACGAAAAGTTGGCCCAATACCCAACCGAACGCAAAGCGCAGTGGAGTCCCCCAAGAGATGGCGGCTGTCACACCGCAATAAATGATGGAAGATACAGTCCAATAGATGGTAAGATGGTACATCAGACGTTGAAAGGGAGGTGAGGAATTCCAGCTGAGCAGTGATGTTGAGCGACGGCGAAACAGGTTGAATAGTTTACAGAACGTTACGCGTACCGATCGTGGAAAGCACGTCGGAAATCTCTTCCATGCTTGAAATCGACAGAGGCAACATCTTCAATAACGTAGAAGACTGCGGGTTTCATGGGTTCACCCCGACGGTCCGACGAGCACCGTAGGGGCAATTTGGGTCTGAAAAGAGATATGAAAAATACAAGTCCCATGGGCCCAACGAGCATCACAGTAGACATGAGGAAGAAGTTACTACGAAAAGACGAAAATCATGATTAGTCGTTGATCGGTTATACGTGATGGGATATCCTACAAGAGTGGAATAGCAGGCGCGATCGCGAGAGGAATTGCAAATACCAGAAGAGCAAATGTGTACGTCCACATTGAGAAATCTAAATGCCACCAGACGTCACTTCCTAATGGACCATATACCCGCCGATGCTTGACGACTAGTTTCCGGACGAGTATGCGTAAGCACCGGTATAAGATTCATAGAAAAGTTGGATGACGCACGTCGAAATAGTCGAACTGGTGAGTCAAAACAGGATGACAGACCAAGTGCTGCGGAAGATATTCCTATGAGGGTCTTGGGACCCATCTTGGTAACTGCAACAATACGTCAACAGCTGAGCAGGACAAACGGAGGCCTGCTTACATTCTTCCAAAAGGTAAAACAATAAGCATGGTATGACGACGTTACAAGCCAGCAGAAAGGCGACATAGAGTGCGATATAGGTCCGCCTATACGTGAAATGAAGCTCTGAAAAGGTTGAATGTCCTGGTTGTGACCGAAGAGCAGTCGATTCCTGTAGAGTCACTGTTTCCCTTGTTTTCTCCTCTTTGTCGAGGCCATTATTGGTCCAAGTTGGAAGAAGACTGACGGCTTTCGTTTCGAAAGCTTGGATGTGTTCTTTCATGATCAGCAAGGTGCACAGTAGATGTTAGTGGGTATAAGAAGTGGCCATTTGGAGCTCGTTGGAGGGGCATATCTGTAGTCTGGCGCATGTTCCAAAATAAACGAGTCAATGAAATCATAGTGGCTACAATGAGTTCCACTTTGATGAACGTTCTCCAAGGCCGCTAGAGCGTTCCCACGGTATATAATGTACCACACTGTAACAACAGAAGACTACTTGAAATTCCAGCGCAAAGAAGCTAACACGAAGTTACAATAAGAGACGGACTTATGCATTAGTTGCTGCATGGAATGTTGTAACAGTTGAAAAGGAACATAGCAAAGCGACTCAACAATGATTACTCAGGAGTCTCAAAAAGTCTCATCGCGAACTCTGGAAGACAGCTCTCATCTTTGCTCCTCTGGTAGACCTTCATTTCTCCATGGACACACACCAAGCTAAGCCTTCCCGTTTTGCCATGGCCGATGATAACATCCTTGATCAAATCAAGAGCCTTCCGCATTTTCTTTAGCTCGCACTGTGCATCCTTTTCCACAGCCTGGAGCTCCTCGGACAAGAGTTTTCGTTTTTGAACTTCAACGAATCGGCCGCGGTTATGAATGGCAAGAATATGATGCGCCGTCTGGGAAAAGAAAAGCTGCGGATAAGCTTCCTTCCAATCAAAACCATGGAGCTTCATTGTCGTTTGCGAGCGTGTGGTCAATTCGACCACGGCAGTCGGAGAAACTTCCAAACCGCCCTCAAGGACAGTGAGGTGTTGGTTTGAGTTTGAGTTTGATCCTAAGGCATTTGGTAAGACGCTGATCGCATTGAAGGACTTCACGAGGTCATCCATATCAGAAACGCTCTTTCGTGGATATTTGGCGGGAGGTGGGATACAGGCGTCCACTTCGAATCGAACGACCATTTTCAAGCCATTCAAGTCCTAAAATCTGCCATTATTCTCTGACTGATCGAGCAAATGATGGTCGACCTTACGTAGGTTACAATCCGGTGGTGACCAGTACTCTCACGACATCCTGGTGCAGTCTCAGTCGACGCCTTTTCGAAGCTGAATCCGTATGTTCGGCCGCTGAACACTTCTCTGTTTCGTTTCTCCCAGCGATTCAACAGTATGGTCTTTCTGCCCGCTAACTGGACATCGATGCGAAAATCGCGGACATCTCCTCCACCGACCCATCTCATCAGCTTTCGCAACGAATTTCGATCTGTTACAAAATCAGCAGACGTCCAGTCAAATGGGTCCCGCCCATTCATTGCTGCTGTTTTATTGACAGCCGCGACTAGTGGAAGCAGGACGGCGTGGGGTATCCGGTATCCGTTTTGATCAACAAATTGTATACCTACATCTGGGGGAATCGTATACGGCGGAGACCGATTTAACCATTGTGGGGGTGATCCTGTGTTGAGGGAGCACCTCAGTCAGCGGACCAATGTAACTGTACAGGGTCGGGCGTACCTGGGACGAGAATCGTAGGACTCTCTCGCTTCATCCAATTGTACGATCCGATATATGTACAGTCCGTGATCTGCACATTCTCTTGTTCTTCGTCGGCTTCTGGGATGGCAATCGCCTGCAGCGCCACTTCAACCAGTCCATCCATCATATCGCGATCAGGCGCCAGAGGTCCAGGAGGCGACATTGGATGAGAGGAGAAGTTCCTCTGTGGCGATGTTGTAGACACTGACTTCATCTTGGTGTTCGCATAATCCAGGCCAATTTTCCGACCGCTGGGAGCCATCACAATAGAGTTCCTCCAGGGAGATTGGTAAGGAATATCTGACATCTGTCCTGAAGGCAGGCAAAGGGGTGTCACTGGCAGGCTATAAATGGCAGATTATATAGGGCATGGGATTTCTTGGGCGCCTCCGGAAGACGTCGTGCACGGCTTAAGTCCGTCCTGTGGAGTCACCGGATCCCTTTCCTTGGAGAAGTCTAGAAGCCCAAAGTGCTTTCTGTATCCTACCTCTTTCTCTGATATGGCTATGAAAGGCTGAATTTGAGGTCGACAAAGCGGCTTGACTAGCCTTTGAGGAATCCATTGGTCATCGAGACTCCAGATTAATTTGCCTGAGAGCAAATATCACGTACAAGAAGGAGGGAAGATGATGCTCCTTAGCCAATTTACGTCTGCTTAACAGTGCAATTCGTATCAGGCTCAGAATATACTTTCCATATGAGCGAGGGACTGTGCAGACATGAGTCCAAGCCATCTTAAGCAATTCATAGCATCATCGTAAAGCTGGTCGTTTGTTTAAGTCGGAAAACAAGGGAAATAAGTACTCGACGGTTGCTCGACGGACCGATTGCCAACAGTAGGAATGTTTGGAGGCCACCTGACACTATGAGGCACTGAATCCTGACACTGGTGTTCCAATGTTATGTAGAAATGTTAGTAACGAACTCGGAAGACTCGGAATCAGGTTCCCTGGAGATCGTAACTCGCCGCTTTGAACGCTGTGATACCGCAGGAAACGGAGACTCGTGTTGGGCGGGGATGCTTCGGCCTTGTATAAAGAGAATGATGGTGAACAAGGTCGAAAAACACTGCAAAAGCCCCATTTCCCAGGATTTGATAGTATTCTCTCATAACGGTTGATTGTATTACTGATGCCAACCAGTGAGCATCAGTGATCGGCCCGAGCACAGCCACTAATCAATAATTTCGGCAAATTTCAGTGACCATCACCAATAGTCGCGGCCGACTTGGAGTCACCTCCAATCCATCTCTTCCGCAACCAGTCAACGGTGCCTCCAAGGCATCACTTATACCACAGGTTTCAACTACCCACACTACAGCTACAAAGGACACATTTATCATGAGTGGGACAGTTGATCTCCTGATTCCAATACATTCTGATCGTTTTTGCGGCTGCAGATGCTGAATCATTAGACGGACGGTTGCTCTTTGCGATTCCCAAGAAAGGTATATCTTGAATTGCAGAAAATAGGTCAGGATTTGAAATTCCGACAGGGAGGTTACATGAGAAATGCTTAACGCTGTTGTCTGGTATGCCACCAACATTTGGAGATGATTCATTTGACAATGACAACTCCAAGGTGCCGACGTTCAGTTCCGAAGACACAACAGACTAGATGTGTGCCTTTCGTTGAACCATCACATAGCTCTGTAAGTATCCCATTTGCAACTAGACAACACAAGTCTCTTACGATTGACAAGCGTCTTTCTCCCTGCGTCAGATATTCCATCATTTGTGGGCAAAGGAAACGTCGATCTTGGTATCACTGGCCATGACGTGATCTTGGAAGCACAGATGGAAGATCTTGTCACTGAGGAGTTGCGCCTGGGTTTTGGAAAATGCTCGCTGCAGGTCCAAGTACCCGAATCGGGCGAGATTAAGTCGGTGGATGATCTAGCAGGCAAAAGGGTGGTCACTAGCTTCGAAGTGCTTGCAGGGAAGTACTTCAAGGCGCTGGACGACAAATTATCCCTCTCAGAAGATAAGAGGACGCAGATTGAATATGTCGGTGGCAGTGTCGAAGCTGCCTGCGCTCTCGGTTTGGCGGACGGCATCGGTGCGTCGTCTAGACCAGAACGTTGGAATTATACTGACAATCTCAACAATAGTCGATCTTGTCGGTGAGACAAAGTAGACTTCACAAGTAGTAGTGACTAACATGTTCATCTAGAATCTGGAGATACCATGCGGGCAGCAGGTCTGCATGCAATCGCTACTGTACTCGACACCGAAGCCGTCTTGATCCGATCTACGACACCGAAGCACCCGCACTTGACACCACTGATTGATCTCATCACGAAACGTATCGCTGGTGTGATTGCAGCGAACAAGTATGTGGTTTGCCAATACAACATTTCCCGGGACAAGCTAGCACAGGCAACCCAGCTCACACCAGGAAGGAGAGCACCAACCGTAAGTCCCCTCGAGGAGGAGAACTGGGTTGCGGTCAGCAGTATGGTGGAAAAGAAGAATTCGGCCAAGGTCATGGACGAATTGGTGAAGATAGGTGCTGAGGATGTTCTGGTCTTCAATCTCGACAATTGTAGAGTGTAAATTGCTGAATGATTAGGAATTGTACTGCGGACGTCATATACAAGAGTTTCTGGAACCTCTCAAGCCGCTGTATGGGTTTTGATTATTTTCTTCTAGACATGTCTCTCTCATGCGAAGACATACGGCCTTTCGGTAAATAGGATCGATGCATTTACTTGCCTTCGACCTTGTTCCTTCCTTGGATGGCACCTGATCACCCTACCACACGAATCCTTCTTAGTGCATTTAATCTGAATTTCCACGACATTCTAGGTGTGAGTTATTTCTCATGCTGTGACTTTATCTCGAATCCACACGGCGCCGGACGGGACAGACGGTCGTTTTTATCGTTCGATAGCGCACCTTCTCCAAGCACAGCGGGCACAAAAGTCTTCCATAATGTGTAGCTAGTTTCATTTGATTCCAAGTTGTTCACGAGCAGGTGCGAGTACCGCTGACCGATCACAAGAATATTGATGTTAACTCCATAGGCGCGGGACGAAGTTATCTTTATTTAGCCTTCTTTCTCATGTCGAATTTCCAACTCAACTGTACGCGAAGTGGCGCCATGATATAGTCGTGCAGCGCATTGCTCACCGATAAGGTGGGCACACTGAGAGCGGAAATCTGTTGCCGACTGGCTGCCTTGTGGACGCGAAATCCCCCAAAATGCTTAAGAAGCCATGCCATTGTTTCTTCCAGTGGATCTGGTGCAATTCAGTCTCTGATCAAGCATGCGTCTCGCTGTGCTCGTTCCTCTTTTCCTTGCCAAATTTGTTCTAGGCGCGCCTTCCTCTCGAACAAACCATGTAATCCACGAGAAACGGGCTGCCGAACCCCTTGATTGGACTCAGGCGCGTCGCCTAGAAAGCCACAAAGTTCTCAATATGCGCGTCGGTCTTGCTCAGCAAAACATGCATCGCTTGGAAGAGATGCTGTTAGAAGTCTCACACCCCGAATCAACTAAGTACGGGCAGCACTACACGGCTGCTGACATCGTGGAGACCTTTTCTCCGAGTGCAGAAACGATTTCGGCAGTTACTGACTGGCTCGTTGATGCCGGTTTCTCGCGCGATCGTCTGCGCTTATCTGGCAATAAAGGCTGGATCCAACTCAATGCAACCACTGCCGAGGTTGAAGAACTGCTCGACACTGAATATCACGTCTATAGTCATCCCTCCGGAGACGAACAATTCGGTGAATAATGTTTAGATAAACATTACAACAACTGTATTCAACAATAGTTTTAGGATGTCCCAGTTATTCTGTTCCAGCCCATGTCCGAGGGCACATCGATCTCATCAAACCGACAGTCCACTTCAACCACCGTCCAACTCCAAATGCGATACAAAAACGTACGGGTGGCCTCGGTGCCCCTTCTGTCATCATGGGGCCCAAAAAGTCGAACAAGGCGGTAAAAATCACACCTGCTTTGGAGGCCTGCGACCAATTCATTACCCCGGATTGCTTGAGAGCCTTGTATTCCATAAACTACAAGCCGATCGCCACGAAAAAGAATACCTATGGAATTGGTATATAAGCTTCCTAGGTTTTAAAACTCCTCGTTAACTGATTTATTCTTTTGTAGTGGAGTTTACACCTCAGTCGTTCTTGGCGGGTGACCTCGACCTCTTCTTCAGGTAAATTTACGATTTCGTCTCCATGTTAATCTAGTGTTAAAAAAGCCTTCAGAAACTTCTCGCCGAGTCTTGTTGGTGTCCGACCAAAAACGGTCTTGATCGACGGAGGTACATCTTTACCTCGAATGCAAAGCGAAAAAGTCTGACGCCTCAGGACCCCAGCCGTTGTTCAAACGACTAACCAAAGCTTCGACTTTAATGGCGAAAGCGACCTTGATCTCCAATACGCAATGGCACTGACCAACCCACAGCCGATCACGCTCCTACAAACGGGAGATCTCGAAGAAGGCCAGTTCTTCAATATCCTGCATCCATGCAATATCCTGACCTACTAACAGGTGCTGGATTTGATAACTGGCTTGATGCCGTTGATGCATCATTCTGCTCTTTTGAAGGTGGAGACGATCCTGAACAGGTGGCCAAAGTTTTTCAGCTGTCAATAGATCTAGTAGTCATTGACGCCTTCAATAGGATGGAATTTACCCCGATACGCTTCCGGGAGGTTTCAAAGGTAAGTCTTTCCACATTCTACGGGAAATCTTCTCAGTCAAGTCATTTTCATAAAGGACCGGAATCGTGCGGAATCGTCACTCCGCCACATACCGTCTCCGTTTCCTATCTGCAGGACGAGTCCAGTGTGACGCCAGCCTTTGCCAACCGACAATGCTCGGAATATGCCAAGGTACTTCTCCAATTACACGTTAATGAGTCGTATGGTGAAGTTGGGTACTTAGCTTGGCTTGATGGGAACCACCGTATTCCACAGCAGCGGCGACAACGGGGTTGCAGGAAACGGAGGCGTCTGCCTAAACGCAAACAGTATGAAATACAGTTGATACCTTCTCTCCTTCGAGTTTCGCTGACAGATTGATGTATGTAGACCAACCGGTCAGAAATGGAACAGTGTTCAATCCAGGATTCCCAGTTCGCTGATTTCTTTTTTCCAGTATGCACTTCGTTTACCAGATTTCTAGGCCTCTTGTCCTTTCGTGACAGCTGTCGGAGCTACACAAGTCAATCCAGGATCGACGGTGAACGACCCTGAGGGCGCATGTGAACAAGTCATCTTTTCTGGAGGAGGATTTTCGAACATCTTCTCGTCAGCAACGCTCCGAATTTCCTCAATAGTTTCTGATCTATGACCTTAGGATGCCTTCCTTCCAAGAAAATGCTGTGAAGACTTTCCTCAGAGACCATCCTCCTCCGTTCACGAATGGGCAGTTCAATAGCAGCGGACGGGTGAGTCGAGATATATCTCAGACGTCTTCAGCTTTATGACTCCTGCGCGTCATATAGTCGCGAGGTTTCCCTGATATCTCCGCCAATGGGTAAGTACATTGTGATTCTTCCACACACACGCTCATTCATACACTTTCCTTGGACAGCGCTAATTATGTCATCGGTAAATCATCTAAACTTCTTACATGTTTGAGACAATGATACCTAGATATCATAGGAATCGACGGAGATTTCGAACTTGTCTTCGGAACGTCCGCATCCTCTCCAGTCGTTGGCTCCATATTTACTTTGGTCAATGATGCGCGGCTGGCGATTGGTAAACGACCTGTCGGTTTCCTCAACCCCATGGTACGTGAAGATGGTTTACACGTAGTTGTGGGAGAAAACTCACTGCGTCTCCCGTTTGCCATGATAGATATACTCTCCTTTGTTTGCAGGGGCCTTCAACGATATCACGATGGGCGGTAATCAAGGCTGCGGTACGTCCTATACATTGCTACAATAGATGTAGCCATGCTCATATTTGCTCATTTCTTGAATATAGGCACACCTGGCTTCACTGCGTCAGTAATCACCTTGAAAGTCTTTTAACTTAATGTTGATCAACTCGATTTGTAGGACGAAAGGATGGGATCCTGTCACCGGTGAACACTCTTTTTGCTAGAGAATATACGACATGTCTAACACATTTATGTCAAGGCGTCGGCACTCCTAACCTCACCAAACTCTTGATTTTAGCGTTAATATTACCATGATCAAGCTATGTGACATCAATAAACAATGTAATTGTAACTTTGCTATTTTCAAACTGTCTGATTGGCGATCATTTTGGATGGTAACTCGTATGACTACATACAAGTATGCGGTACCTCTTCACGTCGTGTGCGATGGAAACAAGCAGACTGCTTAGACTGCTCGTAGAAGAGAATAGGCACACAGACGGCAGGAGTTGATGTTGTGCAATTGTCTGTTGTTTGCCTTCAGCTTCTACAAGTACCCCTAAGAATGATAACGTAGTCCCGTTCTGTAACCTGTACTTCATGTCGCTATCGCCTTCCCGGCTGCTTCCTCGTCAATTCTCATGGACCTACAGCAGCACATGTTCAATCTGAGGGAATAGGAGCGGCTCGCACGCACAGGGGCGGCTGAAAGTCTTCATCCCACTTCCGTTTGGATACAATCTCGGGAAACCTCGATATGCCTGATGAATCTCTTGTGTCCTCTCTCTTTCCGTCTCACGTTGGGCTTGAGCGTGTGTTTTGTGGTGCTGTATATGATTCTCTCATAGATAATCGGGAATAATCCGGAGTCTTAAGCTGGACCTGTTTTTGTTGGATTCACACTCTGGCTTCGGGAAACCCAGGCATGGTTAACTTGTTGTTTATATCATCCAATGCTACATCATGTCCAAAATAACTTCGCTCGTTCCGAATGTTAGCAGAATTCGCCATGCTATTGTATACCTGCGGTTCTCTATTCACCCGTCCCGCCTCTGTTGACAAATGATATATGCAAGATAGGAGCATGACATCTGATCCTCTGTGTCGTGGGTTCCTCCTCCATCATTGCCTTGTCTATCGCACTTCCCAAACGATTCGTTCCTATTGCTACTAAACTGCTTTTCGCGACGAGCAACGCACACTCAAGATGGTTGCCATAAACGACTGCCCCGTTCACTGGATGTAAGCATCGCATCACTGCGGCCTCGCAAGTAACGTATGGAGTCTTATACATGGAGAAGTATGTTGGGATTAAGGAGTGCTTCGAAATGACGATTGACTAATAAAAAGCGTTTATTCTAGGATTCTTCCCAGGGAACCAAATCCGCCTCTTTGTCGACGCATGCTTTTTCGAAAGTTGTTCCGCCTTTCCCTCGTCGTCATACCGTGATAGGGTATTTCCTTCTAACACCATGCGATAAGCTCTACATAGATTATTTGAGCTAGACTGGCAGACGGTACCATTCTTTTCCACCGATACGTTTATTCGGGGGAACACGCTACCATGGCGCACATAAAAGGGTGGTCATCTGAATAACTCTCTTAGAGAGTCGATACACTTACCTTGTGCATACAAATGCACTTCAAATTCTCCTTCATCGCGGCGCTTACAAGCGTCGCAATCGCTGCTCCTTCTCGCAGATCACCCCATGTTCTGCATGAGAAGAGGGCAGCTGACCCCTTGGACTGGACATCCACCGGACGTCTAGATGCCAACAAGATTCTCCCTATGCGGTTCGGCCTCACGCAGCAAAATCTGCACCGTGTTGGAGAGATGTTAATGGCAGTCTCCCATCCCGAATCGCCAAACTATGGACAACACCTCACTCCCGAGGAAATAGTGGAGACATTTGCTCCTAGTAGCGAGACAATCTCTGCAGTCACCAATTGGCTTGTAGATTCCGGAATCTCTCGCGAACGCTTGCGCCTGTCTGGGAACAAGGGCTGGATCTCACTTGAAGCCACCACCGCGGAGGTCGAGGACCTTCTTAAGACAGAATATCACGTCTACAGCCATCCTTCCGGTGATGAGCAATTCGGTTAGTCATTCCCATTGAGACCGTTGCATGCCAAAAGCTGACTCTTCTTGTTGGACAGGTTGCCACAATTACTCAGTGCCTAGTCATGTCGGCGAGCACATTGACTTGATTCGACCCACCGTTCAGTTTAACCATCGCCCATCTCCCCTTGCTGTCAGGAAACGCGGTGGTGGGCTTGGGATGCCATCCGCTCGTACTGGACCCAAAAAGTCAAGCAAGGCTGTCACAATAACCCCTACATTGGCCACTTGCGATGAGATGATTACGTTGGATTGTCTTCGTGCTTTATACGCGGTTAATTATACACCTGTCGCGACCGCCAAGAATTCTTACGGCATCGGTACGTAGATGCATGATCATAGCGATATGTTCAAAGTCGCTCATTTCTTTTACCTTCGCAGTGGAGCTTACTCCTCAATCGTTTTTGGCTCCGGATCTTGATCTCTTTTTCAGGTGAAACAAACAGAGATTCCTTTTTTCACAAGACAAGACATTGATTTTCTTCCACAGAAATTTCTCGCCAAGCTTGGTAGGTGCTCGCCCAACGAACGTCTTGATAGATGGAGGTGTGTACGTGTTCGGGCAATGTTTGGATACACGACTCAAGGGATGCAACAGCCGTCGTACAGACGACACAGCAAAGCTTTGACTTCAATGGGGAGAGTGACCTAGATCTTGAATATGCCATGGGTCTTACAGCACCCCAGAAGATCACTCTTCTCCAGACCGGGGATCTTATAGAAGGTGACGTTGTGCTATCCTCCTTTGCAGTGGTTTCGAGCTGATTGTTGTCTTCTCACATAGGTGCCGGATTCGACAACTGGCTCGATGCTGTCGATGCATCTTTCTGCACATTTGAGGGCGGCGACGATCCTACTCAGGTGAGAATGATTACGCTGTGCTTCAGCATCTGTATTTGCTGACAAGTACCTGTAGGATGGAATCTATCCTGATCCTGCCAGGGGCGGATTCAAGGGCACGACCATTACTATACAATTGTCTACACCCAGCTAAATCTCTGTTCAGGCAAAGAATCGTGCGGCATTGTCAAACCACCTTTCGTGGTTTCCGTTTCTTATGGCCAAGATGAATCGAGTGTTACAGCTAAATTTGCTCAGCGTCAATGCACGGAATACGCTAAAGTGACTAGCCACCCCAATGCCATCATAATCGTCAATGCTGATCTTAGTGGATTAGCTGGGGATGATGGGTACCTCCGTTCTCTACAGCAGTGGTGATGATGGTGTTGCTGGAGGTGGTGGTGTATGTCTGAACTCCCGCCGTATGTATCCTACGAACTTTCTTTCCTTTCAGACTTTGAACTTTTCACGCAGACCAAGCCGTCACTAATGGAACAGTGTTCAACCCTGGTTTCCCTGTAAGAGTGGCGTTTACCAGGCACTCTTAGACATAACATTGAATGGTTTTCCATAGGTCACTTGCCCATTCCTCACTGCTGTTGGAGCCACCCAAGTCAACCCAGGATCTACAGTCAATGATCCTGAAGGGGCATGCGAACAGGTAATCTTCTCTGGTGGAGGGTTCTCCAATATCTTCGCGTGAGTCATGGTCACCTCCTTTTTGCTAATCCTAGCTGACGTGGTCTACAGCATTCCTTCGTACCAGGCCACTGCTGTCGGCAATTTCTTAACGTTACACAAGCCTCCCTTCACTGCCGCACAATTCAATAACAGTGGCAAGGTATGAGTCCGATCAAAAACCGTACCCGAAACAAGTTGACAGTGTTTCTTGCCAGTCTCGGGCTTTCCCTGATCTCTCAGCTAATGGGTAGGTTCTTTCTCTAACTTAAATTGCCTGGTGCTTATCGAAATTTACTTTCAGCGCAAATTACGTTATTGGTAATCCTTATAATGCTTGAGGGTTATGTGAGTGCTGAATCTATGGCAGGTATTGACGGAGAGTTTGCCCTTGTCTTTGGAACCTCTGCTTCGTCCCCCGTTGTTGGTTCCCTGATTACCCTCATCAATGATGCTCGACTTGCAGCTGGAAAAGGTCCAGTTGGCTTCCTGAATCCATCGGTTTGTGGCTTCTAGGCGTATATCTGTCCCCCCGTTGACAATCTGCTCTTCACGTCAGATCTATTCTGCGCAATTCGCGTCGGGCTTCAATGATATCACATCTGGAGGAAATCAAGGATGCGGTAAGTAACCTCATCGATACCGTTCTCAGACTTTTTCATTCAAACTCATTGTTGTACAGGCACCCCCGGTTTCACTGCGTATGTATTCTATCTTCTTTATATTTGCACTGGACTGAATCTCTGTCAAGAACTACCGGTTGGGATCCTGTGACTGGTTGGTAATCTTATTCCACTACAAATTCGGGTCGCTGATTGCTGTTGCTAACTTAGGTGTGGGTACACCAAACCTCACGAAGCTGATACCGTTGTTCTTGTCTCTGCCTTGAATTGTTCCGGCCAGCTCTTGAAAGCGACGAATGTATTAGCAACGAATGCAACCTTTTACCCCCCGAGATCACATCATGATATTTCGAGCATTTCGCTCTTTTAGTACTGCGGCCTGACATCTGAAAAGGGAATTTTGAGGGTGGCTGTATGACCTAGTCCATATAGGTTCGGTCTCGTTCCATTCTTAGATCCAGAGGGACCCTGGTATGCGCCACAGCAGTCCTCCGATTATCATTCCTTAGCGCCCACCTTGACGGGCAAGATTGATCCCCTTTACGTTCTTCTATTACTGATCTTATCTGGCCGCTCAAATATGTGAATGCTTCATGAAGTTGCAGGTACACCCCCAAGATGATAATGCCTCTGGTTCGTAATAGTAATGGTTGTCCTGATAACGGTTATCTCGGCCTGGTATGAGTTAGTCATACTACTCGTTAGTTTATCGAAACTACATTTGACATTGTCATGTCATTCCACATCAGATGAGGATGCTGTATGCATCAATACCTCTTCCTGAAATAATCAATGGCTGGCTTCAATTATGTTGATATCCCAGAAAATGTTCCAGATGGAGGTAAACATGTTGCTCGCTCAGCACGATCAGCCGTCGGACTCGCTGTTGACCGCACTTAGCACTGCAAGACCGAGGAATGGGCATCTCATCCCCCAAGTTGTCCGATCGATTCGCGTGATTGTGTTCCCGGACAGCGAGCTGGGAGGCTGAGAGCAGTTCAAAAAGTCGCCGGTGACTCGGATGATATTTTCATTGACCCTTGATTGACCCCGCAATTTGCAACTCATCCTGGGATATAAGACCAGAAAACCTTCATACCGCGCATATTGACGTCCACATACCCCAAGGCGTCCACATCCTCGATATTCCATGAGCGACTATACCGAACAAACTTTTCGGGCGTTGTTGAGCAAATTGGTCCAAACTCCGGAATATTTCAGCCCCGACGATCTCAAAGAATCTCTCAACCATCTGTTCACGCCAAATGTGCTTCATCCAGCGCAAATCGGTGCATTCTTAACTGCGCTTCATATCCATCGGGTTGAGAGGAGACCAGAATCACTAGCGGCTGCCGCATCTGTTCTTCGGGCCAGGGCATTGAAAGCCGCTGTACAAGATACGGAGGGCGACTTCGTGGTAGATATCGTCGGTACAGGCGGCGATGGGTACAATCTATTCAATGTGAGCACTACAGCTGCAATTGTAGCTGCCGGCGCTGGTGCTCGCGTTATCAAGGTGTGTAAATTTACTTTGGTGCCCAACCAATAAGATCTGATCCTATATAATCTTGATAGCATGGAAGTAGAGCATCAACTTCTTCATCTGGCTCTGCCGATCTCCTCGAGTCCCTTGAATGTCTATTCACTGCACCTACACCGGGGACTCCCATGCCTATACCGCGCGTTCCATTCACTTTTATCCTCGCCCCCCATTACCATCCAGCTCTAGCCTCTCTGGTACCCTACCGCAAAGCGTTGCCGTTCCGTACGATGTTCAATATCCTCGGACCTCTCATCAACCCTGCTAGTCCGCGTGGTATGGTTCTCGGTGTAGCAGAACCCGAGATAGGACCTACATTCGCGCATTCCCTGGGAGAAGGAGGCGTGGAACGCGCCCTCGTGGTATGTGGATTTGAAGGCCTCGACGAGATCAGTTGTGCTGGTCCCACACACGCATGGGAGTTGAAGCATGGGAAAGTCACCAAGAAGGTGCTGAGGCCGGAAGACTTTGGGCTACCTGTACATCCGCTTTCTGCCGTTGTCGGGGGAATCCCAGAAGAAAATGCGGAGACCTTCAAAACGTTGCTTACTTCGGGGAAGAATATCCCGGAGACATTGATTCCTATTTTAGACTTCGTTTTGATGAACGCTTCGGCGTTGTTGGTAGTGGCTGGCATCGCGCAAGATTATGTAGAGGGGACAAATCTTGCACGCGAGAGTGTCACGTCTGGCAAGGCTTGGAAGGCGCTCGAGATTTTCCGCGATGCTGGGAAAAGGGCTGCAGAGGACTTATAAATCCTTCCTCTGCCAACTTAGTCTTATCTATGTTTGTTTCGCTATCGATTTGCGCCATATAGAAACAACTCTGAAAGAGTGAGGGCGTTCGGTACGCTTGCGCTTTCAGTTTTCACTATAAAATACAAGTGCGAGGATTTTTACCGGGATCCTTTTGTAGGAGATACAGGAGATCAACATTGCTTCTCCATGAACCTGGGCGTTTTGGTATTCATTGAGGTCAGCTCATCAAGCTCACCTCCGTAGCTCGGAGAAATGTATCAACGACTTGGACTTGCCATGAAAAGTTGAATCCGAATTCAGAACTGAGTTGAAGAGTCCATGTGAGAGCCTCCAATTCTGATTTGATCATTGAGGTTCTCTCTAATCTAAAACCAATACGATCGACTTGTGTAGAAGGAAACCATGCCTCGCAACCCCCCATCATATTCAACTTTCGGTCTTCACCTCCTCGATGAGCCTTCTCATCGCGCCTTCCAATTTATCCAATCGTCTCCGAGGATAGTGCACATCAAGTAAGAGAGTTCCATCGTCCAGATATCCAACTATAGCCGTGATATTCGTCAATTGGATTGGCGAATGCTCGTTTAATACCGATTTGTAACGACATAACGTTCTTCCAGAACCGGCGCCTGTCCAGTCGATGTTCACAATATTGGCGATGCTCATATTTGTTAGGTTGATGGTGTCGGCGGTGATGGTGTTGCACGCTAATATGGATCGCTTCATCTTGATAGTATTGTAAAGTTTTTTCTGGGCTCGTAGAGCATCTTCCTCGCAGAAAGAGGATCTAACGGTGGCAATTTTTGAAGCAAGGCAGGCGACGGACGTTACAGCAAGCTCGCGGGTGGTAAACATGGGGTAGGGGAGTGGGATGACACAATTGTGTGGGTAGTATTGTAGGTCGCCGTCAAAGAATCTGCGAAGCGATGCCAAACTCGACAAATATATAGGCTTGTTGGAAGGCGTCTCATCAGAGTAAACTGTCTAGTAAACAGTTGCGTCAATCGCAGCATTTGAGTCAAATCAGAATTGATTTACCTTGAACAGCCAGGCGGCCAATATATCACCTCTGGTGATGCGAATACTGTTATTCTGTGCCTCAGGCAGAGCTTTCCTCGTATCCTCTACGAGCTTCGCGACGGCTGTGCTTGGGAGCCGCAACATCCGACTAGTCGATTTGTTCCAAACCTGTTGCCAGCAATGCCACGCAATGTAATAGATGATGAACCAGACATCAGCAGCCCCAATAGATATGTAGTCGGGTTGGGTGAGGTCGATTGCACGCATCTTGTCCTCCGCTTTCGCTAATGTAACTTGCAAAAGATTCTCCTTGAAAAGAGAAGGTGGCGCAACCCATGGCTTATTGAGCAGCTCAGCCACGACTGCGTGAATGACAGACGCTATACCCAGACCATCGAAGACGACATGTGGAAACGAAAGCCCGATACACGAATAAGACGAGTCCCCTTCAGTGAAGTAAGTAACATGCCAGCAGATGATTGGCAACTTCTTCACGATCCACTCATTTGTCGTGGAAGGACTTTGCTTGTCGCGGAAAAGCGAGGCTGGGAGTGGTTCCGTTGACATTTCCATGGGAAGCTTGACGTAGTCCGATAAAGGTCGTTCAGACACACTGGAGGTCAATATATACGGCTTGTATCCTTCTGGGTATGATCCAAGTGGAATGCGTAGCTGGTATGATGTAGTTGGGTGCTACAAACGATGTCAGATTACCATCAAGAGGGAAAACGACATATCATGCCTCGATCCTCTCCAACCTGCCAGTAAGCATTGGCCATTTGGCTATCACACGGTCATACGCCTTTTCAATTTTACCGAGTTCAACTTGCCCTTCTACTAGCCATCCCATGACAATGGCAAGACGTTCGAACATAGTGTCGTAATGTGTCAGAGGATAAGTGAAAAAAGTATCCGTTCCCTCCTCGAAAGAAACTGGTTTTTCCGACGACATGCTGGAGGATGTATGAATTCTATCCGTGGGGGGAAGGGAGATGTGGGTATTTACTGTGGTGAAACCGGTGTTCGCAAATATATTGCGTTTAACTTCGCTACAGTCTGACAATTTCATGCCCTTGGCCCCTTGGCGATGACCGACTCGGAGAGAGCATAGGCAACCATTGCTTTCGCTGACAAAAACAGACTCAGAGGAAGGTCGACAGGCCTGGCAGAATGCGGACTACGCACCATCATCATCTCGATCAAAATTCATGTTTCAAAGTTTCTCGCCCTAGAAGGCAATCCCAATGGAGCTGAAGCACATTCAAGGCAGATGGTGTTCGAAAGGATTATCAGACGGTGAGAGACGGGGAGGCACTTTGTCATATCTTACGCCCTGCTTGTTTAATGGCCTGGCCTTGCAAACAGATGTAACACGAGAGAAAATCAGTGATTTGAAGGAAGCTGGGCGTGTTGATTGGAGAGAGAAAGACAGATGCCCGCATATGACGTGGCATCATCATGGGCGCTCTCTTGCAATGATTTTAGGGACAAAGAAAGACCGGCGATCGTCGTTCTGGAGACATACCTTCGTGCAGCGGATTTTGTTGCCTTTAAGATTGTGTCGTCCATGAGGTAGGAAAAAAGGGCGTCAATGGACCTTTCTTGCAATGCTTCTCCTGCAACTTCCGGCGGCAGTTCGTTCTACGAACTACTCAAGTACCAACGCACAGGTCAGATCAAGTATGGACGGGGTAGAAAGTTCAATCGAGGTATAACTGCTGTTTTAGCAATAACCTCCCTTAGGGAAAGGATGTGCGCCAACCCGGGTCACAACTGTTGCGGGATATCGCACTGTGTATGCCAATGCATTGGGCTTATAACAATCTTTGCATGGACGACCGTGGTACACAAACGCTAACTGGCACCAACAACGTACCTAGCTGCCGCCTCTCGCATTGCCTTGGGTTTCCACCAAGTGGCAGGAAGGCCACGGCAACCGAGACCTTGATAAGACATTGATCTTCCCAACAATATTGACGTCAGATTGCAGGCACAATCAGTAACATGTTGGCTTGCTCGCTAGTAATCCGCCTAGAGCTCTTGTTAGACCAGAATACCGTACAGTAGGTTCAATATTCGACACTCAAGGAAAATGCTCACCAGGCTATGAATGTGCACCAGTTTAAGCCGCAAATGTTGTGGGTAGTGGTTGGGGGATGAGATCCGATTGACAATTGTGAGAGACCTCAACGAAAATTGTCCAATGAACCTCCCTTCTATTCTGCAGCATGGTGTCAGTTGTCACCGCGAGAGAGAGAGAGAGTCAGCGATAGTTGAATATATTGTCAAGAATATGCCAGACACAACAGCCATCCTTATGCAACCACAATGCAATTGATCATCGCCCTACATAACGAGTTGACAAACGGTATATAGTTAAGGCTCTGGAAGAAGGAGAGAGGGTTTTTTTTTTGAAAGCGTAATGGCCGTCACCAGTTGTAAGAACCAATTGTAAACACACAGTACACAAGGTACTGTATGTGAACAAGTGTAAACAAGTAGATCTTTACAGATTAACCTGTTGAACAAGAACGCGAAAGCGCGCCTGCTCCACTGCCTCGCTTATCGCTAAACGATTCTGGTCGTATGAAGTACACTTAGGTGAACGACAACCGTGATGCCAATATTTAGGACTTATACATGATACTACACAGACCATGATTAGCTTCTCCGAAGATATCACACTCTGGCTGGCAACTCACTTGGCGCTATGGCAACTGATCACAGGTCTTGATGCTGCTCGACTGGCAGTGATTTGGTCACAGTCATCAAGACCACGTTGAAACGACATTTTCTTCTGCAGTCGGATGATAGGAGATATGATAAGAGTTGCGGACAGATCTGATGAAGAATTCACCCACTCGCTGATGGTCTCCCCAGTCCTTGTGATAACCCCAAGCCGATGGACCAGACCTGGGGTCCTGCAAATCGTTCATGATGTTAGTGTGCGAAGGCTTATAGAATTGTATCGAAGACCACCCACTCAGCCTGCAAAAGTGCTTCGCTTGAGGTTGTAGGGTGTAGTAGATGGTGGTTGGGGATAATGAGCTCCGAAGAGATGAGGCAGACGCCCTCATCATGATAAGACTCTCACCGAGTTAAGGGTAGGCCTTGGGAATTGGCAGTGAGGCCGAGGGCCTCCGAGGGCTCCGCAGTACATGGCAAAACCATTAATTTGAGCGCTTGATATGAAGCAACCTCAGGGGCACAATGAACATTGCCGCTGCAACAAATGGTATGTAGTTCAAGCTACGAAGCCTACGGAAGTACCCAACCATGTGTCGATAAATATTATATATACGAAGAAAGGAAACAGAAAGCACAATGATCATCTCCCACTGTAACCCAAGTGGAAAGACTGCAAAGGCAACTGTAATTACCTTGCCTTCGATCCCAGTGTAAGAATAACCCGACCGAATATGACAATATGACAAACCCGACCCAGTATTTTTTACACTTGAATAGTGGCCACTGTTCGAGCTGCCTCGCGAACGCGATAATCGTGGTTCATGATGAAATCAACCACACCAATGCATGCCTAAATTTAGGACTTACAACAACTCCTGATTGGTAGAATGTGTTCAGTCTCTTCCTGGGCCCTTTTTGTCAACGGCTCACTTGTGGTCTACGCAGCTGAGTCAAGTATCGAGCCGGACTGGCAGCCGTTGATCACGGTCATCGACAACAAGATAAGACGAAAACTACGTAAACTGCTGCTACTGATTACTGTTTTGTTTGGCGGGAGAAAGCACTAAACACTATGATTTGAGTTTACGCGTACCAATTCACCGACGCGGTTGGTTCGAATGTAGAGAGAGGAGAGAGAGAGAGAGAGAGAGTTCCAGTATTGTGGTCCCGAAGTCGGAACGACTGGGGTTCGTACCAAGTGGTATCCAAACATCAACTGACTTGCGCCACGATCTGCTGAACGCTCGTCCACAGATGTCTCTCGCCTTCGGTCTATTTGAACTCTACCACTTAGAGAATGAGATGCTACATATAGATACCATCGGGAAGAAGCAAGGCAGTTACACTCTGGAAACCTTCGCCGCCCGTGAGCGCGCCATCGAATGGAATATGTGATGGTGTGGCGCATAACCGTTTGTCGGGAGCAGTCTCTCATGAACGGATACCATTGCGTCCGGTTTCTACATTCAAGATGTCCTGGTAGGACCCAGGAAAGGCTTCAATCTGCAATCTGCATACGCAGATAAAATAAGGTAATGCAACAAATATGGAACAAGTCGGCCTCTCTCTGTACAAAGCATTACAACATTAAGCTCCCCAGTGACGTTCTTGCTCCCATTTCTCTTCCAATGTCTTATTAGACGCATTTGATCCCAATGTTCGCTTTCTGTCATCATAGTTATGTGTTGCTGGTGGTGATGAGACATCTCTGAGCTCGTGCTGCTCGACGTGCACAAAGACTTCCGGATGCGTCTTGGATTCGAACGTGATGATATCTGCCTGCTGTAAGACAGGCAACGCGGATGAGTATTGGTCATGGGCAAGAGTCGGATGTAGGCATACCTTTGTGGCGTTGCCTGAAATGGCTTGAGTTCGTATGTTCAGGCCGCCAGTGGTTATTATTTGTCCTTCGGAATCTGCGCCTGTGCCGGTTCCACCGTATTTCCATCCACGACGGGAGTTCAGGCTACTCATCAAGGAGTTGGAATATAACTTGCAAAGTGGGAAGTTAAAGAGGAGGTGGCTAGCAACATGAGTTTGGGTTAGTCCGTGGAATCAAGACCGAGCACAAAAATTCTTACGTTCCCGTGGGCTAATGAAACCACAACGGTAAGCTTCTGAGAAGATCAAATATGAAGCACCTACATCATAAAGATAGAAGAACAAATCAAGCGAGGCGACGATCATGGTAAGCAGTCCAGTCTGCACGGTGACTGATACCGAGGTCATGAGCAAAGGAAACAGGAATTGGATTTATAGCAATTCTCACTTCGGATGATACGGTCGACCATCATATCAGACCGTTGGAACCCTGTCTTGTGCTTACGCTTGAGAAAGAGACACCGTTGGCCATCAACATGGAGAAGGGACGCTGAGCACGTACGCTGTAGTTGAAAGAGCGTCAGGGAGATGGCCCTGCCAAGTTGTGGAGACGAAGACTTACAGATACCACACAAGAAGCGCTGTGATTATGACGTCTCCAAGCGCCTCTGCAGCGAGCCAAACAATGACTACGGCCTTGATAATCTATTCAAAATCGAGTGTCTTGACTTGAAAAGGGACACACCTTGAAATTTTGGAAATCAACAAATCTGGGAGTTCGTGTGATCTCATAAGCGCAGACGATTGAGGAAACTTGTGCGATGGAAGTCACATTAGTGTTCCGACATCACAATGTAGGGTATTCACACACCTCCTCCTGCAATCGCGAAAGATCCAATGACAGCAGGATACACCCACGTCTTCGTCAGAACGCGAACACGCCAAGCGAAGAACAGCTGGACGGAGCTAGCAATAAGGCCCTGCAGAAGGTTGTGAGGACGTGAACGTAATCTCGAGCAGTGGTAGTCTTCGCACCGTTATGACAGGATCTGTTCACGGTGCAAGGGGGGGATCAGACGCGAGCCCGCCGAGATGGAAACGGCAATACCTGTTGCAAACACTATAGGGTTTCTTCATGAGTTTGACTTGGGAGGGTGGAGCTGTGTTAGACGCTTACACCAATCCGCTTTCTCCAAGAATGCCGCGTCCCCTGAAGCCGGTAGGTCAGAAAGGAATGCGCGACATGCAGGCAAGCGCGACTCACCAAAATAAGTAATGAGCGACCGGTATAGGTATGCAAAATCAAATCCCGTGTTCAAGCAATCTGCACAGAACAAAACGGCGACCTGATGGGCCCAAGCTCTCCTTTCAATGAGCGCCTGGCGAACCAAAATATGGACTTACGAAGATCTTGATCCACTTTTTGTCGCTGGTCTAAAGGTAAAGATCAACGCGCCCAGTTTATCAAGGATCGACACTTACTTCTTGTATTGGCCATAGTACAAATATACCTGGGTTATCATCACCCCCAGTAAAAGAACGTTGACCGCGAAGCCTGCAAACATCCATCCGTGACTTCAAATCAAAACCGTCAGCAATGATCAAACAGCTACATCAGAAGTGAATGTCGTATACTTACGCTACCTCTGCCGGTCCTTTCATACTTAAAGGACTTGCTTGCGGCATGTCGTCGCAGGCCGATAAGAATGTATAGAGGATATTATACAGATAGGGAGGAAAGTGGTAACTACTCCTCTATAACATGCGGCACTTTTGAAGGCATTGCGGGAAGTCTGGCCAACCTTGGCATCAACATGAATGATTACACCAGATTGGAGAAATGCACTTCTTCCGTCCCTAGAGACCATGCAATCGACCTGAGCTGACCTGAGTAGGAACCACGTTACATGTTTATGGCACTGATCATTTGCGTTTCTTGGATCTTGATAATCTGGAACGCCTATTCAAGGACAAAACGTCAGGGTCGAAATCAGGTTCAATAAGTACGGGATGATCATTGATGAGAAAAGGTTTGGCCAAACCTCCGGCCGAAAGCCAACCGAAGTTTACTGCACTGTGAAGCTTTCTGAGGATGTGTATGATCGTCGCTGTTTCCTTCTCTATCAGAATTTCCCTCGATCGGCACGGCCAGCCACAGAGACGGCAAATTGCCAGCGGCGGTTCCTGTTAGAGGAGGAAGTCATTTGCTTAATTGTTGCGTTGCACATGTTGAGCCAACTGTTACCTGCCAGGCGCAAAACCTTATTACATTGCGCCGCAACTTAGGTCGTTGTTTGTGTCCAAGAAGTGGTCAGTCCGGGAGTCGGAACGTGGAGATCAGAAACGCAAGATGATAAGGATGATGATGAACAAACTAAGAGGCTGATGTTCTCAAGTTTGACAAGCCTATCCAGAGTGTCACCTTCCCTGCGGTCATCTTTGTGTTAGGCTACCTCATCTTGTGGACTACTTTTGGACTATCACTAAGGCACTCCAAAATTGGCTTCACGAACTGTGACCGAATTGGGAAAGTAAATCTCGACTATCCCACACTCTGTATTCGGAAGTGAGACGAAGATGCAACTGGCTTCTCTGCAGGGTTTCTTCTGAACCTATCAGGGTACTCCTTCGAACTTGAAAGATCATTGGAGATTACGATTACTGGGACATACAAGGCCTTTAGCACTCAAGATTGACCGATCTTCTGATTGTTCGGCACCTGCGGAGGACACTCAATACATACAGAAACATACTTGCAAGGATGCTGAGAGCCGGTGAGAGGGGCGTCAAACAGTATGAGGCGGTCAATTTTGTACCTGCTAAATATATAAAACTTTCATGAATCCAGGGACAACGCTTGTGCAATGCGATTCAAACGATGCGAACATCTTTCGCATTTTACTCCACATCGGCGTGTTCTGCGCGCTACCCTCGCCTGTTTTTTGTTTCAAAACAGATTCCTTCATGGCGCGGCAGCTGACTTAAAGACATCCATGGGCTCAGGATAAACATTTATGAAATGTAACGCGTGCTTTCTTGCGAGGGTGGTAGAGCAGCTGGATGACGCATTGATGAGGGATTTGGTCGTAACGTAAATCCATCGAAATTTGAATATCAAGGGCTGATTCCACCTGGCTGTCGGATGCATTTGTGGAGATCTAGGAAATGTTCGGTAAGTTCCTACAAATCTGTCATCGCTTCTGCTGCGAGAAGCCGTCTTGAAAAGATATCCATAGTTTTCTGAACCTCTCTGTCGAAATTCATGTCACATGCTAAAAATAGGCTCTCCGACTCGGACCATGCCATATGTTTTCATGACTGTCTGCGCTGAGTGGCAAGTCGAAATTTCGCAGTGCTTCGAGAAAATTTGTGCCGCAAGGAACTCATTCGCAAACCGCCGGAGCGAAATCTCCTGAGAACTCAATGGCTGATACATAAGTATGGAAGCAGGAAGAGTCGGGGTTGACGTTGAATTCTTGTTGCAAACCTCCAATGAAACGCGCGAAGGGCTTCAGGGCATCACTACCCTGTACGGTCCCACGTTCATGCGCTGCGGCGCCCGACCTGCGCGGCAACTGGTAATGGTAAGATATTGCGTGCACCGGCAACGCAAGTGATCCTCTTTTATTTTTGTCTGCCAGCTCGACGAAACATGAAGTACGGTCGCAACGATAGAATTGGGCAGCAACAACACTGACTTGGCGGAAGTAGTAGATAGCATCAGACATAACCAAGTTAAACGAACGGCTAGGGAGGATTTAAGCATTTCGGAACCATTTCAGGCTTACTTATGAAGTACCTTCGAGCTGGGTGATGATTCACCGAAACCACCTTTTGCAATTTGTTTCGTTTCTGCTCGTTGCTCTTCTGGTGGAGTCTCAAAATGGTTCAAGGATGTACCAATGGATAAGCAAGCGGTAAGCGCTTGTCTGGTCGGAGCCGTTCGGATGTTTTGGCCGCGACAGTACGTCAATTTGGCAATCTCCTCAATATCATCAGTTGATTGGCCAGATTCAATCTCTACAAAAACTTCCGGTCGAGCATTCCTCTTAGATTGCATCATGTTAGACTAGAAGATAGCAACATAAGACAAGGAGATCAGAAGGCGGTCAAATTTCGGGAGACTGGAAGAAGGCTTACACCTGTTACTGCATCATTAGTTGACCGAAAAGCAGGGTTTGAATTCCTGGCATGAGGAGAGATTCCTCCACTATCAAACGAGACCCGAGAATTTCGCAGTGCATGCGGGCTGCTTGGCGGACTGTGAGGGCTGAGCGGCGGCGAGTGCGTTAGATTCGAAGTCGTGAGCATGCCTAAATCGCTTGATTGCACAACGCTGAAGTCTTGGTTGCTCGAACCAAACTTCCAGCCGCGTCGTGAATTAAGACTGCTCATGAGAGAATTCGTGTAAAGTTTACTAAGGGGGAAATTGAAGATGAGGTGACTTGAACACCAGCAAATTATTTTCCGACAACTAGGATAAGACATAGCGGTGCTTACATTCCGGATGGCTGGAACGCAATGTCATTAACCATTCTCTCCGCCAAAAAAATGATGACGCTTACGTTTGTAAGGAAGAATATCAAGTCAAGGATTGCTACAAGGGAGGTAATCAAGCCCGTTTGCATGGTAACTCAATGCACGCAAGATGTAAGTAACTTCAAAAGTACATCGCTCTAAACCGGACTCACTCCTGATAATGCGATCTACCATGAGGTCTGACTCCTGGAAGCCTGTCTTATGTTTTCTCTGGGATGGACATGCTAGTTAGCGGGATTTCCAAGCTCATTTCAAATATCAAGGTAAGCTCACCCTAGTCAAAGATCAGGCAGATATTCAAACAACAAAGGAAAGGAAGGGAACAACTCACAGGAACCATACCATGATCGCTGTTATTGCCACATCGGTGATACTCTCTGCTGCAAGCCAAGCAATCACCACCGCCTTGAAATCACGGAAGTCGACGAAGTGCGGGGTTCGGCCTACTTCGAATGCGGTGGCAACGGCGCTAACTGTACAAAATACTTAGTTTTCTGAGAATACTTTGATATATTGCCATGACTTCGGTTCTCATGTACGCCTTCTGGCCACATTGAAGCCCAACAGAGTCATAGAGGTTAAGGTATAACAACTGACTCCCACCAATCATTGCTCCTGCCACAACGATACCTGAAAGTGGCCAACTGTTCGTCAAAATGCAAATGCGCCACGCGAAAAAACACTGCACGAGGCTTGCGATTATACCCTAGTTTCAGAAGCTGAATGAGATGCCAAACGAAGAGCTTGAAGATAGAGAAGATCACAGTGGTAGCTGGTTCTAAGTATAATAGAACAATCGAATTATTGAGTCAAATATGTCACGCAGAAAGGAGTCCAGCAGGACATACCAGTGGCAAAGACTGGTGTAAACCAACAGTAAGGAGGCGTGAACATGCGACTCCAGATACAACGTGAGTGAATGTTCAAACTCACTCCAGTCCGCAGTCGCTAGGAATTCGCCATCGCCTAGCAGACCGATGCAAGAAAGTGAGGACGGAAGTCCAAAATGAAGCAATGAACGAACCAAAGTGGACTATCAGGGAGCGATACAAATACGCAAAATCAAACACTGTATTGACAGTGTCAGCTACGAGAAGGAGGACGACCTGAGTCCTGTTCAGCATGCAAGCACCATGTGCTAACGGGCACACCCACGAATGACTTCATCCACGTCCTGTCTCTAATACGAGGGACTCATTATGAACGCGTTGTCGGATTTTAAGAGAGAATAAAAACGAACTGTTTATAAGTGGTAAAGTAGAGATACGCTTGCGTAACCATGATTCCATAAAGGAAGACATTGAACGTGAAGCCGATGAACATTGGGCCATGCCTGCATTGATTACACACTTGCAAGCAACTGGAAAGAAAGCGAAAAAAAGACTCACGCTACCTCAGCAGGATTTTTCATGTTAGGCGGGTATATCAGCTAAGAACAGGAGGTAGCAAAGTCTTTATTGAAGTCAGAGAGAGTCGAGAAGCTTGAGGAACGCGTGTGTTGGCGTTACCTTCCATGGCCAACGCGGAAGTGATCGTTGATCGCTATAGTTCTTTTGGGCCCAACTAAACTGAGCACTCATTAGAATTCGTAATTTATTCCGCATTTTGACTTACAGCCATCCTTTGTTGGCCCAGATCGGACCCTTGCTTGAAGGGAGGAAGTCCGGTACACAAGTTTGACACAAGTAGGAGCTGAAATTGATCCAGAAGCTGCATCACGCCCGTATTTTGGCGTGATGAAGATAAGTTAGCTGTGGGTGCAAGGAATCAAGACTCTTCAAATCAAGTTCAACAAGCGGTGTATATTGCTGACTCTTCTCAATCAAAGACGTCGGCGGTAAAATCTCGACAGACTGGACGGAAGCATAAGTGTGGGTGACGCTGTGACGCTGTCAAGTACTTAACTCGTCACTCATCCAGCTTATTTTCTCTTACAACTATCACCAGTTATGCAACTTCTGATTCACATTCAAGTTTGCTCCAACTGCAAGTCCGTTGTTCTACCGTCTATCTCATTCTACTGCATTGTCTCCGGAACTTGACCTCTCTGGACAATTATTACGCTGTTTGACCACAGGTGGCGTCCATTAACCACGATGAGAATCTCGTCCAACCTTGCGATCTCAGAGTGGATGTATACTGGGACTGTCATGTTGGATAATGCTTGGGACTCCTCTCCTTGACCCGTGGTGATCGCATCTTTAGCTGAGGACCTCGACTTATGGCTTGACGCAGGCGCAGGCTTTAATGTCAGATTGAGATGATTTCCTTCTAGTTCACGGCGCTAGCTTACGCCTGTGGCTGAGATATAGTAAATTGATCCTTGCGCGACAGTGGTTCTAGGCACAACAGGCTTTCTTGTTCCTGACTTCCATGGTCATTTCTACTGCTTGTATATTGTACGATCGCCATTCGTTGGCGTTGTAGGTCGTCCTTCCTTGTTCTCGCGCTGTTCAACTTCTACTCGAAATATGAAACCTCCTAGTAAAACCTTTTGAGGATCCGTCATTCTGCAATCCGCCATATTGATGAATTTGACTCCTCGTTGAAATCGATCCATCTCTCCCTCCAGGCATAAAACGCTGTTCATGGGATGCCTCCAGGATGCCATACTACTTGGCGTCACAACCACACAGTTGTATACTCATGATACTACTTAGTGCAAGTGAGTAGTAGACATGTGCTGATTTTCCGACCACTGACGAGAGCAGCTTTTGTTCTGCGGAGCCCCTAGCAGTAAACAGTTGATGGGACCTTTCGACATGCCAAAGTGAGTATTTTCTCCAATATTTTATGATTAGTTGACTCGAGTACCAATGGACAGTAACGATTGAGGCTCTCGTTGCATAAATGAATACAAAAATAGGATCGTTCTCTGCAACAAACTTGCACGTCAGCGTTGCGTGAGCGTATGTTTTTTGCCGCCTTCACCTCGGAATGCCATACGATCTACGTGTGTGAGAGAGAGAGACATGAAGAAACGATCCACCTTGAAAAGGTAGAGATCTCATGAGTTTCTTTGTGGCTGCCTTTTGTGTCTCATAGCCCCATACTGCACACCAGCTGCACACATATCACAATCTCAACAACCCTGAATTTCCTGCTCATCGGCATCTTGCTAGTAAATAGGCATTGTCACCGAGCCCTGTAAGCAAGTATCAGTCATTGGGTCGTACACGCTTACTCATTTCTCATCATGACTTTCGCGATTCCGTATGCTTCTTTGATTTCCACAGACTGTATCGCTTGTTGTATTTATTGTTAGAACACAGTCCATGACGATATATAAGTCACGTACTGTCCAGAACACTCTCACTCCCGCCATCATGTCCTCCAGAACCCTTCCTGAAACAGAGACGCCATTTAGAATTGAGGTATCAGATGATAAGATAGAACTCTTGAAGAAGAAACTCGCGTTGACTACCTTCCCGGACGAGCTAGAGGATGCCGGTCGAGACTACGGCGTGCCCCTCGCAGACATCCAACGACTTGTATCCCATTGGAAAGACGGGTATGACTGGAGAAAGTACGAAAAAGAGCTGAACGAGGAATTGCCGCAGTTCAAGAGGGATATTGACGTAGACGGGTTTGGCACGCTGGGGATTCACTACGTGCACAAGAAGAGCGAGATCGTGGGAGCCATCCCGCTGTTGTTCGTCCATGGGTGTAAGTGGATTATAAACTCATGTGCAACAATGAGTGTGATTATTGATTATCATGCTTTGTAGGGCCTGGAAGTTTCCTGGAAGTGCGAAAGATTCTTCCACTTCTTACCCAAACAGCAAAAGATCATCCTAGCTTCCACGTCGTAACCTTCAGTTTACCTGGATATGGCTTCTCAGATGCGCCAAAGAAGAAGGGTTTTGCGATATCTCAATATGCCGAGGTAATGAAAGGCGAATATTGCTTCGCTGTCATTGGCTATGCGCCACAGTTACGAGTTCGTGCCTAATACGATTGCCTCACTGAATAGGTAGGAAACAAGTTGATGATATCTCTGGGGTACAATGAATACGGTGCGTACTCGCCTCATCTCTTGCTAAAGAAGGCTTCTGAGATCTGATCAAATTCCACAGTGACTCAAGGAGGGGATTGGGGATACGCGGTAGGCACGCTTCGTGCTCACCCCCTGACATATACTGAACGGACTCGAAAAGATCACCCAAAGAATTGCCAAGCTCTATGGAGGAAAACACTCAAAGGCATGGCACTCCAATTTCGAGGTGGCTGCTCCTGGCCAGTCAGTCATTACAGGAAAATTCTGACGTGTCAACCCAACTTACTCATCACGAATTTACATAGAGCGCCTCCAAGACTATTCACTTCCCCATGGCTATACTTGAACAACCTGATCACCCCTCTCAAGCCTGCAGATAAAGCGGCTCTTGAGCGGACGGCGTGGTTCGCCAAGCAAGGCAGGGGATACAGCGAGGAACAGTCAACTCAGCCCCAAACCTTGGGATACAGTCTAGCAGATTCCCCTGTTGGACTTCTTGCATGGATTTATGAGAAACTGGTCAACTGGAGTGATGACTACCCTTGGAATGATGATGAAGGTGATCTGTCCACTGATCTTCTGATGTTCATCGGCAAGAGTGCTGATATGGATTCATAATCATTCAGTGCTCACTTGGATATCAATCTACTGGTTCTCCTCTGCTGGCCCGACGGCGTCAGTACGCATATACTACGAGAGGAAGAATACCGATGCTGCCAGTAATAGCGCTACAGACTCGACAAGAAAAGCGCCGATCCCTCGTGGCGTATCTCGCTTTCCAAAGGAACTCATGATTTTTCCTCGCCTGTGAGTATCTTGGCTCAATCAAATACCAGGATTTGCACTCACTGGGTTTGTACTAGCTGGACGCGAACTCCGGATTTGGTATTCGAAGCTGACCATGAGAGTGGAGGCCACTTTGCAGCTTATGAAAAGCCTGTCGAGCTTGTGGGAGACCTCCGAAAGATGTTTGGAAAGGGAGGACCAGCTTTTGGTGTTGTGAAAGGGAATGATGGGTACCAAGCGAACGCAAAGCTATGAATTCTTCTTGAAGACAAAATGAAACTGTATAGTACAAGGCAGCCTATGGTTTTGTCACAATATTGCACAACTCGTGTTTTCATCCTGAGATACAGTTCTTTCACCGGGTAAGGTAAGATTGTGTCTATTGGTCCGATTGAGGGGCAACCCTCCGGAAAAGGACCTCGGCGACGAAGCAGAGTGGCAGTCAAGGCTAGTTCAGCAACGAAGTGGAATGGGTCCGAGTAGCTTCAAACACATCGAGGATTACCCGCATTGACACCTGCGTCCGAATGCCGACTAGCACAAGCGACACCATTCCAAGCGGACGAATCAGATCAGACGCGTTTGATCCAATCTTGTAACGCAGAGGGTGCATGATAGAAAGAAGCACGACTGCAGCACACATTCAGGAGCTCAAAGCCACAGTATCATAAAGCGAAGATGGAGCCCCCCGGCATGTTTCTTTGATTCCATGGCTCGAATAGTCGAATTTAGCCAAGCCATCCATGGGATGCTGCAGAGACGAGAGTGAACCCATCTGGCTAGAGGTTGTCCAAGGCACCTTACTAGAAGACCCGCGACATCCTCCCAGCGTTAAGTCCTAACCTTCGATCAGAGGCTGAGGAAGCAAAGGAGGAGGAATCTCCCTTCGAGCCATTCTTGTCCAATCCCTATCATATTTCAGATTCTACTGTTCAAGCTAAGCAAAAAGATTGAGACACATACACGCCATCGAACAGACGACTCTTCTTGATTTCGCTAACAGACTGATGTCGATCTTCAGGCATGGGGCTGAGAAACTGGTTGGTGAAGGGTTCGACCTGTAAGAATTCGCAGAAAGTGATTTTGATGGAGAACGAACCCCCAGTAATGCCCTTGTCTGCCAAAGAGTGATATCCTTGAGCTGTCCTGGTTTGATCCTGAAATCGAGAATGGGTCTTTTATTCTCTGGGTAAGGTCGATAATGGTTGAACGGAATCTTGCCATAAAGTCAGCCAGAGCAACCACTTGAACAAGCGTCAGAATGTAGTAGATAAGGACGTACGTGGCCAGTGATAAGCTCATGATATATCACCCCCACACTCCAATAATCCACTCCAAACGAATAGCGTTCATACCTAAACATTTCAGGCGCCGTATACCAAAACGTCCCCGCTATGCCCCGCGTGTTTAACGGATTGACGCCGCTCACCCACAACAAAGGGAAGTCGTCGCCGCCTTTGTTCCTCGCATCCATCCACACAGGGAATTGTGCCATCATCTCTTCACCACCCTCGAAGGTGGCGATGTTTTCTGCCAAACCCAGGTCTGCGAGGACCAAGTGACCGCGTTCGTCAAGAAAAATGTTGTCGGGTTTGATATCTCGATGGACTATGCCGGTTTTGTGGAGGCATTGGATGGCCAGAACCTGCGGAGGAGTGAGTACTGACTAGTACAAAGAAAAGGGGAGGCGCCTTACGAGCTGAGCTGCATAGAATTGTGCGATTTCGTGTCCTAAGAAACCTTTGTGCTCAATAAGGCCCGCAAGATCACCGCGATGGTAGAATGGCTTCGAAACGAAGATGATGTAGACTGGGATTTAACACGAGAAGATGAATCATACCATAGTGACCACAAACTCCCCCCATCCGTAAAATGATTAAGCAAAGGCGGGAACCAACGATTCCCCGTCATCGCTTTCAGATGGTCAACTTCATTTCTCGCCAAGTACTCCGCGAGGCCCGTCTTGTCGAACGTGATCCGCTTCATTACACGAATTTCACCTGAAGGCCTGTGCCAGACACGGGAGATGACCGCAAAGGCGCCTTGCCCGATGTGTACTATCTGGAACCCATCCTCATCTAGGAGTATTTTCCGCGCTCCGCGAAGAAGTCTGGAGCCAGAGTATCGTAGAAAGGTGAATGCAGAATGCGTCTTGATGTGTGATGGGCGGTAGTCTACCATCTTCGGCTGACTTCGGCGTCTGAAGTATGATGGTAGAAATATCGGGAACCTGAGAGCAACGCGTGAAGAAAACGGAAAGTTTCGTGGAACGAAAGAGGATCTAGACCACCGGATAGCGCGTCTGGTCAGGCATTCGAACGTTCGAGAGACGGTGATGTTGCTCCAGATTGTAAAGATCCCGCTCAATTCCGGCTTACAATCCAGCAAGTAGATCACTTTTCTGCACACCAGTCCACAGTTGTTCTGAAAGGGGTACCCAGAGAAGAAGAGCAGAATGAACCAGCAAGTATCGTTCAATCCATCGGGTGTAACTCCGATACCGAAAGGACTCTCGAAGACAGCGATGTGAGCGTCAATCAGACATGATGAATTATTGACAGCGTCAACGATGATAGGAGAGCCGACTTCTAGGTCCTCCACGGTAGGCGGGGATTTAGCGACGCCAGTAGTACGAAGAAACAGTTTCTCTTTTCGAAAAGCCAGAGGTTCTAACTCGAGAAGAACAGGTACATTAGAGAGCCTTCTTTTGTGAGCAAAAGCGTGTGCCACTGGCATAGTTGTCAATGAAGCAGAAACAGGAGCTGGAGCCTGGAGAATGGCTGGGCTGAAACGAACGGGACTGGGCGTTTCCCCAACCCTCGACGCGGAAGGATGGCTGCAGAAATGTTTCGTAGGGCGGCGGGAAAACAAACATGGGCAAAGACCTATTCCCCGATCACTGCGCCACTGATACTGCAGTCATTCTCTGTGAATCTTGTCAGCCGCTGGCAAGCGCGACGCGATTTAAACACGTGCGGAGAAACGCAATGGTCTTCAGAATCTATAAGTACTGTAAGGGAGAGACGAAGGGAGACGATTGATGCGTTCAGATCGTCAGTCTATTTTTGTGAATTCGATATATCTCCGGAGCGGCGTACTGATCAGAAGTTATGTTCATTGAGAGCAACAGCCGTGCGTTTCTGCTTCTGGATATCAGGTTGTTTCGGTGCTTCAGACTGATTCTTTCACCAAGGTGACGAATCGATATTGATTCTGTGATCCTTATGGACGCAGTATTGCAACCATCTGGCCGGGGTTCATCCGAATGATGCCTGCACCATGATTTCTCTTGTGTCTTGTGGTTCGAGACTTTGCATGCTTGAATCAAGCAACCTCAAAAGCCTTGCCTAGAACGGTTTTTGTAGAGATAACTGGACCTTCATCGGAGCTCGCGGTCAAGTCTCGATTTCGATATGTAGATCCGAGAAGGAATCGGTTATTACCGGAGCGGTCTCCGTGTACGTAATCTGAATCACACGAACATCTCCACAACTGCTGTCAACAAATGTAATCACCTTCCATTTTTCCAACTCATATCTCGGCACTCGAGCTCATCGTCGTCGACAGCGAGCAGGCCATCAATCATTGGCCCAACAGTGCATAATACACAACATATCTATTGCCATAGGCTTCCATGGCTCAAACATACTTCCCGACAAGAGTCTCCTCTCCCGTAGCCGGGGCTTTCCACGAATCGGTGTTTGCGGGTTTGAATGGAGACAGGCAGCTCAATGTTGAGGACGTTCAGGAGGCGTACATTGAGAGCAAGGACCGGTGAGTAACGCTTCCAATCATCCTGCCAGCCCCCGTCTGAATGATTCGGTGCAGTCTGGTGACCGCAATAGATGCGACCAAATCCGTGTTGAACGATATCCGCGTCTTTAACAAAGATGAATGGGTTGTTCGATACCCTCAGCTTCGAGAGCACACTGCGCCAGCTGAAGCCGAAGGGTCTGTTCCGCGCCGCCCAAATCACGCGCGCCGTTCTCTGTCGTTTGCTGACGACCCGCATTTCGAAACCGACGTTGTCTTTGGCGGGCCGCGACACGGTCTGGCCCGCTCAATGACCCTAGCATCCATCTCTGATGCACAGGAGAGCGAGTCTGAATCTTCAGATTCTGACGATCTCCACAAAGCTTCAGAAGACGACCGACTGATTCCAACGTCTGATTTCAACGTTCTCCGACTGGACCTCAAACTTGGTTCAAATCATTCATCAACTTCAGCAGCTTCCCTTGTATCCCAACTAGAAAAATCATCCATCGCCAATCTTCTTGACGAGAGGATTGTCACCTCTGTCAATCATATCGACAAACTACGTCTGAGGGTGGAGGACACTTCATCCAAAGTCCTTGTCACCGGTGATCTCAATGCCGGAAAATCTACCTTTGTTAATGCCCTGCTTCGACGGGAGGTCATGCCCGTCGACCAACAGCCTTGTACTACCTCTTTCTGCGAGGTGCACGATGCAGCAGACAACGAAGGTTTGGAGGAAGTCCACGTTCTCAAGGATGGCGTCACATATGACATCAAGGATGCCTCAACGTTCACCAAGGGAGAAGTCGCAGACCTCGAGAAGATCGTTGCAGAAAATGAGCATACTGAACGGATGATCAAGTTATATCTCGCCGACACACGAGCACCTTCAGAGTCACTTCTCAACAACGGCGTTGTCGATATCTCACTCATCGACGCTCCTGGTCTCAATCGAGACAGTATTCAGACTACGGCTGTTTTCGCTCGTCAGGAAGAGATCGACGTTGTTGTTTTCGTCGTCTCCGCTGAAAACCACTTCACCCTCTCCGCCAAAGAGTTTCTTTGGAATGCCAGCAACGAGAAAGCCTACCTCTTTATCGTTGTCAACAAATATGATCAAATCAAGAACAAAGACAAGTGCCGTCGACTCGTGCTCGAACAAATCAAACAGTTAAGCCCAAGGACGTATGAAGATGCAGAAGACCTCGTCCATTTCGTTGATGCAGCCTCCGCCCTCCAACCATTCACCGCCAACCCTGCTTTCGACGATCTCGAACAGTCTCTACGGTCGTTCGTCCTCGTCAAGCGGTCCAAATCTAAACTCCAGCCTGTCTCGACATATCTTTCCAACCTCCTCGCCGATATCGAGCTTTTGGCTGGAGCTAATGCCATTGTTGCTGACGCGGAGCTTCAACGTGCACAGGAGGACCTGTCTCAAGTCCGTCCCGTTCTTGAGAAGATGAAGAGCGGACGTGACGTACTCGAAGATGCTCTCGAGGTCGTTGAGGAAACTGGAGCAGGTGACGCCTCCTCCCGGACCAAGACAGTGCTCAAGAACGCTCTCGAACGGGTCGGGAACGGTCAGTTGGGTGTCGACAAGCCTTCGGTGACAATGCCTTCCTACCCAGGCCTTCTCGGTGTCTGGGATTACGCACGGGATGTACGTAGGGCGCTGTTGGCGAGCTTGGATGCTGCTGTGATGTCCGCCGAGGACGAAGCGAGATTGATCACGAGCAATGGGGTGCAGAAGATCAAAGATCTTGGGGAGGTACACCTTCCCGAGGGTGTTGAGCGTAGCAGGAGAGTGTTCATGCCCGAGGCGATGTTCAGTACCATGCGGAGGGGGGCCAAAGGTATGAAGAGACGGTCGTCGTCTTCATACAGCAACATTGGAGGAGCCATCGTCGCCGGTGGTATCCACGGACTGGGAATTGGTCTCGCTTCACGCCCAGACATGCTCGAGACGACTTTCTTTGACCTCTTCGACGTCAACCACCAATTCTTCATCCACTTCGGAGATGCGAAGAAGGCTGAGGAGGACGACGAATCGTCGAGTCCCACGGCGCTTGGCCTTGTCAGTGTCGGTGTCGGTGCACTCACCATGGTCGGTGGACAAGCCATCGGGGTCCGAGGCGTCATCGAGGGTATCGTGCGCGTCACTGACCTTTTGGGCAACGAGTCCACCAGGAAATACGTTGCGTCCGTCGTTGGCGCTTGCACTATCGGCTATACAGCATACCTCATCCTCGATCTGCCTAGTTCCATCCCCCGCACCGTTGGCAGGAGGGTAAAAGCGTCCGTGGGAACTAGCTCAGGGGAGCGGGAGGTGCACTTCGTTGATGCGCATGCAGGAAGGATCAGCCGTGAGACGAGGAAGGTACTCAGGCTCGCTTCATGGGATCTCAGGGAGAGGTTCAGGGGCGCGATGGAGGAGAGGGCGAAGGAGGTCAAGGGCGCTGAAGAGATGGAGAAGCGGTCGTCGAAGGCGAAGGAGTGGTTCGGTAGTGTCGGTGAGAGGACAGCGGGTATCAGGGAGGACGCCAAGTTGGAGAGCATCGGTGCATAAATGATTTTATGCTGGTGCTTTTCCTCGTTCTTCTGCGACTGCGCTCCTCGAATTGATTCGAGTTGAATAGCAAGCAAGGCTTGGCTTTTTGAGGTAATGACGATGGAGAATAAAAAAGAGAACGTGGATTTTCAAGTTCAGTTTTTCTTTCTCTTGTTTATGGTTTATATCTTTCTTTACGACTTTTCTGACTCCCCCCTCCTTCTTCCCCCCTCTCAAATTACATATAGTACTTGATGATTCTCTCACTACCAGTATCGATAGACGCGAATAGACGTGTCGCTATCTCCACCTTATTCCATTCCAACTACCGCCCGTTTCATTGACCTGTACACGCTCTTTACCTTACGCCGTCCTTTTAGAACTCTAAAAAAGTTGTTGATGAAAATCACATCACTTCTTTTCTATGACATACTTTTTTTTCCTTATTCCTGTCTACCTTATGCTTCCACTTGCATATGAAATGAATGTATTATGTTTTGTATGTTCGCGATGAGAGGAAAGTGTCGGGTAATTGAAAGTCCGCAGTAGGCCGGCATCTGCCGGGAAATCGAACAGACGCAGCTTGGCACTGACAGAGCGCTACGTCTCCTGGCAATTTCAAGTCAACCAATTCTTTACTCTACCACCACCGCCGACATCCCTATAAACCATGTCTGATCTCTGCCCCGTCTATGCTCCCTTCTTCAGTGCTATGGTGAGTACAACCAGTTCCTGCGAAAAGGCCGTGACGTGCCAATGACAACACCTCTTTTTTTAAAGGGCTGTACGAGCGCAATCGTCTTTACTTGTAAGTTTACTGGCTTTTGATGCGAATGCATGATGGAAGATGAAGAGACTAATGATACGTCGTTTGCTTTCGCAAAAAAGGTATCGGTGCTAGGTGTGTTTTGTCGTACTTCGCTGCCAGAGGTCCACAGATTGCTGACGTCGAACGACTCCATTGCCTTTCCTTTCTTCATCTAGTTATGGCACCGCAAAATCTGGTGTCGGAATCTCGGCGATGTCTGTGCTTCGCCCAGACTTGATGATGAAGTGTGTCGTACCAGTTATCATGGCTGGTATTATTGCCGTGAGTCACCCACTTCTCCTCCGCAGTTCGACTTGTTCTGCACCCAAGCTGCGCCTCTGTGAACGTACGAACGGCTACTGACGCGCTTTTTGCCCTGTTGATAGATTTATGGCCTTGTCGTCTCAGTGCTCATCTCCAGTGACCGTGCGTGTTCTCTCTCCACACTTACACCCGGATCGTGGCTTATGACGAAACAGTGAGCGTGAACATGCCCCTGGCAAAAGGTTTCACCCAGCTTGGTGCTGGTCTGTCCGTCGGCCTCGCTGGTCTCGCAGCTGGTTTCGCTGTCGGCATCGTTGGTGACGCTGGAGTCCGAGGAACAGCTCAACAGCCCAGGCTTTTCGTCGGCATGGTGAGTTTCCATTTTGCATATTCCGAATACAACTCATTTATATGACGGCTAGATCCTGATCCTCATTTTCGCTGAAGTTCTGGGTCTATATGGTTAGTCAACATCTTCACAAAGATCAACATGACGGGCGAAATGCTGACAACGTCTGATTTCAGGACTAATCGTTGCCCTCATCATGAACACCAAAGCAAAGGACATGGTGGTAAGCCTCACTCACTTCGCCTCCTAGATTATCATGGAGGCTCACCATCTTACACAGTGTTAAAGAGCTACCGAGCTCTGAACCTTGCTTAGGAGGAGGGGCGCGGTTGAGGAGGCAGAATTCTTAGTAGGACACGTCGAGGCAAGGAGAGAAAAGGGAGTATACCAGATATCTTTCTTCGTCGCATTCGGTACTCCCGACCGAGTGCATGTGGACCTTATATCAACGATTCTTCCACCCGTCTTTTGCTCCCTATTTCTTGTGGACCCATCTATCCCCCCATCCTTCTTCGTCTCTCCTAGCTTTAGTGTGTTGGTGTGCCTACTTAATTTATCTGAACGTTTGCAACCTCTCCCTTCCACATTGTCTCTGGCATTGATTTGCTGTAGTTTTCCATTGACGTCAGCGAAGTGTTGAAATTCCTAGCACGTGATGGACGCGTCCTTTGGCCCCGCGATTTTCGAAGTAGGTTGACGCCCACAGGTGCCCACTGACATTAAGCTTACTAAATTTATTCCTGGTTAGTCACCGAGTTGCACCTCACTTAGCAGACAATATTCATCTTCTACAGACGATGTCCGCAGCAAAACATGATTTGCGCATCCACTTCATGGAAGGTCGCTTGAACCCAAGCCGCACTGGCATGCCCGTGACTGCAATTATATATCACCCTGCATTTTTTGATACTTGCATATCCTTCCAAACAACTCGACGTAAATTGCAAAGGAGAGCGCTTCAATGCACCTTCAAGCCCGCGTGCACACACGTTATGGAATTGACTCTGTGTTGCGGTAGCTTCAATCACTCTGGTGGAGGGGAAGCAGGGCATTGGTAACCCCATTCCTTTCGGTAGCTCGGTATGATTTGGCTCTCTTGAACATTTTTGAACATACACATAATCAAGGAACTATTTCGATATCGTAAACGACATCAACCACATCGAACATGATTTCAGTCACTGATCCATTCCTGTCTCGTTCTTCTTTCGTATAGCTCGTTGTCATACCCTGGATCGGTTCCATCGTCTGGCATACTATCCAGATAGACAGTTGTAAAGACACCCACGACGCTATCTCCAAGTGTAGTGAGTCTGTTTGGCTGGTGATTTCGGCCGAGAATGGGTTGGCGGTTTTTCAAAATGAGGAGGATGACACGGTTACAAAAGATCGAGTGAAGCACCCGCTGGAACCTGCGTATATGATGTAAAAAAATCGTCAGACATCGTACCACCGTCCTCAAAAATAGCGTACGGGAAAAGTATTGGTTTCAGATGGCCCTGTCCAGAACTTGAGTATCTTTTTGATGGCGAGGTGGTGGGATTCTCTCACCGGTGCTGCAACAATCATCATAGAATTTAGAAGGCTTAGCGCTGTGTTGGAAGGGTTCAATCCAGCCCCGGAGAATTGGAATAGAAGTCCTCACAAAGCATGCATAGACAATAGATGATCCCGTTTTTGTACAGTTGAACAACCCACAATGAACTTGACTGGCGAACTGTAAAAGAAATAAATCACGGATTATGTTAGAGGTTATTGATCAGGAGAAGGATTCTTGTAGGATTACGATGCTGCTTGGCCTTGATGACAGTCAGTATCACGACCACTAGATGCACCAAAATGCAAGTCAAACACGAAACAGCGTAAATCACGAATACACGCACATATTTCATCAAAACATATAAGGGAATAGAATACAAGAACTCTGTTGGAACCACCGCCAGTCATCATTGAACAAATGGACTTCTTTTGTATTCGGCCAGACGCTTTGATCCTGGAGAGAGCTACATCATGTTCAGCAGCTGAGATGAAGACAATCAAAGAATTACCTCCTGAAATACCGGCGGCTTGTACGGCCAAGATAACGAAGTGAACTCCAAAGACGACCTAGAAAGAAGCATCAACTTTCGGCTTCCAGTAGTTTGACGGAATCCTACACACAGTTCCCGAGGCTAGAAGAATATACTTGATCGACCTCTTGCGGCCCCACATTGCATACGTTCGAAGAAGTATTATCACTATTATTCAATTAGCAGGCAGACTCTTAGGACGACGGCCGAGACCACGGACTTTGTGAGTTCAGCATGCCAATAGTTACAACCCCTGTGCAGCGAAAGCAAATGGGATTGGGAAATACATTCAAGAAAACTTCAAGGACGAACATGAAGCCGCCGATGTAAATCGAATACAGGTCTTGAAGAAGCCTTTCGAATCTTTGGCAAAACGGATATAAATTGACAACAACATACCTCTATGTTGTATGGAACCAGTTTCACTGAGCAAGTATCAGCCATGGGACAACAGATGACAAAAGCTGTCTGACATACTATTGGAAAACATGATTAAGCAGTCAACGAAAGGAAGGTATCGATTAAGATAGAATAGTATCAAGCCAATTGACCGCGGACATGACCAGACGTAGGATATCTAATACGGAGGGTCAAGTACGGTCCCTGGATTGAAAGTACGACAACGTACCTCCGATTGAAGAGTACAAATGTAGTCAAATATCTGACCGACGTTAGTTGTAGTCTTCAGACTCCGGCTATGGCAAGCGATGCTGGAACTCACTAGTAATGTATTACTCGCTAACCAGAGACAGTTGTCGATCCTCAATTGCATTATGGCACCTTGAAGCCTTGAACTGGACCAGCCAAAGGGTTTCGGAAGGAGGATTGATCGAAGGAAGTGAAGCAGACACGGAATAAATGAATTAAATAAGTGTGACTAGAGGACGCAGATATGTGCTTCGGCCTTCCAAGGCTTGAGATTTGTCAAGCTTAAGCTGACTTAGAGCGAATAGACCCTGCAAGTTTTCCTTGTACTAGAGTAATCGTCCCAATGTCAGTCGAAAGAGATACTGTGATGTTGGAGCCCAGCTGAGACCGCCAGCAAACCGAGATGGGGGAAACTTCATGAGCAGAACTGAGCATCTGTACGTTTTATCAAAATCAATGCCGCATTGGACTATTCAATAAAACCTCAGAGGCCGCCACAGAGACGCAACCCTGACTCGTGCCCGAGCCCATAACATCGGGTGTCGCCTGATGACAAGTTACGTCGTCGGGAGACTCGGGAACACTGATCAGAGCATATACCATTACGACGGTATACTTGCTCCCCGCCTTCTCCCGGCAGAATGAAGGATTTAAAGCGAGGATAATAACAAGAAGGTGAAATGGGTCAAAGAAACTGAAAGAATAGCAGGAAGTTAACCGAAGTACGGGTGCTATCTTGGGCGTTGATGTATCCCACACTAGTCGCTCTCCAATAATACCTGTGGCTTGGTCACCAAAATTAAACGCTTGCGATTGGCTATAAGTAACCTTGAGGAGCCTGTTGATGTCTAACCTCAGTTCTGAACTGGATAGGTTGTACATCATTCTAGTCAAATTCTAGTGTGCGTGATGCGGCCAGTGCTCAAAAGAGTTCTTCTATCATCTTAGGTATCTTAGGGACAGTATGTAATAAGGATAGTGCCGAGTGTATAGTAGCAAGCGCACCGTTTTCAGTTCTCTTCACACATACAATATTGGAATTGAATTTGCAGAATCGAGCTCTTTACATCTTTGGCTGAAGCGTTTTGAGCACCAACGCCACTGCTGGCTTAATGCTCGCCAACAATGCCTCCTTCCCATGCACAGGTTTCCAACCAAGCGCGCGAGCGCGATCCGCTTTGCAATAGCAATTAGTGGCAAGGTAGGTCCATGCTTTCTTAAGAGAACCAAGTCGTCAAAACAAGCCAGTGAACGAGGAAGTTCAGACAAACCCAGTATTTTCCACATTCTTCTTCGGTGAACGCGCTGGGTTCACGACTCGTTCCTACTCCGAGGTCAACAAGTGCCTCAGATATTGCACGGGCTACTTCCTCTGCTGAATATTCGCAGTTCTCTGCAAAGTAATATCCTTCACGACCATGGGGTACCCCACTCGGGTTCGTGCGGATTGCGTCAAATAGGACGACGTAAAGGTCCGCCACTAATAAAGACGGAATGTTCATCAGGCAGAAATATATGCAGCGTGGCTAAGAACACTCACCATTGTTGACCTCTACCCCCGGCCATCTGTTCAACCCTTTGCCGAAGTATCCTCCTTGTTTGCGGGCGATCGAGGCCTTAATAATTGAAGGGAACTGGATGGAATTAGGGTTCTGAATGCCGAGATCAATCAGGGGTCCCGATACTTCCCCGTAGACCGTTCCTGTCAAGGTAGAAAGGAAAATCAATTCAGTTTGTTATCTTCACGATTGTTCACGAGTGACGCACCTGGAATGATGAGATATGATTTCAAATATCCTTCCTGATCTGCTTCCACCACGGGAATGTCAACATTCCTGTGGACAACTGTTGCAGGTAAAGCATTGAGAGCGTCAACATCCAGGTCGCTGTACATTTTGTGGTTTCCGTGCAAGCCTCGTGCATCGTCCATGATAATCGCTATTTTCCATTGGAAGATGTTCTGAATGAGAGGTGCCTGCACACATACCTGTACCAGACTACGGAGATCACCAATTGAATGCACCTGTCAGTCCACATCATTTCAAGTTTTGAATGACAGCATACCGTATGGATCAAAACAGGCACGCTCCCATCCGTTTCATGTTTCTTCTTCAAACCACTTAAAATGGCTTTGGCAGGAGCAAGGAGATCGGCGTTGGCCTTTGAATTCATAGAATTGAGAGGCAAGCTTGTCAGCTGTGATGGAAGAATCCGTACGAGGAGGTAACTCACCATGGCGAAAACAACATCAGCCTTAGAGGCAGCTTCAGTAAGGAAACTCAAATCCTCGTCGGTGTACGACCCAAGAACGGTTTCCACTCCCAGGGTCTTCAATTTCTCGGCTTTCTCTGAAGATCGGACAAGGGCCGTAATCTGGAAAGATTTAATGTCGGGGTGCTTCAACAATCGCGCAAGAACGCTGCCGCCAATGTATCCTTAGAAAGACGCGGATTAGCCTGAGACGTTAAGTAAAAAGTAAGTAAAAACCTACCAGTAGCCCCTGTGATGAAGATGTTGAGTGTTGCAGCCATCTTATGCGCAATTTCGGTTCGGGTTTGGTTTAGGTATTCAACTGAGAGTTCTAAGAGTTTCGAGTGGGGGAATAGAGATACCAAGAAGTTGTTCTGTGCTTATTGCTCTAGTCGTATTGTTCACTCCTTATATGGCCCGAATTCTCAGCCATCCTACAAGAATTGTGATTACTTAGTAATTTCGTCGAGAGATGTGATAAGAATAGAACCTCGGTCCGACTGTACTTCGGTTGCCCGAATGGCAACATTGAATGCTCCCTAGCACAATGTAACGACGCATAGTTAGTCGAACAGGTTCAATCGGTGAAAACTGGTGAGAATTACAGCGGAATGACAAAGATTATAGAAGGAATTTTGGTAAGCAATCCACTTCAGGAACATTAAAGAATCACGAACTCCTTATCGGCTGGTGAAAACCCTTTACCTGGGGTAGGATACCACTCTGTTGACCACGTCGAGGTGTGTCTCGAATTCATCGTGAAGGTATCAGCGCTGCCATTATCCGGGTAAATGTGTCGAGGAGCGGAAGTTAGCCACCGAGCGTCTGATAAAAGAAGGGTTGGACTTATTTATGATACGTGATCGCGGGCGTCTTATGATACCGGCGGTAATCAATACCGGGTTTATTCGGAAACCAACCTCTGTGTTACATACATATACTAATAAGTATCAAATAGAGCCCAAGACGGTCTATAAAACTGAATAATTCCTCGTTTCATGCACCGGGGAAGCCTTGCCGAAATCAATCCTCCAAATCCTTCCGTATTCACTTTCCCGTGAATTTCAAAGAGGAGAGAATTCAGCTGTGGAAAATACAACTCGCTGGCGAAAATCTCATCGAGGAATTCCCACCTGATGTTGAGTCTATCAAGCTCGCCTACGCTGCGAAGCGTAACTTCTAGGACCACTTTTTTCAATTCCGCAGCAGTAATAGACGCAAGAGCCTTGGGTCCCCAGAACATTGCCCCACTGCGGGTGCGATCGCCATTATACACGAAGTTGTTTACGCGGACAGAGGACAGGCCTGTGAGGAATTTAACTGTAGGGCACGTCTCAATACCAAAGACTGCTTGATAGTAGTCCGATAGCGAAAGAATATGATGCGACCCTTCAGATCTCTTGTGCATCGGACCCGGCTCTGCGGGATCATGGTAGGCACCTATCCGCCCATTTTCGATATGTGCGAAAGAGAACGTGAGATGCTTGAGACCAGGGCCTCTCTGGCAGAGATATTTTGCCGTCTGGATTGCGTCGTGTTCCTCGATGGGTCCAACATCGAGATGTGTGAGAGCCACAACATGTTCTGTAAGCCAGAACATAAATGCTCGCAAAGGCATGTCATGTAGACGAAGGTGTTTGATAGAGACAGGGAATATGCTTTCCTGGACAGAAGTTGTAATATCGCCCGAACGGCTCGTGCGCCACTTTACGGCATCAAGCGCCAGAATTACGAGGCAAGAAAATGAGCATATGAAGTCGACGACGTCCGGGAACACGTGGAAGACCGTGCCTACCAGGTGGAGATGGGTGAGAGTGGATTGGAAAGCCGCGATGATTCTGAACCTTGACGCGTTATGGGCGTGTTGCCACTCTACGCCAATGATTTCTATCCGGCGAATGACTGGAGTGATGGTGGAGCGCGGATCGTGGATAAGTGACAGGAGTGGGCTCAAACTTTGAGAGGTGAAGGTTACTGTCTGGAACATGTGCGGACGCGTTTCATACAGCCATGCGCTACACACAAGACTGCAGTTCTTGAGCGACATATTGTCACATTGCAGATAGTGGATGATTTGATTTGAGAGCTCTTGAGGCAACCGTTCGAGTTTCGACCTTCTGGGAAGTTTTGGCCTTCGGGAGGCAAGTGCTGTGAGAGTCATGCCAGCGACCCTGGACGCTTTCTAGCTAGAAGTGTGTTCTGTACATCCATGTGAACAGAATTTAAAACCCGATGATACAAAGCTCACCGGTGGTCCTGTGAGGTGATAGTGACGGCGGAGAGGGTTGCGTGGAGGGAATTTATTCTTCTCCGCTAACAAGTGAAGCACAGTTCAAACACGGTTCTGTGCTGATGTCGGAGGCGGAAATGATAAATCAGCAACCCTGACTTTTCCCTGAATCTTGTTGCTAACTTAGTCCCCCATTCATAGGTCTGATGTGCCCGCCTGATTTTCTAGGCTGATGCCATGCGCTTATCACAAGAAAAGTACTCGAGAGGACCGACTGCTAACTAGGGTTGAAAATACTCACTAGTGCAGAGTTATGTGGTAGGTGACCGTTGGTGACATGACGGAATTTGCCAAGGCCTTCGACGTTCAAAACTTACTGTAAACGATATCTATTTCTCAGTCGCATGTAAGCCATCCTGTAACTCTGTTTATATTGCCATCAAACAAACCCCAATGAACGCTATCATCATTTCCGCCGACGACAATAATCTTTCGTGAACATGGATACACTAGATCTAGTGGAGCATTTAGCCGCCAATCTGGGTAAGTATAAAGTTGGTGGCAGTTGTCTGGTATCTCTCAAGATAGGTGGTATGTATATCTCCGAGTTCGAAACTGCCGTCACAGAAAAGGTCTCCTGAATCGCAAAAGCTGACAATTCGGGGTTGGAGTGTTGCGCTGTATTCCTGGCTGGCAGAACGAGGGAAGAGGCCTTGGTTAGTGCCGGTACCTTTGTTGTAAGACTTGCCTCGAGAGCGACGAGGGTCACCCATCTGCACTAGAGCAACGACTTCGGAGAAGGGTCATCAACGTGATATTGACTATTATAAAGATAAATGGTTTTACCACGATTCGCAATATACAAGGGTACTGGAGCAATTTCGGCACCTAAGGATCCGCCCCCGCCTCCTGCAACCGCGTCACCAATAATTTGCGCGCCCTGCGGATGATATAAGTACCTGAGATATAATCCGCCATGCAAAAGCTCACCTGAGAGTAACCAACCAAAACAATTTTCTGATCCGGACAGCTATTGGCTTGATAGGTGAGTAGAGTTTTGGTCGCAGCGGTTCCCTCAGCCGCGCTACTGGCGTATGGGTTCAACAATGCGGGGTAATCAACGTTGGACGTTGATACTGTCTGGGTGCTTTGCCCCTGTACCTGTTGCACGAGAGCACCAATGATGCCTGCGCCAGGAGCTTCGGTAGATGCGCGAGCGGCGATAATATGAACAGCAGCGCAAGGGTTTACTAGTGCAGGCGTGGGCGATCCACTTGTTGAGAGGATCGACGCAGAAAGTGCGAGAGCAGCCAGCGTGCGGGGAAACATCACTGGTTGGACTAAATGAGAGGGCTTTGGAGATATTGTCAGCCGTTATGTCGAGTTTAGATACCTGTTGTTGAGAGATATATCTTATTGGGGAGCTTCCTCCCGCTTGTACTTGGCCTTGGAGAATAGACAGAGCTAAGGCATCAGCAACCTGCAATGTCTCCAAGAGCGGCATTTGGACGAACGGCCAAGTGCAATCTAGCTCATACATGGGGTTGGAGAATTCAATATCACCTGGTACAGGAGCTGTTTAGGCGTGCCAGATTGTTGCCAGCACCGTACGACGCAAGAGACGAACGGCGCAAGCAATGCAATTCCGCGAAGACCGGCTGGTGAGAGAGATGTCACCTCAAGAAGATCATGAGTTGTGTTCAAGTGGTCTGAACGGCTGCAAAAGCGACTGCGCCTATGACTTATGTCTTGCTCAAGCACGCGAAGACCAACGGGCATAGACCAAGAATCGCCTTCAAGTTTTGAACGGGTGCAGAGAACTGGAGTCAGGTTTCTTAGACACATCAAGCTTCAGCTTGACAAGACTTGTGGATTGAATAACGCGTTTTCCTGGCCTCTGGATCTGATGGTGGTTGCGAAAGTAGAAAGCCGAGGGGCTGTGCGTATGCCCGTCGCACACGGTGCCATTCCGGTTGTGTGATGGTCGACGGTAACACATAAACGGACCGCCGCGGGGCCATCAATTTCAGCAGAGCAGGTCTCTACCACCACCACTAACGCCAATCACTTCGACGTTGACGTCGAGCCTTCGGATCTGGTATTCGAAGTACTAACAGTAAATAAACTTCTGATGGTCTCTAACATGTTCTCGTTTTCTGTCAGTCCAGCTTCTTGTTTCTTGCCTCTTCACGCAATGAGCAATCACTGACTTTACCAAACGAAACACTCTCATAGGTACCAGCTGCCATTCTGCTGTCTCTCCAGCTAGTGTCTGCGCTGCCTACTCTCGATCGCAGAGCAGGTTTCGACGTCCAGCATCACCGCAATGCGGATGGGTCTCTCAGCACTGTCTTTCCTCTGCCCATACCTGTCACCACTACGAAATGGGCTATGAAGGAGAGTTTGAACCGACGAAACGAAGGATCTGACTCGGTCACGACTTTGATGAAGAGGAGCTCGTTGAGCAAGAGAGGCCAGGCTGCGAGCCCGTGTTCGTTATTGGATTTGGATGATGTACAGCAACGTGAGTGTTCTTGACGAAGTTGCTTTGGTGTCGTGCGAGGCTCGACGAGGAAAGCTGGGATGAGGGTGGTTGTGGCTTGGCGTGAGTTAGTCGTTATTAATGTTATCTTGTGTTCCTTCTAGTTCCCGGTTATGCCCAACTTGAGCAGCACGCGAGGGATACATGGGGGGAAGGTGACTGGACAATCACCATCAATCCTGCTGGGGTAAGTCAAAATCTAGCCTCGTCATGAAACAACATCATACCTACTTAAATGCTTGCAGTACAAGGACAAACCTGCCACGATGTGCGTTGCTGACCCGGTAATTGTCATCCAAACCGGTGCGCGAACTAGATTTCCCGTTCACTCATTCTGTGCTGAAGGTATGTGTATCAAAGGCGACCCCGTATGCAACCAAACGAGGGTGGACATCCAACCGGACAAACACGATCATATCAAAGTCGACGAGGGCTACACCAACAGAGGAAACTGGAACATCACAAATGTTACCGAGGCCGCACACGCCATTTTTTTCTCGGGTAACTTCCAGATGCCGAATATCACCAATATGACCACTTTGGACTCTATTCAGACGATGGGCATGTTCATCAACGCTCCGCTCAATAGGTCAGTTAAGGAGATCCGTATTTTGAGATTGTTATGGGTGTTTATTGATGAATGGTTGATTTTATAACAGTTTCGTCACTACCGCCTCGAATGTGACGATAAAGGACACTCAAGTGACGCCTGTGCCGGACAAGAGGTGTATCGGGACTGTAAGCTCCTCTTATACCGTTTCATACATACTTCTCTGACACTGTCTCGTGTCTAGATCAATGAACAAACGTGTATCATCCCCGCTCGAGGCAGGATCCAACTCGTCGCTACCGGTTATATCTGGTTCACTTACAAGACGAAGGTTACTTTCTTTAGCCATTTTATTTCTGGCCTCTCTTTCTGAATCATCAATTCTAGAGAGCTCCTCTGGCAACCCCCAATTCTGGCAAGCACAAAAGATGTAGGTTTTTTTTGCCCATTTGATTCGTATTACTGATGGATCTGGCGAATAGATACCGTCAGGATAGAAGATGTTCTGAAGAACGCGACGGATCGTTCCGCGTGGATTGACTTCAATGGGTATATGAACACGACGATGAGAACAGATTATTTCGATGAATGTACGTCGGCCAGGGTTCGACCTTCATGAGAAATAACGCTGACGATTTTCGCTTTCTAAGGTCGGTGGAACTTCAAGCTGTGAAATTGTTAGTAATCTGAACATACCATATGGTGCCGCGCACTTGGTATTGCAGTGTGTGGTTCTGAAATGATGACTTTTGCTTTTTTCCTCTTGATTTCTGTGTGCCTCAGCTTGACTGTCTGGTCCGGATGACCTTCTTCAAGCTTGGAACCAGCGGAATTATGACAACTCGTTACTCGGTGTTACAATAATACTACCGGACTTCGAAGATCCCCCATTATAAGTCTATATGAAACTGATGGACGTTCAGCCTGGCATCCCGACAAGTTACGAATATTTCAGGACACTGTCCAGGCATGATGATAATGAATCCGAGGAAGGAGTATGGAGATATACGTTTCTTTGACTTTGAAATTTTTGTCGCTGCACGGCATAAACAGCTCTTGGATCTGATACCTAAGTGAAGTACTGCTAGACGAGCTGACACTGACGCATGAAGATAGCAAGGCGGTCCAGAATATGTAGATGCGATCATGTTGCCGTGTTGGCCGCGAAGTTTATGCACAGACTGTTGAAACGGGCAAGGTCATTGTTGTCACATCAGTGTGACAGGGTTGACAACAAGAAGCTGGCCAGCTCACCTTTCAGTTCTCTAGCCTTTACCACCAACGGTGTAATCGCTTTCTTTCTTCTTCCACAACGTCCTCACCGTCGTTCTTTGCGCCGCCCAAAGCTCACAGCTAGACCGGCAGGCTCCGCTGGTCTCGTCTAGACCAAACGCAAGCACCCAGCAAATCCGTCTTTTCCCAGGGTTTCAAAAAATCCAACCAAAAAGCGGACTACCTTTCGTGCACATTGTTTGCTTCTAGCTCTCCAGTCCAAAACCCCCTTCGCAAGGCCGTAGACTCGACGTCCAGGACCTTACAACCCCCCGAGGAATAACAGCGCCAGCTGCTCGTTGATCATATAACCCAGCCCCAGATTCAAGTTTTGTAGTACTCCCAAACCCCCCTAGGCCCCATTTTTCACAACAAACAACCCTTTTAAATTCTTACATGATGAGTCTTCGTCCACCTTCTACTAGCCCAAGCCCTTCCCCGGGTCCATACGAGAATGGCAAGGCCCACGCTCGGCAATCGATGGGTCCCTCTGCCCGTGGCACCCCAACTTTGGCACCTGCCTCGCCCCGCCCTGGAGGGATGTCGAGCGCCAGGCCTACTAGCGAGCTATTAGGAACTGGTGCCATGTTCCAGACCCCGGAAGGTACGTGCAGACAATAGGCTCGGGATTACGTTCCGCCGTATAACCTTGTTTGTTTTCTTTTGTGTAGCGGAAGCCCTTGATCAGTGGTTTGAAAACCTTCAAAATTACGAAGCGACTTTGGTATGTGACGTCCGCCCGTGTTGGCTTGAGATCGTGCCTTGCTGATGCATTGAGTAGGAGGACATGGCTGCCGCCTCCTTAGATGTCAATTTTAAAGAGGAACTTAGTGCCATCGAGCAATGTATGTTAGGTCTCTGAGCGCCAATGTCTGCTTACTGATATTTCTGTTGTCAATAGGGTTTAAAGTTCTTTCCGAAGCAGAGCGCACAGCCGCTCTATATAGTCTTCTCCAACATTCTACTCAAGTTCAAATTCGGTTCTTTATTACCGTCCTTCAGCAGATGGCTAGGTCCGACCCTATGACGGCCCTTCTTAGTCCAGCCATGGGTGGTACTTAATGTTCTTTTTTACCCCGAACCAGGTCATCTGACCAAATGATTTTATCTAGGGTCCATGCAGAGCCAAATGGAAGCCAAACTTGCGAGCATCAAGTCTCCTGGTCTCAAGTCTGGCTTGCCAGCCTCGCCTACTACACGTAATTTTAACGCTGGCAACCGTCAATCTTTAGCTTTAGACAACTCGTCCAACTATTTATCGCCGGATTCTGCGGCCATCTTGACCAGTCAGAACGACGCTGCTGCGGCTACTCTCGCTCAGCAGAGAGCTAAGCTCAAGGCGAGCAATGCTGCTCATCGAATTTCGGCTCCTGTGTTGAATTCGGCCGGTGGCGACGGACGGGCTTCGTGGGCTGCCTCTACCCAGTTGAGCCAAGTTTCGGAACAGCAGAGCAACGCCGCTCAGGAAGTCACTGTCAACGTCTCGCGCCCTAAGAGCACCGAATTCTCAGGTACCATCGGCAGCCCCAGGGCGAATAATGAAGCTACCACGACGGTCAGCGATAGCTGGGCCAGTATGGTGAACACCCCCCTCATCCCGATGTTCAAGAAGGAAACGCGTCCTGCCCCTCAGCCGGCCATGGATGTCGCTCCTTCCAGGGGTGACTGGCAGAATAGCTCGGGTCCGGGTGTCCCTCGCATGGGCGACCCAACTATCCATCGTCGCAATCAGAAGCAACAAGATGGCAGGAACAACAACAATAATAACAACGACCATAATGGGGGCGGTGTATATGACGACAACGGCAACCCGATTCATGCAGGACAACAGAATCAACAGGGACGTGGTGCTTCTGGCGGCATGAGGAACGTCAGCGGGGGCAACGCGGGTGGCGGATGGAATGGGAGGAGCCCGGGGCAACTCAACAATAATAATGCACCCCCGAACAGGTTTGGAGGGGGTGGTGACGACAATGGCGTGAATGGTCTCACGATGCAGATGAACAACTTTGGGATGGGGATGGGCAGCCCGACGTTGGGTATGGGCATGCCTGGGTTGGGCGTGGGCGGTATGCAGCCGATGAGCCCTTTCAATATGCTTAGCATGATGAACATGTCTCCCGAGGCGCAACTGCTCGCGGCCCAGATGGCGGCGAGTGGATTCGGGCAGCCTAATTGGCTTGGGATGCAGCCGATGAGTGCTGGTCTGGGACCTGGAGGGCAGCTTGGGAACCGCGGACGCGGTGGGCCAAGCAGCGCTCGTTCTCCCGGCATCAAGAGCGCCTCTTCCACCGGCTCCAGGATGGACGGCGGTATGGGCGGGAACAGCACCCCCAAAGGCGAAGAAGACGTCGATCCGACGCTGCTCACCGACATTCCCGGCTGGCTTAGGAGCTTGCGCTTGCACAAGTATACTCCGAACTTTGAGAATGCCAGGTGGCAGGATATGGTGATGATGGACGAGGCTGCGCTTGAGGCGAAGGGTGTTGCGGCGCTTGGGGCGAGGAGGAAGATGTTGAAGACGTTTGAGCTGGTTAGGAAGAAGATGGGGATTGATGGTGGGCCGCCGAGCAGTTTGCCGCCTAGCGCGACGCTCAAGAGTCCTTGAAGGCTGAATTATGCCTTCATCGTCCCTGAATAAACGATGAGCTGTCGGTGACGCGTGGCTCAATATACCATCCTTCGTGTCTTTTTCCTTTCTTTCCTTCAATGTTCGACCTCCTTTTTTTACTGCCTTCTTGACTTGTGCCTTCGTCTCTCCAATATTGATTTGCGCCTCTTCGATCTTGCCCCATCTCAACACTATGCGTACCTTCACCCTACCCCCAACCTCCCTTCCTCACGACGATAACGACAACGACCGACGGACATCCCTTGCTCCCCCCCCTCTTCTACCCTCAATGTAATTGAACGCAAAACGTCGTTGTTGTATTCTTGGATTTTCTCTCCTCCTATAACGGTACAATTTTATATATATTCGCAGTGTATGAATAATCTTTTTTGTTTCTTCGTTGTGTTTCGTTCTTGAGTGTCTATTTTCCTGAGTACTGAGGTGGGTCCTGGTTACTGCTAATTTTACCGCTATGAGGTTCTTCAATGTTCTTCTGCACTTTCGGCCGCATATCTCCTCGGATAAAGAGAGGTCATGTTACTAATCATACCGGCGTTGTCCTGGGCGTGGTTATCCTGGTTATCTATATTTTTTCGACCCGCCTCGATGCACTCATGGGGCCATTCTTTATCTCTTCATCTCCTTTGGTTGGAGGTCCTTAGAGATAAAACCGGTGAATTATTGAACTCGAGGCCATTGAATGGAGCCAAATGAACGAAGATCACGCCATCATGGCTTCGTGGATATGTTTTGCCGCCGCCGCGGACAGTTCCAACGTCATACTTTGTTCAGCTCTCCTAAAGTAGACCTTGTAAACATACGCAATGCTATTCAGCTTACACAGGAGTAACGCCATCTTACTTCTTGATCCAACTACCACCTTCTTATTCATATAAAGGTCCTGCATTTCTTTATCAAGGTAATTTGTAGGCGACAACTGAACCGCGCTTCCCAATCATCAGATATAAAACTGGCTTCTACTCAAGCCCAGCAACTCCTTAACAACACTCTACTACTTGCTTGCTCTCGACATCGATCATCATGATACCCAAATCCAACCACTCGAGTCGCAATGGTTCACCTTTGAGGCCCGCTTTCCCTGGGACATCGTCCTACAAACCTGATAACATGTCAGTCGCGGATGATCTGCACCCCGTCATCCATGCTGGGCGAGTAGCGCTCATCACCGGCGCTGCGAACGGTATCGGACGTGCCGCCGCAATCGAGTTCGCCAAGTGAGCCGGCTACCTGATTTTCGGTGTTGATAAGCCACTGATGTTATTTTGCAACCTTCACCCCTGCGGCAGACTTGGACTGAAGATCGCTATCGCAGACCTGGATGAAGTGAAGCTTCAGGAAGTCGGCAAAGCTCTCGCAGCTATTGTTGGCGATGCCAATGTCTTGGTCGTGCCGACCGACGTGGCCAAGTTGGACGAGGTCGTCAGGTTGAGAGACCGCGTCTATGAAGCTTGGGGCGAGGTGAGGATCGTTACGTCCGGTGGTGCACCTACCCCAGGCGATGCCTTGCCTCTTGACTCGATAGACTTTCCTTCCTTCCTCCCTTCCTTCCTGCCATCATTCATCTCAGTTGTTGTTCGTCCTTCGTGAGACGTGTGCTTTTTAGTTATTCTTTTGCGTTACGTTCCCTTCTTGCTTTGACCCCCCTCTCCCCTCACCCCTATCCCGATTTCCTACCCCTGCATGTGCTCATCCTCGTACAGGTTGCGGTGCTCATGAACAACGCGGGTGTTGGCGACAAAGGTACCTCTTGGGAAGGTATGGACGCCTGGCATAAAATCTTTGACATCAATCTCTTTGGGTACGTATTATCATGCGGCTGCCTCTTCTCCTGAATTACCGCTGATGACTACTTGTGCATCTAGTGTTGTCAATGTGCAGCAAACTTTCGTTCCTGTGAGTATCATCTAGATGCGGAATCTATTTTTTTCTTCAGCTGACCACGCTTGCCAATGCTCTAGAGCATGCTCCATCAGGAGAACCCAGCCGTGGTCATCACCACCGGGTCGAAACAGGGAATCACCAACCCGCCGTACGTCTTCCGTCCCTAAATTACGGCCTTTGCTCTCATGTCAGTCACGATGCTGACCCCATGACCTCATTCATCTTCTATAGCGGAAATGCCGCGTACAATGCATCCAAAGCCGCTGTGAAAAGTCTCACAGAAAGCCTCGCGCACGAATTGCGCGAAAGGGCGAATGGTAACGTGACCGCTCATCTCTTCATGTAAGTCTGGATCCTCCGCTTTATCTGCCACTTTGAAGTCTGCTGACCCTTCTTCATCTCACTTCAATTTCCTAAATCCTGAATTCATTTCCCCACATTTTCATTACCTTCACTAACTCCTCACCTCAGCCCCGGATGGACATACACCCACCTAGGCGGCTCCTCCCGCTTCACTTCCAAACCCCCCGGCGCATGGACCGCGGAAGAGACCGTTCTGTACATGCTCGACAAAGTCCGTTCAGGGGACTTTTACATCCTCGTTCCTGACAATGACACGAAGAGGGAGGTGGACCAGTTGCGGATTATGTGGGCCGCGGCGGATATTGCGGAGGGGAGGCCGGCGTTGAGTAGGTGGGATGGGAAGTATAAGGCGCTGTTTGAGGAGTATATGAGGGAGGGATTGGCGCAGCTTGAGTGAGTTGACTGTGAGGGTTGAAGAAAGTGAAGAAAATGGGTTGTTGGACGTTCTCCTTTTTGTTTGCATTGAAGTTATGGAAGGCGATAGACAGTGAAAGAATTGTTTTGTATGTACTCTGGTGTCAAATTTGTTTTTCTCTCTTTTCTTGCTTCGTCGTTGACTTGACTTGACGCATTGAATAAGCGTCGGAATTTCGGCTTGTAATTGCAACAATTCGCATGCGCCACACAAGCTGAAGCCACACACAACATTGTTAGCCGGCGGCGACCTATTACGGCGACTTGCTAAGCTGCTTTTTCTGACGTTTCCTTGTTTACCATTCCGTTCCGTTTCCGATTCAGACTCTCGATTTCCGTGACATGACAGCGCCTCTCCGACGTCCGTAATGCCCGCACGCAGTGTTAGGTATTGTCAGTTCAAGTACTGCAAAGGTGCATTTTGAGGTCGACGCGGTCCGATGTGCATGTTTAGATCATTTCATGCGTCTGATTTTGTCTGATACCTTTGATTTAATCTGCCTCCGGACCAGTACGGTTTTGGTAATTTAGTTCTGTATGTTGGGAAAGACCTTCCTTGACAACATGACATGAAGCTCCGTTCCGCGCGTGGCAGTAGCACAACATTTCCGGTTAATTTGAGATTTTGACGCAAGCAGTGGTCATGAAAGCGTCATCTGGATGTTTGAATAGACGATGAAATGATTCATTATGATTTGGCCTTGCGGGGTGATATAACCTTCCATGAAATGACACAGTTCCGTTTGAGAGCCCTCTTACACGAATTAGCAGACGAAGACCCGATCAATGGCGACGGCGATATGTCATAGAACTAGGTACGGAGATGGTGGTACCCGGTCAGGTGCTTGGTATTACTTTTAGGCACTGCGGGGTCTCGGGGAATCGGACTTGGCTTTCCCCAGGTTGATCCTGGGGTAATTTTAGTTCACGTTTGAGTTGGGGTAAATTTGTCGAGGGCCGTACAGCCCAGAAGGAGGAGAGGTTGGCAGGGTTGGCGAGCTCGACTAGTATCTTCTTGGTCGCAGTCGGCCCACGAACGCGAGATTACGCGCCCCATGACCGGTATCGGTTAGGAATACGTATAGGGCGCGTGAGGAAGAGGTCATTTGAATGGAGATTCGGATTTTGAGGAGTCGCGCGATGCCGCCTTACATGACCGTGTCAATAAGTTTCTGTAACAGAAGCCTCGTTTCAAGGCAGGTGTATGTAAAGTTCCCAAGGCGTACATTCGATAGGGGGCCTATGAATGTCACGAATGTTGGATGTGGTATTGCGAATACAGACGAGGAAGGTCAACGCGTCGCCGACCCTGAGGACTACCGCTGGAACTCGCATCGGTGCTGGGATAAATCAGAAAATTTGACTGATTGTTGGGGAAAACACGGTCATGTGTGTTGTCCTGAAACTCTCCAGAAGCCAAGTTCCGTGTTCATGAAATTGGGGAACATGGCAAAGGCCGCCCATTGTCATTGATATGTACAAGTGGAAGCTCCGGACACGATGATCATTGCTTTATGCTACACTCGTAAACAACGCGATCATCTATAAAAGATCAGCTCCGTTCCAACATTCATCCTCTTCTCCTACATCCGCTTTCTTCTACTATTACTTGTGTTTAGTTATCTCGCAAACGATGTCGACACCCACGGAGCCGGCACAAAACCCCCTGCTGCATAATCAGCACTTGAACAAGCTGCTCTCGGTGCCCCAGCAGAGGCTTTCCGCGATGCATTCAGCACATAGCAGCGAGCAGTCTTTGCATCGCGTCGAGAACCTCCCAGGATACACCACGCCCGTGTTCAAAGGCAAGGAAGAGCAACGCGCTCACGTCGAGGCTGAGGTCGCCGCGAAGGTCCGTTTGAATTACATTACCTCCCCCTGATGATGCGATAACTGACGAATATTGCAGGGGTTTATCCCTCGCGAGCTCGTCTCCAATGAAGTCAACTGGTTTTACTCCAACCTCGGCATTGACGACACCTACTTCCAGAATGAATCCCGCGAGGTCATCTCCGATCACATCATCGCGCTCTTCGCGGCCAAGATTATGGCGTATACGAAGCATGATCCGGCCACGCTCGTCATTGACTTGGAGAGGATCGACGAGAAGGGCAACGGCGCTACTTTCATACATACCAGTGCACCTGGCTTCACGACCACCGAGGGTCCTGGCGCGACTTGTGAATCTAGGTGAGTTGAGCGACGGGTTTGTGGTCCTTGGCGAATGGAGTGAGCGAACGCGATCTCCGGATTCCGGTTGCCTGCGGAATTTCGAGATCCGAATGTCCGAGCGCGTCGCGCTTGTAGTGCTTTCTTGCCATCATGCCGCTTCAGCTTGCGTGAGAACATTGCGCTCATCTATGTCCCGTTCCCCACAGGATCGACGAGCTATTCTTGAACAACTCTACGCCCACCAACGCCTACAGATTAGAGACTTTCCGTTCTACCGGATCCATCTCTACCGTCTCGTCTCAGCAGCTCCGATGCTACTTCGTCACCAAATGCAACTTCCCGACGACCAAAGCTCCCGCTGCGGCTGGAGAAAAGACGGACATTCGTTCGGTTTCGGATTCGAGCTTTTTGGAGAAGGCAACTAAGAATACTCTCGATGTTTACCAGGAGGTACGTGTTCGCGTGTATTTTGGGCTGAAAAGTGGTGTTTGACGCGTCGGATTGGTTTGTAGGTGATGTGGAATGTGGAATCAAGGCATGGTCCTGTTATGGAGGTGTTTGAGGTTGAAGGTACACGCGAGAGGAGGTTGGTTATCGGTTACAAGATGGGCGGTACCTCCAGCTTCTTCAGGTCAGTATTCCTTTGCCTTTTCTATTTTTGGGCGTTAACATCTCTTCCTTTATTAGCGCACTTTCCAACTTGTACCATTTCTACTCCCTATACTCTGCCCGCAAATATGTTGGTCAGTTGCTTCCGGTGGTCTTCCATATAACCCCCCTAATGCGATTTTCTTCCTACAGAGCAATTCTCCAACGGAATTACCATCATCTCACTTTATCTTAACCCCCTACCCAACGCCAATGCCCCTCCCATCGAACACTCGATCTTCCAAGTCATGAAGGAAGCCTCGTTACTCTTCTGCCTGCCCGATAATCCCTACTTCCTGCCCAAGGCGCTCGGAAGCAATGCAGTCCAAGAGGCAACTTATGCCTGTACGTCTCGTTTGCTCTCGCAGATTCGTTGTGTTTTTGCTAACGACATTTATCGGCAGACTGTGGATGGGTGTTCGCGCAACACTTCTGCAACAGGCTCGGGCCCGCCTACCTCCAGCTCAAGAATGTTTTGAACGAGAATGACCCTGCGCATGCGGAGGTTCTGAATGATATCAAGAGGCGATTCAGGGAGGAGACATTCACTAGGGAGAGCATTGCGCAAGTTATTCATGCTCATCCTGATATTGTGAGTTCTTTTGTATTTTCATGGTCAACAAAAAACTGACAACATGGTATTCTAGATCCGCTTATTATATGTAAACTTTGCGATGACACATTACCCTCCGTCGGACGATGCTACGAACTTGATGTGAGCTTTCACGCATTTTGCATGTCGATACCTCCGCTAATCATGATTCTCCGATTTAAGGCCAACGCTGTCCTACCAACGTCTACAAACCGTCCAGCCCCTCACCGACGCAGAGCTCTACGACAAAATCCGCCGTTCAGTGCCTAACAAACACGAGCTGCAAGTCCTGGAGAGCTTCTTGATCTTCAACAAACACGTTCTCAAGACCAACTTCTACCAGCCCACGAAAGTGGCCCTGTCGTTCCGCCTCGCACCGGATTTCTTGCCCGAGGTGGAGTACCCCAAGACGCCGTTCGGGATGTTCTTCGTCATTGGCAACGATTTCAGAGGATTCCATATCCGGTTCCGCGATGTTGCGCGTGGAGGGATCAGGATTGTCATGTCGAGGAATAAGGAGAATTATTCCATCAATCAGAGGATGCTGTAAGTCTCTTTCCTTCTCGTTGAAGTGCTGGAAGCAAGGGATATATTACTAATATAATTTGTGACGTGCAGGTTCGACGAGAACTACAATCTGGCCTCGACGCAATCGCTGAAGAACAAGGATATTCCGGAGGGAGGCGCCAAGGGGACTATTTTGCCTTCGTTAGTTTGCTTGCATCTAATTATATCATGGATCGATACTAAATAGATTATTTGCAGATTGGGAGCCAGCCCAAGACGTTGCTTCGAGAAATACGTCGATGTACGTAGTTCATCGATCGCTGTTGTGTACGATGTGGATCGCTGATTACTTTTCATTTAGGCCATCATCGATCTTCTCATTCCTGGACAGACTCCCGGTATCAAGGAGCCCTTGGTTGACCTCTACGGGAAGCCGGAGTTGCTCTTCTTCGGTCCTGATGAGGGTACTGCTGACATGATGGACTGGGCTGCTCGTAAGCCGCTTTCGTATCGCTGACCTGAATCCCATCACTAATCACCCGCTCCCCTGCCTCGCAGTGCATGCTCGTTCCAGAGGAGCCGAGACTTGGTGGAAGTCGTTCACCACCGGGAAGAGTGCGGAGACTCTCGGAGGGGTGCCTCATGATACCTATGGCATGACATCGTTGTCGATTAGGCAGTATGTGCTGGGCATCTACAAACAGCTTGGCTTGAGGGAGAAGGATATCACCAAGGTGCAGACTGGAGGACCTGGTATGTTTTCTCTCTTCGGTTCATCGACGTGAACTAGACTGATGATTGGGTTTCATTACAGATGGTGATTTGGGATCGAGTGCGTATTATCTTTTTCTCTCTATATGTGCAAGTGCTTATATATTTCCCATAGACGAGATTCTCCTGTCGTCTGATAAGACAGTTGCTATCATCGATGGAAGCGGTGTTCTCGCCGACCCTCACGGCATCGATCGTACCGAGCTCATCCGCCTCGCTAAAGGTCGCCTGACGGTGAAGAACTTTAACACGGCCAAGCTAAGCAAGGACGGATACATCGTCAAAGTTGAGGACCAGGATGTGAAGCTACCTTGTAGGTTTCCTTTGTTATCTATTTTAAAACAGGCGCTAATTCTTGATTCGCGAATCGTTCAGCGGGTGAAGTTGTACTGGACGGTACGGACTTCCGAAATGGCGCCCACTTGCGATTCAAGGCAGACTTGTTCGTGCCTTGTGGTGGACGGTGAGCTTTTTTTGCAGAACTACCAAGTATCTTCCTGATGAGGATTTTTTCAGACCTGAGGCTGTCAACATCTCCAACATGGCCGCGCTCATCGACGCTGATGGCAAACCTCACTTCAAGTACATCGTCGAGGGTGCCAATCTGTTCTTGACTCAGCAAGCTCGTCTGCACCTTGAGAAGCGCAAGATCATCCTGTTCAAAGATTCAAGCGCGAACAAGGGTAAGAGCGTCTACAATCTTGGCTTTAAATTGCTTCTGACTATATTCCGTTGCCTAGGTGGAGTCACAAGCTCATCTCTCGAAGTCCTTGCCGGCCTTGCCCTCTCAACAGAAGAATACACCGACATGATGATCTTCAAAGATGGCAAGCCCAGTCAGTTCTACCAGAGCTATGTCAAAGATATCCAAAACAAGATCATCGAAAACGCCGCCAACGAGTTCACGTGTATCTGGAAAGAGCACGCCCGGCTACAGGGTGTCAAACCCCGAACCACAATCTCCGACGAACTGTCGCAGACGTTGAACAACCTGCAAGCTGAGCTAGAGAGCTCGGATCTGTTCGACGATGTTCCGAGTCGGAATGGGGTGATGAGGAGGGCTATTCCCAAGACGTTGGTGGATCAGGTCGGGCTGGAGACGTTGTTGACGAGGTTGCCAGAACCATATCAGAGGGCTTTGTTCTCGAGTTGGGTGGCATCCCATTTCGTGAGTGCAGTTTTCCCGTGCTTCGTTGGGTTGTTTGCTGATGATGATTTCCTCGATAGATTTACAAGTACGGCGTCAATGGGTCCAGTGTCGATTTCTTCCACTTCGCAAGGGGACTTGCAAGTGCTACCTGATGCACACTCGGACAAGACCTTTCGGTCGTTACTTGAAAATGGAGTTGCCTTGAGGAAATACCTCGGCTCCCTCAAAACAAAACAAAAAGGTTCATATGGATCATGGATGGACTCTGGATTTCTCTTCTCTGCCTCGGACTTCGTCGCACTATAAAGTAAACTCTGTATAATTATTTCAACTTGCATTGCTGTGACCATTGGTTGGATATCTCAAAATCAAATGAACTTGCTTCCTGTCTGATGTCATGATCGCCGTTTTCTCACACCAATTTACGATCGAATGATCCCATTTTCATATACGTTCAACGTTCAATACAACTTTCATCATCGACTCCCAAGTCCGTTTTTCTTCTTTGCTTGTGGGGGTTAATCGACACCCTCAGGGAAAATGCCAGACCAAACTCCGTCCTCCTCAAGCTCTGAGCTTTTTCTTGCATTGAAGCGAACTGATAGCACATTTGAGGAGATCCCAGTGATGTTCGAATCGCCTCTTTAGTGCAGGTCTAGTTGACTGTTTATTCTCGGCAGTGATATCGCGGACGCGCGCAGCAAGGACCCAGTGGCACGAAGGAAGCTCGCGGAGCTGATTCGAGATGCTTGCATAAACGTGCGTCTTGCTGGTATGACCAGTGGTTGGGACGAAGACTTATCGCAAGCTTATCGTAAACCGCCTTTGGATTAGGTGGGATTCTTCTACAGTAAGCTGCCATTGTTGGCGAGAGCACATTGTGGAGATTCATGCATAACTTATCAGTTCAGTCTCACGGTATTCCGGAAGAAGTCATCGAAAGAACTGTAGATGCAGCTAAGGACTTTTTCATGCTCCCCGAGAAAACCAAGATGGAAGTGAGTAGTGCGGGTGTTGTATGTGGACTGAGCTTAACAACACCTTCGGTTAACTTCACTCTCCGGACAGATGGATATCCATACAAGTTCCAATTTCAAAGGTTATACCGGTCTTCTAGGCGAGAATACCGATTCCAAAGGTCTTGGTGACCTGCATGAGGGCTTTGATCTAGGCTGGGAACCTCGTTTCTCGACGACCGCGGATACAGCGCCACCCATGCGAGACGATGGCGCTATGGCTGGAGCTAATCTGTGGCCCCATGGTATGCCAGGCTTCAAGGAAAGCGTCTTGGACTACTAGTACGTTTTCGAAAGGCTTATCTTATCAACGCAATGGCTCAACTGATTTCCATCACGATCTGCGTAGCCACAGAGCGGTTCAAGTTGGCCAGTTACTATTCCCGTTATTTGCCCTCGCACTCGACCTCCCCGAGAATTTCTTCGACGATAAGGTGAACCACAACGCGCTGTTTCAGAGACTGATCTAGATGTACTAACCAGCTTCTGTTTCTTCCCCGCAGACAACTAAACCCGCTGCGATTATGCGCCTTCTACATTATCCGCCACAAAGTCCGGCCAGCTTCGAGACTGATCCTGATGGAAGGCAGATAGGGATTGGGGCCCATACAGAGTACAGTTATCCTTCTCCAAGAAACGTCAGGAGTTGGTGCTGATCCTTGCCTATCTATCTAGCTACGAAGTAAGCATCTCAAAAATAGCGAGCGACTGAATCAACCCAAACACTGGTGTAGTGCTTTACCATACTCTGGCAAGACCGCGCCGGTGGACTTCAGGTGCAGAACACTGCTGGAGATTGGGTTGACGCAGTGCCTATTCCTGGAACGCTGGTTTTGAAGTAAGAATGGATAATGGATTGTTCCCGACCACCATCTGACTTAACCTTTTAATTATATGTGCTATTTGCGACATCCTCAGCTTGGGCGATCAGTTTGCACGTTGGACAAGTAAGGAACAAGCAGACCCTATTCCACGCGGAGATCGCTGATTGTCGCTTGCAAGATGACATCTTCAGATCAACATTGCACCGCGTCATAAATCGTTCAGGCCTTGAGCGTTATTCGATTCCTCTTTTCTTTGGCACGGATTACGATGTTCTTTTGGAGGTGAGTGGACAAGCTCAGAAATTCAGTACTATGCTTACCCGGGCTTAGCCAATTCCCACATGTGTCACTCCTGGTTCACCAAGTAAATACAACGTCGTGACTGCGGGTGAATACGTCAAGTCTCGGTTGGAGGCTACCTACGCCCATTTATCCATTGATTAACATTACTATGGCATGGGTCAATCGGGCCATTTGCGACAAACTGTCGTCTTCTCGTGTCATGCTCGACCCTGAACGTCTATAATCCGCACCTACGACCAGCGCGCTGGGGTAGCAAAAGCATGCGTCTTAGCCACATCTCAATACATACTAATGGGTTCATCTGACCTTCCAAATCATTCCATGGGAAAATGAATCAAAGGAGATGATATTGGACGTTTTCCGCCATCGCTTCTGACAGCACTCTATCCTTTAAATAACTTATCTGCATCCGTCCAAAGTCTTTTGAGTCTTAGAGCCCAACCCCTGCATCCTACAAAACTGAAATGACAAGTTCCACCACAATTGAGCTGCATGGGAGAACAGACTGGGACTCGACGTGGACTCTGGGCGCCGCTGATTAATTACTGATTGAAGCATTGTTTCTTCTGTGCAGGCATATAAGACAGTCAACCCGGACATTCATACGACGACGATCTCAGTGATACATTGGCCTGGGATACCAGTTTAAATATAACTTCCGGAATGAACAAGTTTGACATTCTAATCATATATCAGCATATACCCGTAACTATCCACCTGACTGATGATGTGTGGCGGTCCCTCCAGATGATGATGCTCAAGATCAAAAAAGCCAGTGGTCGGCTAGGGTCGGAGGATGCTGGTAACGACATTCTTTCAGCCGTGAGATAATCCTTCAAGTCAACAAAAGTAATATTTTCACGTTCAAGCCGTCATAGCTTTTCGGAAAAGCAATGAAAGTCTCATAGTAGCTGTTCGATATGATTTTTTCAATAGCGGGGAAACGTCATAGCAGCGGCACAGTTAGCCTCTTGTCAATGGATAACTCCAGGGTGAGCAGAAATAGAGCAAAGATTTGAATAGGCGCATAACAATAGGTGGAAGAACTTATTTTCGGCATCGTAGCGATCCATATGTTGTTATAAAGCTATTTGAATCCCAGGATTCTTTATTTCCGTTCCCATAATTAATATGGAGTGTTATGACAGCAAGAAGGCAACTCACCCATGCGAAAGTCCGTTCGAACTCGATATGGAATGTGCCTTGGGAATTACGAGAGCCATTTGGAACCAGAGCCAACCGTCAAGGGAATGTCTATGTAGCTTGATGATTGACAGGGGAAGTGTTTCAAGAAGAACACAAGTTTGCCGATAAGGTACTGACAGCGACGAGATGACTGTTAGGACAGTTCAACTCGTGTTGAATTGTTTGTGGTCGGTCACATATCATAGGTGCAGACTGCGTCAGCGACCTGCCATCAAGAGTTGTGGATGTGTGATCGGCCGAAGCAGCCTCCTAAAAGTACTCGTCGAGGAGATTTGGATCTATGTTATGACAAAGAACACTGAAACTCGCCCGAGTATTAATCGATGGGGCAATAATTGGGGTTCTGCTCCCAATGTGGGCTTCTTCGATTTGAACCAAGGAGGTGACGCGCAGCGTTGTTTGAACGGGGATATTCCCCACAATGCTGAGTAGTCCTCCGGTGCCGTCGGTTGAGTGGGGTTCAATGTACAGCGCATCGAAACAATTCTTTCAAAAACTCGTGTGCACCATAAGATATCAGAATAGACGTGAAGCTAGCTTGCGCCGAACTGCACATACTCCACCCGGGGTCAATGAACCGCTATGCCAACTTGACGCGTAGTAGTCATGTATGGATCCACAGCAAAAAGCGTACTGTTGCATACGATGGGGTCGTGTTGTGGCGAAGTGACATACTTACATGCCGGATTGACAAGTGCGCCAGACAGTAGCAGCTATCATCGTTGTCGACACATGCAAGAACAGGTGTTGGACCCAACCTCCTTTAAGTACATGTGACTGCGCACGTAGCGCCCATAATCACCAAACGCAAACGCACAAGATCCGTTGGTCATTCTCGTCCAAGATCATGGCGTCCAGACGGGATTATGTACTGTGTTCAACGTCAGCAATGCGAAGTCCGAAGGGTGGTTGGGGGACCGTCAGAAAACCAATGCCAGATTTGGATTGAGAACGCAGAACTCGGTCCGCCCAACCAGTCTCTTTGCAACTGCCAGGTCTAAATACCCACTTATTATCGCCATAAATTTCGTTACTAGGGCGGCCATGCGATGCAGTTGCCTTCCACGTCCTGGTTGAATGGAAGAGTATAGTCCATGGAGGTTAGCACGAGCTTAGTGATAAGTGGAAAGTATACGTGACTCATTTCTCTGATAGTTTCTCGCAGGAAACAAATCACGGGCTTAGAACACCGCGGCCAGTACTCGTTTTTGAGTTTGTGTGGAGATTTGGTCGCATCACGGTCTTCAAAGTCTAAGCCTCTTTCATGTTGCGCGATTTCATTTCGGAGGAGGCGTTTTTAGTCGCGTTGGCGCTCGGAGATCGCGGACCTTTGACTCTTTCATCGTGACGTTAAACAGAAGAGATTACAAGAGATTTCATGCCCTTGTGTTGAGATCCACGAGGAATCATCTTGACGCTCCATGTTGGGGGATGAAGGGATCATTGGTAGGTGGCTTCAGAATTCCATTTTCCCAAATCTAGACCTCTGACACCCATGTAATAGGTACCCACATATCCGAATCACGATTCGATTAACTGTCGCATCTCCAAGGTATGTAATCGCTGTCTCCGAATCCTATTGCTGGATGTCGCTTAAGGTTCTCTTGTCACAAGGTCTTAGTGGTACGGAAGCAGGGTCCGGGAGAAGGATGGGCTAGCGTTCTTGTCCACCCAAAGTGGTATGGTTTTTTCTAGTAGGACTGTGGCATATTATCCCACTCGTATGCCAGCCGCCGAGTCAGGCTGGTCAATCGCCGGCGGAACAATCCATCAGACCTGAAGGGTTTAAGCGCATGCAGAGGCAGTCAATTCGAGATCACTATAAAAGTCCAGCATGGTCCCTGTTTGTATGGGTCGTCATTATCAACCCATTAACCTGAGACGCAGAAGCCTCTAGGCCTTCGTTGACATCTGTGGACTGCTACTTGCGATGCCTTCCTCTTCTTTCCCGTCGAATACAAGTGGGACTGCTTTACTTTCCCCAGATCCTGTCAGCGTTGGCACATCTGCATCGCCGCTGCACCCTTCGAATATCTTCGACGTCGAGGGCCTCGTTGCTGTCATCACTGGGGGTGGAACAGGTAAGCTCACTTCGTTCAATACGGCAGAGATTTCTATCGGTCGACCGGTTAACCGTTTACATATACTAGGTATTGGCTTAATGATGGCCACAGCCTTGGAGCACAACGGAGCAACCGTCTATATCGTCGGTCGACGACTCGATGTTCTTGAGAAAGCAGCAAGAGAAAACAATGTACGATTTCGTCTTTTCTTTCACTTCAACACGGAGAAACCATCCTAAGAATGCGAAGCACCGGCTTCTTTCGCTTCGCTTCGTGGGCTCCCTACTTCCATATAATGTTGACTTCACCTATGCGCAGCGCTGAACATACCCTTGACAGAAATACGATAAAATCATTCCGGTTGAGGGTGACATCACGAACCGAGATAGCCTGTTAACTATCGTTGACGCCGTGAAAGCTCGGCACGGATATATAGACCTTCTTGTCAACAATGCTGGGATTGCTAGGAACCTTTACGCGCATCCGTTGCCATCCCCGACCGATCCTTCGAACGTCACACACCTACCCTCGCCACCCTCTTCGCCGCAACCTGGACCTTTGACGCCATCTATCAAAGCGTTTCAGACTGCTCTGTGGGACACTGGTTCTCCAGACGACTTCGCGGAAACCTTTGCCACCAACGTCACGGCGGTTTATTATACGACGATAGCTTTCCTTGACCTTCTTCATCAAGGAAATATTCGGAGGCAGCGATTGGCCTTTCCTACGAGCCAAGGACTCTCACGCCCTCCACACCATACCTCACAGGTCTTATCTGTGTCATCATCCGGCTCATTCCGACTGGATCCCAAGATAGTCTCGCCTTCTTATACACTGTCAAAGAGCGCGTGTACGCACTTGGGCAAGTTATTGGCAAACTTGCTCGCGCCTTGGGGAATTCGAAGCAATGTCCTGGCGCCTGGTGTTTGGCCAAGCGGTACGGCGCTCTTCACTCGCAGTTGCTTGTAATGTTCACTTATGACCACCGTTCTCATGCTGTCTCCGAACCTGAAGAAATGACCACATCTTCAACGCCGAGTGGCAAGCTGGACCCTGATAGAATGGCGGAAACTGTACCCCTGCGCAGAGTAGGCACACAGGAGGTTTGTCATTTTTGCTTTTTCATCGAAGAGTGTCAAGTAATCATCAATGAAGGATATGGCCGGAACAATCCTTTTCCTTGCCAGCCGCGCAGGCGCGTATGTCAACGGTGCTGTTTGGCTTGTAGACGGCGGCCGCATTGGCACCGTAGCAAGCAATTACTGATTGAACCTTGTGCTGTTCGGATAACCTAACATCTCAGAACTGTAATAATACTTACTATACCCATGGAAACACAAGGAGTAATGTAACGGTACAAATGTTGTATTTATTAGATCCCTTACATCTAGAGCTGTACAGCTTGCTAGGGCGACAGGGAATTCGAGGATCGAGAGATCACTTGGATCAATCCATACAGTCAGAATGATAGTCAGCCCACAAGGCCTCCCACCTGTAATCTATATTGTTATCACGGATTCAATTTGTGTTTCTAATGCCTTTCTGACTGTCCATTGTCGACCACCGACCTTGCTCGATCATCACTTTCCCGTCATTGGTGGACGATCACGTGGCACATTGATCATCCGTACGGAAAAAGCTTGTGACTTTCTCTTCATAAATCGATCCGGTTCTGTGCTTACCCAGGGTGCACGCTATCGCTATATCCTCGCAAAGCTGTCTCGCACCTTTTTCAGAGGATCCTTTAAGACCTGGGCAACTATTCCCATCATCTCTTCAGTACCGCTACACAGGAGATCTTCTACCATGCCTCCCACTAACACGGCCGTAGAGAAGAGCTCAAGGAGGCATTCGAAGGTCGTGAGTAGCAGTTTCGTTATTGGTGGGATGCTTTTAAATCATGATGGTCATGGTCTAGGTCATTATTGGGTCTGGTCCTGCGGGACACACTGCTGCGATCTACCTTGCACGTGCAAATCTAAACCCGGTGCTCTTCGAGGGTTTCCTAGCGAATGGCTTCGCTGCTGGTGGTCAACTGACGACCACGACCGATGGTAAGAACCTGTGGGAATTCTAGTCGACTCCTCTAACTCATTGATCTGCAGTTGAGAACTTCCCCGGATTCCCGTCTGGAATTCTTGGCCCAGAGCTCATGGACAAATTCCGCGAGCAATCTGTGCGATTTGGCACAGAGGTTATCACTGAGACTGTATCAAAACTCGATTTATCATCCCGGCCGTTCCGGTATTGGCGTGAACAGCAGGAAGACGATATACCAGAGACTGCCGACACTGTCATTATCGCTACCGGTGCGAGCGCGAAGCGCATGGGTCTGAAGGGAGAGGACACTTACTGGCAGAGTGGTATCAGTGCTTGCGCTGTGTGCGATGGTGCCGTTCCTATCTTCAGGTATATTAATTTTCTTCGATTCAAGAATAGTTTTGCTGAAGTGGTTTGTTTCAACAGGAATAAGCCTCTTGCCGTTATTGGAGGAGGCGACTCGGCCGCAGAAGAGGCCACCTGTACGTCAATCCTACAACAACTAACTCAAAATTGGTTGATTGATTCCAATCAGATCTAACAAAATACGGATCACACGTGTATGTTCTTGTGCGTCGAAGCGAACTGAGGGCATCGAAGATTATGGCGAAGCGTCTACAGAACAACCCCAAAATCGTGAGTATGCTGTTTTCCATTCAAGTTCATTTATAAACGTGATCCAGACAATACTGTGGAACACTGTCGCCACGGAATGTCAAGGGGACGGGGATCTGTTGAATAATCTCCGCCTCAAGAACGTTTTGACAGGAGAGGAGAAAGACCTCAACGTCAGTGGTTTGTTCTACGCCATCGGTATGTCTTTTCAATGTTTCAAGTTTTACATTACCTGATTACACGCATGTCACCTCAGGCCACGAGCCGGCAACAGGCCTCGTTCGCACTCAACTACAAACTGATCCTGATGGCTACATCATCACGGTGCCTGGAACCACCCAGACCTCCGTGAAAGGCGTGTTTGCAGCTGGCGATGTTCAAGACAAAAGATACAGGCAGGCCATCACCAGTGCTGGCAGTGGCTGCATGGCTGCGCTCGAAGTCGAGAAATTGATTGCTGAAGAAGAGGAACTCGGAGAGTAGATATAAACACTGACGATTTCCTTGGAATAGACATCTTACCTGCTGGATTCTTGGACTCAATACCGATTCTACGATTTGCAAGTTCCACGAGGGAAGCAAGATATACAGCAATGAATTATGATGAATTGTAGAACTTTCTTGTTTCTGCAGATGTATATTCGTGCATCCGTGCAAAGCTTCTTTTACCGACAGTCTGAGCTTTTTACGCCTTGACCGGAATCTGTAGCGCCAATGGAAAGAACTAGACTGGTCGACGAAGAGGGTCGGCTGTCACTGCGGACCGCTGCTCTTCTCGAGACCAATGTGATGACCCCAGAACCTGAATACCGGGAATGTTCCACTTCCGCTGTAAGTCCTCCATTGGATAATTGCAGTCGGTACGAACTTCCGACACTCAACCCCATATGACGTACAATTAGAGGAAGGCCCCTTGAAGCTGCAAACGGCCAGGGTCCTGATAACTATGAGGGTTTTGAAGGCCGTCGTCTCTGAAGTGAAGAATGATTATCCGTCGGTGGCAATTCGTCCTGTAAGTATGTGATGAACACGACCCCAACACCCATATGTACTACTTTCGCTTTGCGCACAGATCTTCCAGACTCTCCCAGGGATTTTCATGGCGCATTTGAGGATCCTGAAGTACACGCCGAAAAGCACAGTAATTTCCTGTGACAGTAAATATCAAGCCTATAGTCTAGCCGGTGAGAGTGGTGGAATATCATTTGAGCTCATCGAACATTCCGTTTGCGGCTCCGCATAGGTCAGTGAGAGCAGGTACCCATTGCCCGGCCGCGCTACCATGAAGGCAGCTTGAATTTCGGCAAGGGAAACATTTCTGCTAGGTCGTAATCTGCCTCCGATCGTGACTTAAATGGAGTCTGGAGAACAAGATGATAAACGCCCCTTCTAGACATTTTGCAGAAAACGTGCGAAAGCAAAGGGCTGTAAAGGGGAGACGCGGGGAATTTGTCAAGGCAAGCAGATTGGTGTTGCACAGGAGTCCTACGTACAGGAGGAAACTTCTTGGCGCTTATCACCGCTTACAAAGCGTTTGTTTGCGTTGGGCCTCTCAATAATACATGCGTCGAGAGATGGATCAAATTTCTTGTCATGATTTCCCATGATGCTGCCCGACGCCCGTCCCATGATTTTTGGCCGCTGGTGCAGGTTGCTGTTCTCAGATTCTCTTACTGAGCTGGAAGCCTCTCAGTTCATCAAGAACCCTTATCTGGGATCTGGCAGCCTTGACTGGTATCGACTCAAGAAAGGTTCCCTTCAGTGTTCAAGTGGCGATTCGGTAGTCCCTGGCCAGCGCCACGGTGACCGTTTAGCTTGATGCTTGGATTCTTGGCCATACAGATTAACTAGGTCTCTGCACGCTCCAGGACGCTAGAGAAAAGCTGTTGGTATTCAAGATATAATCGACCAAGCGTGTTAAAACCTGTTCGACGCGGCGATTGTCCATGACTGGGCTCTGGAACAACACAGGATGCGTGCCAAGGCCAGAAGGAAGTCATACTTAGATCAAACATTCAGGAACCCAACCAATGAAGTTGATATTGAGGAGACCTGGCAAGACTTCAGTTCTGTAATCACGCGTCTTGTGGGGGAGCTGCCAAACTTTGGGTATCTAAATGATCTTGCGAGCGATATATCTCCTGGAAAACAAAGAATTCTGGTGAACCCTCCTCGGCCACGTTCTACCCAGCGCCTTCTTCCTTTTATGCTCTGACTTGAAAACTTGAACCACGTTCACTGGGTGTTACCCAAATCCTACTTGCATCTGTACACTTGCCTGTATCAAGCCTTGCTTACGTCGTCTCCAGACTTCAACCTCCACCGGATAGTATGGTATACGAGGGGTTGACTATGACTATCTCAGACTAGCAAGATGATGGGAAGGAATTTATTAGCATATGATTTCCATAACAATGTTGGTTTGGATTATTTGAATCAGACAAACTGCCTCGTTGTTACCCACATACACACCCAGCTGCTTTTAAAATACAGTTAAATCGTGAAGTGTACACAGCTAGCTTTAATCGACTATCGTATCGATGATAGAGTCATATCATGTCGCGATTTTTGAGGTGATGTCCGGTGCTGTGCTGTAACGCGATCGGGCATAACTGTCGGCGTAGTTTCAAATTAGAGGTGTCGCAATCATGTGGAAATCTCCTTCCTTCCGAACTCCCACATGACTTCCTCAATTGTCCCATATATAAACATATAAATATGCCCAGGTTTCAAACTCTGATTCCTAGTCTCCGGACGCCCACCTACCAGAATTTGCACTAACAGCAATGGAGGCACCTTTCCGAATCGCTGTTCCAGACTCGAGCATTTCATTGCTAAAACAGAAACTTGCCTTGACCACCCTTCCAGACGAGCTAGACGACGCGGGTTGGCAATATGGCGCACCGCTAGCGGATGTGCGTCGGCTAGTAGCTCGGTGGCAAGACGGGTATGATTGGAGGAAGTCTGAGGCGCAGTTAAACTCGGAGCTGCCCCAGTTCACAAGGGATATCAAGGTGGACGGACATGGGGTCTTGAATGTCCATTACATTCACCAGAGGAGCACGGTGGTTGACGCGATACCTCTCTTATTCGTTCATGGATGTAAGTCAAAAGACATGTCATATGAAATCTCGTGAATCTTTTTGACCTCTTGCCTTCTCTTCTCTTCTAGGGCCAGGCAGCTTCATCGAAGTCCAGAAAATACTACCTTTGCTGGTGGAAGCCTCTCCTGAACACCCGAGTTTCCACGTTGTGGCGTTCAGCTTACCTGGCTATGGCTTTTCCGAGGCACCTAGGAAACAGGGGTTCGAATTGACGCAATTCGCAGAGGTATGTTTAATACTACCTGAGAATCAAGGGCCACGATTAATTCACGACCTTCTCTCAACTCTAGGTTGGCAACAAGTTAATGATTGCATTGGGTTATAATCAATATGGTCATTGATTTCTCGCAAAGTTTCTCATAGAGCAAAGCTGATATATGGCGTTCCCTTCTAGTCACTCAAGGAGGAGACTGGGGACATCTCGTGCGTTGGAATGCATCAAAACAAGATTACCTTTATTCATACGTAACGAACCTTAGATCACTCGGAGAATAGCCCAGCTGTACGGCCACAAACATAGCAAAGCATGGCACTCAAATTTCCCCACGTAAGTTCCTTCATTATCGGAAATAACATGAAATTAATTCAGGCGAATTCGTATTTGCTAGCGGGAATCCGCCGCATCCCATTCACCGTCCCTTGCTGCTACTCTCGCATCTGCTATTCAAATACACGCCGAAAGAAGACGAGGGTCTCAAGAGGACTATGTGGTACCGCGATCAAGGAAGCGGCTATTTTGCTGAACAGGCAAGTTACCCACAGACTCTCGGGTATGGACTTGCAGACTCCCCTGTTGGTTTGTTGGCATGGATTTATGAGAAGCTTGTCCTGTGGACTGACAATTATCGCTGGGATGATGACGAAGGTATATTTGCGAAAGTCAGAAACTGCGTGCTTCGAAGTTATTGAGTCCTTCTCTTCGCAGTGCTTACCTGGGTGTCGATATACTGGTTCTCGCGAGCAGGCCCTGCGGCCTCCTTGCGCATTTACTACGAGGTCAACAAAGCCTATCCGGACTTAGCTAACAAACCCGAACCCACAACGATTCCAACGGGGTACTCGTTCTTCCCGAAGGAGCTTATTTCCCTGCCTCGAAGGTTCGTTCTCAAGATCTAGTATTAGCTCAATCTATATCTAATTCCGACCGCGTCCAGATGGTTGCAAGTCCCGAACCTAGTCTTCCAATCTGAACATGATTCCGGGGGCCATTTTGCTGCACATGAAAAACCTAAGGAACTGGTCGAAGACTTAAGGAAGATGTTTGGTAGAGCTGGGCCTGCTTTTGCAGTTGTGCCGGGGAAGGTAGGTTATGCATGAGACCACCTGTCACCTGTTTGACGATGCGAACAATCTTTCTTTCCATCTATTCCGAATCTATCCTATTGTACTACGACGTGTGAGATATGGAGGCCCATTGCATCTTTTTCATGGCACGCCCTGCAGTCGACGCGATCCGCGTATTGCTAATAGGGCGCGTTCTGTCACGCTCACGTGCTACCGCGTCCAGATCAGGTTCGCATGAGTTTGTCCGCCCGCCTGTGTCCCTTTGGAAATTACGAGACCCTGCTTCTTGGTGATTGAAAGTCGGTTATCATTTCCGGAGACAAACCGGGGTAGATATGAACATACTGGCACCTGGCACACACTACGATCTGTCTGCCGTTAACCACATCATCAAATGTCCCCAGCGAAAGGAACACCATACAAAATAAACGTTCCAGGCTCCAGTCTATCTTATCTTCAGCAGAAATTATCCCTGGCAACGCTGCCTGATGAGCTGGAGGACGCTGGCAGAGACTATGGAGCTCCCCTTGCTGACATACGCCGCCTAGTTGCAAGATGGAAAGGTGGATACGATTGGAGAACGCACGAGGCCAAATTGAACTTGGAGCTACCGCAGTTCACCCGAGATATCGAGGTCGAAGGGCATGGCGTCTTGAACATCCATTATGTGCACAAGAAAAGTGAGATCACTGATGCGATACCCCTACTGTTTGTCCATGGATGTGAGTTTTCAATTAATTGCATTCACTGAGCCATGAACGACAATAGGAATCACGATTTGGGTGTTTCTTAGGGCCAGGGAGCTTCCTTGAAGTGCGGAAGATACTCCCTCTGCTAGTGGCTCCCAAAGATCCTACAGATCCGAGTTTCGATGTCGTCGCGTTCAGTTTACCTGGTTTTGGCTTCTCCGAAGCACCAAGGAAGAGGGGCTTTGAACTCAAACAATTTGCGGAGGTAAGGGCTGCTGTGCTCAGCACGCTCCCTGACTAACTCAAGATTACGACTAAGGTTGGTCATAAATTGATGCTTGCTTTAGGCTACAATGAATATGGTGTGTTCTTGAATACTTTCGGGTAATTCATCATGGAGCGACTAAAGCAATGATCAGTTACCCAAGGAGGAGACTGGGGAGACTGGGTGCGTGAACCTCTCTACCTTCTAGATATGTTTGTTTTGACGAGGGCACAGATTATGCGAACGATAGCCCAAAATTACGGGCGTAATCATTGCAAAGCTTGGCATTCAAACGCGCCCTTGTAAGCGCTGGGACTCATGGGTCAAATCGTTTGTACACAGTTACCCGGCTGATATTTTTACTTATAACACAGTGCAACCTCGCCCCATCCCATACGCACCCCGCTCCTGATGTTGTCGCATCTCCTCTTCAACTACACACCTGCAGAACAAGAAGGCCTGAAGCGCACTGAGTGGTTCCGTAATAAAGGCAGCGGTTATTCGGCGGAACAATCCACTCAGCCGCAGACACTTGGTTATAGTCTCGCTGACTCCCCAATCGGCTTGTTAGCTTGGATCTATGAAAAGCTGATCAACTGGACAGACAATTATCCTTGGGACGACGACGAAGGTGAATTTATTTTCCTCCCTATTAACATATCACTCGGTTTGGGACATACCGGATGGCTAAGAAAATTTATGCTACAGTACTTACTTGGGTGTCAATCTATTGGTACTCCCGTGCAGGCCCTGCCGCGTCGCTGCGTATCTATTATGAAGTGCACAAAGCCAACCCTCAGCTCGCAATGACCAAAGCCTACTCCACGACCGTTCCTATGGGATATTCATATTTTCCAAAAGACGTAGTGGTCCTGCCTCGACGGTACCCACGACTTCCGTCCACGCATAACTGACTGCTGATCGCTGTTTTTTAGATGGCTGCAGGCACCCAATCTCATCTTCGAGTCAGAACACGATAGCGGAGGGCACTTTGCTGCGCACGAGAAGCCGCAGGAACTGGCGGACGATCTCAGAAGGATGTTTGGAAAGGGTGGTCCTGCATTTGCGGTCGTTTTTGGAAAGCTGGGCTACTATACATAATACATTGCTGCTTTATGGAAGCACCAGTCCACGGTCGCTGCCTCAAGTCGATGGACACCGGTATAAATGATCCCAAGTTGCAGAACGCTCACGCATCACAGCTGAGATGGCCTCAAAGTATTGACCGCCGTTTCTATATCTTTACTCTCAGCTGGATAGGATGGATTTTAGTCATGTCGTGGTCTTTCTCTGCCTTCAACACCGACACGAAGCGCATGGTAAGTCTACCTGTACGCACTGATTTTTGGTCTCGCAGCAAACGAAACAGCATAAGTCTAATTATTCAGAAAGACAAAGGTAGTCTACTGCAAAGCTCAACGAAAGCATCCGATAGTTTATCGACACGAAGTCCAGAGATTGAAGGGTTTGTGGGTCACTAATTGTATAAGCTATTGTTGATCTCCACAAACGCTTGCCTCGACCCATTCAGATCATCCAGACCTAAACTCGACGGCATGAACAACTTATGGTCGCTCAATTTCACGACCCCAATGTCACCCAGAACCATCTCCCCTTCCTGGCGTCTTCCGAATGCATGTTTATTGGGCTGAGGAGGTTGCAGCGCGAAATTGAATGCCGGCCTCGATCCGTCGGCTGTTGTGGGCTGTGCCTGCGCTAAGTAAGAGTCGGGAGGAGATAGAGGTGAGACAGGGGAGTAGAGGAACCCGCGCTGGATAGAGGAGAGGAGTGCCGATATTGGTGTTTTGGAGGATAGTGCTGCATCTGTTTGGGCGGGGAGCGGAAGGAGACCCTGTGGAGTGGCGGGGTTTTCGTCCTGAACGGCAACCTCGGGAGAAAAGTTGCAATTACTGAGTTGCTCTGCATTGAGATGGTTTGCAAATGTACGGTATGAAATATCGTCATGTTGGGACATCGGTGAGTGGCCAACCTCTGGCTCTTCAACCAACTTTTCTTCTTCGGCCTGCGGCACGACGTCGACCGGGGCTACAGTTGGCTCGGGCGAAACATGTGCAATTATTTCCATCTCTTCAGGTTCCTTGCTCGCGACGCTATCAGTGGGTTCCGGTGAGGGCGGCAAGGCAATCAAAGCAGGAGTTGTAGGTCTAGTTTTCGACGCTTCAGAAGGAGGCGCAGAAACCAATTTTGATGGCTTCTTCGTCAATGTCTTAGTCGGTACCCGCGTGGTAGTTGCAGCTGCTGGTTTGGTCGCTGCGGTTCTGCCCCAGAGCGGTTTAGGTTTCGTCACTGCGAGAGCTTTCACATTGGCAGTCGAACTAGTTGCAGCAGTCGTCGCCTGCTTAGGTTTCGGTAGGACAGATTCTTTTGCTGTCGGTACACGTGGTTTTAAGGAGGGGACAGCGACAGGAGCAGCTTTCTTTGGCGGTACAGAGGATGCAGTGGATGCAACGGGTCGCTGTCCAACCGAAGAAGCGTTGTCTGTTCTTGATATAGGTCGTTTGGGCGGCATAGAGGATGCAGACCCTGCAACGGGTCGCTGTCCGACCGAAGAAGCGTTGTCCGTTCTTGATATAGGTCGTTTGGGTGCGATTTTTTCCTTCGCCTGTATGGCAGCCGCAGACGGTGGAGGAGGAGGGGCCATAGGCATAGGCACTCGGCGCGGTCCAGACGGAGCAGCTGCTTGTGAGCCACTAGCGGCCTTCGCTATAGAAGGGAGTTGTGCACGATGGGGCGCTACTGTCGACGCTGCTGCTCCCACACGAGATAAAGAACTTGTTTGGGAACGAAGAGGAGGAGCCGGTCGGTTCCCCTCTTGAACTGGTGCTGTTCTCGTAGCTCCAACCGTGCCTGTCGTGGGTGGCCTTTGGACTTTTGCCGGTTGCGAATCAGAAATAATCCTTGCTGGTTGAACCGGTCTTACAGGAACATATGGGGCTGGGGCAATCGTTGGGGCTTCCTTCCTGGCGACCCGGGTCAAAGAGGAGGCAAGGCTGCGCGATTGGCTTGCAGCGGAGGCAATAGGCATTGTAGACGACGAAGCAGTCCTGGAATGCCCAGGTTTCGAAGTGGACACGGATGTCGATGTGGACTGTTTGACAGTGGGCTGCATATTCAGATTCGTTCGAAGATTTGACGAGGACTGCTTATTGGACAGGTTATTTGGCTTTATATCCAAATATTTTTTCATAGTTGGCGTGAGAGGAGCAGTAAAGCTGGAAGACAACGTGTCAGGTCAGCCATCGACAATTATTGAAATGATGCCATTGACAGACCTCTCGACTCTACCTGGTAGTAGTATTTTGTAGCATTCAAAAATCTTCCGGCTGACTTTCCTGACGTCCGCATTGGCATCCCGAGCAGTTCCGCGAATAATAGCTTCGACTTCTCGAGCTCGTGATTCCTTTTCCAAGTCTGGTGGATTGCACGAATTCAAACAAGCCAAGGTACCCTCAGCAATGACCAACCTCAGCCCTACAGACTTGTCCTTCAGGTTCTGTAGGAAATAAGGAAGCACGGATGCGAGTTGAGTGGATTCGATGATGGTGAAAATACAGGTTCGTGCACGGTTGATGACAACTTTGTTCGTGCGGCCGCAGAGCGCAAGTAGTGTCGGCATGAACAGTGTCAGGAGTTGCTCAAAGTCCCCACCGAGGCCTGCTGCCGCCGATATAAAGAGGTCAATTGCAGCACCGCAGAGTCGCGTGCGTTCGGAGTTCATTGCACTCGTAAGCTGTCGGTGGGAGTTTCGCAGTGCATTGACCACCTCTCCTGGGGCAGCTTCATAGCCGCCTTTTTCGCATATTGCGACGAACGAGACAATGGCCTTAGTTATACGCTCCCAGTTGTCCTCCGTCTCTTCTTGATTTATGTCGCTCCGTAGATTATCGAGGCGGTACTTGACATCTGCAGCAGAAACCTATCATATACTTATGGTTTAGCAGTCCCCTTGGAAATGAAGAGCTTGACTGATAGAGCTTACCGACATAGCAGGGTATGTGAGTCTTAAGCTTTATCCTTCAGATGATTGTCAATGCGTATCGTTAACGCAGTTGAAAGGATGTAAGATGGACGCTGAAGACAAGAGAGTGCCGAATATGAACTTGAAATTGCAAGACCCGCTTTCAGTTGTTCGAAAGCAGATGTCACATCATGTGACCGTGCCACCCCATGTGATAGGATTTCAATTGTCCAGTTCGGGACTTGTGAAGCCAGACTGACGTTCTCTATGAGCGATGCTCGATATCGACGGATGCATCCTCATATACAGGTCGGCTTCCGTCCTATTGTGAAGCTGTCGTGGACGCGTTGATGATGGTTCTTCAACAAATACTCCGCTGCGTTCCGATCTACAGCAAAGCATTTGTGTGTGTGCAAATGAAATAAATTGGGTATCAGTTGAGTTACTCAATGTCCTTGTCCTTCTCCTTCTTCGTGCAACGGAGATTGAGTTGACAGATACACCATTACCAATTTTTTTCATCATTCAAGAAATGAGTCGGGTGTTTAAACATTCTAGTTGTGATATTTCAGCACATGGGCAACACAAGGGCCTTCATAGTATTCTCTCCCGGAACACACTCAGCCTTTGACTGGACGAATAGGTTGCATCATGGGCTGTTTGTCAACAAGACCACCCGATTGCACAATCACGGAGCTATCTACTCCAGTGCCCTAATGAATTGTATATCAATTGAGTTCCAACGACCTCAAAGTGGAAAAAAACTAACAATGATGTTGCAGGGAAAGCCTATGTCAAAAGGCACAACGCTTTCGAGGAACTTGATTTGCTCATCCGAGAGGGATATAACTAACGCCTCCAGATTAGCAAGGAGATGCTCCACCTTGCGCCCTCCTACAATAGGGAACACAAACGTGGTTTTTTGCATCAAATATGCGATAGCCACTTTGAAAACCGATCAAAATCAATAGTAACACTGACCATTTTTTGAGACATACCGGAAGTGATGTTCTTTGCTCCCACTTCACTTGCAACTTTTTCAAGGGCATGGCTGACCTTTACTTCTTGTTCATTACGGCGCCATTCATCGCTGAACATCGTGCGCCCATTCTCTCCACTGGCTGCTCGGTTTTCCTCTTCTTCATCAGTTCGAATCTTTCCTTGAGCAAGGACATTCCACGGAGCAAGTGCCATGCCTGTTAACCAATGCAAAATAATGAGACACATCCAGTAAATGCTGATTAGACTCGAACCTTCCGCACGAGCCATAGGAATAATCTCTCTCTCGAAAGATCGTTCGAGGATGTTCCACATCCCTTGATAGATGACAAATGGAGTCATGCCATGTTCTCGAGCATATTGGTTGGCTTTTGAAACGACCCAAGCCGGCGTGTCTGAGATACCCTGGATCTATAGTTAGTTTGAATGATTTTTACCGTACATAGGTAAACAAACCAGATATAAAACTTTGCCTTGTACTACCAGGTTGTGAAGCGCACCCATGATTTCCTCAATACTGGTGTCCCAGTCCCACCAATGAAGGTATAACAGGTCAATATAGTCGGTCCTCAAACTCTTGAGGGATTGTTTGACTGAAAGATGGAGAGATTTTGCACTGTTCCCGACGTATAGTATTTTGTGTGCGGGTATGGAGCCATCGCGTGGATGAGTGTTGTTTAGGGTGTACTGTCGGTAAAGGTATTTGAGTGAATCAAGCCATAGCATTACCAATAGTTTATTACCTTTGTCGCGAGAAAGAGCCTATCACGTACGCCACGATTTTCGGCCCATTCACCAATGAAGGCCTCAGATGAACCATCTTGACTTGGACTCGTAGTCAGTAACGGTGGCTGATATAATGAACTTCTCTTACTAGGAATTGGCGGTATCAATGAAATTGCCCCCGTTATCAAAATAGGCGTCGAGAAGTTTGAAACTGGACTCCTTGTCCATGGTTCCCATACCGAGGTCGCCCCACTTGTCGCCAATGCTCATTGCCCCCAATTGGATGGGTGATACATGGACACCAGCTCTGGGTGACAGCAAGCGATAACGGGCCAAGCCGGTGGGCTGAGAAGGAGGAAGTTCGTTAGGTGACATGGGGAAGTGCGTTTACGTGAGCTGACAGAGAACCGAGAATAATGCTCAGTAATTACTTGAAAGCAGTCCTCTTATACCTCGCCTTCCAGACTAAGACCTCGACAAAGCCACTGGTAGCCGAGGTGCTTTCTGGCTTGATAATACAAGAAAGCATCATGACATAAAGCCCTCGGAAAGGTCTGCACGGAACCAGCGCCAAACATCACGTATAAGGTAAGGCACTCATGAAGTGGCTGAAGCCAATCTGCACTTGCCGATAGGACGTTGTGCAACGGCGACGAGCTTTGCACAATCTTACAGGGCGGCAGGGAATTGAAGACTCCAAGAAGCAGAAATTGGGCGCCCAAAACTGCCAATCAAGCCGGATTGTGCCACGCGATCGTTGGTACGACTTCTTTACTATGTGCGCACATCGGAGATAGCTGATTGACAGGACCTCGAGAGATATGATGTATATTGAAAGAAGGAACGGCAACAGGACTGTCGTGGCGGCAGTTGGACGCGTAAGACTCAGGAGAAACGCCCGCGTTGGTCGGTGATGTGCTATGATAATTTAGGCTCCGCCAGACACCCACAACTCGTATTTCAATTCGAAGCGGCACACCCGTGCTTTATCAAAACCACCGGAATACAGACTCAACACGGATAAAGCCATCAGATATCATGATAAAGAATTGAATTGTGTGTGTGAGCTTCCCTTCCGAAAAACCGCACTGAAGGATGTTAGGATCCAGAAAGCAGTTGCCTCTATGTTCTTCAAGGCTCAACCAAGGCTCAACATCCTGCATGACTTTTCAAAATCATATACTCATATACAAGGTTGCAGAGAATAAATCAAAAGCGCAATCTGAATCGAACAAGAAGAAATATTCCTTGCACAGCATAATTGCATGCGTTTACACTCGAGTCTTGCTCTAGAACATCCAACATTGTTGACAGTCATCGAGATCTATTATTGTTGCAGTATAAGAAATTGAGTGGTATAAGTATACATTAGTTTGTCATAATAGTCGTCAAGATCGTCGCAAAGAAATGTCCGAGAAAAGTGCCCATGACCATCGAGCACCACAAACGATGATTAGACAGGCATCATGGGGGTGAGCTGCAATTTTGCCTCCGACTGTTTAACAGCTGAGAGGATCTCCTTAACCCGCGCCTGCAGCTGGCCAGTTCCCCAGGGCTGATTCAACACAGTAGGTTGATCACACATTGCCCAATAATAGAGGCTATCGCTTAGCAAGAACTCCCGGATATGGCCCAGCTGCTCCTCAATTTCTGGGCCTGTGGCCGTAGAGTGGGAGTTGTTGTCGAAGCGCCGGGAAGAGCCCGCAGGTAGCATATACGCGTCGGGCGCGAGATTCGCAGGGAACCAAAGGGAATTTCCACAGCCGAGGACGAGGAGGGCAAGAGCTTCGAGACGTTCAACACAGTCGAGTGTATCAAGGAGGACTCTGAAGCACGTAAAGACGTGTTCGCGCGTAAGCAGCTTGACTTTGTAGAGCTCTGCCATGAATTTTGAGAGCGACAGAGAAGCGCGCACGTAATACGGCGTCGGAATGCGGTAGTGTATGGAGCCGAAGCTGATTGCGCTGTCTTTGGTCTAAGAGCGGAATGAGGTCATGTCAAATAACTTTCATGAATTATGTCAGAATACTCACTGTATCCCACGAGAAGACGAATCTCTTCAACACAGTTTCGCGCAAAGTCCATGCAAAGCAATTTGCAACATCCTTGCCGTGGAACTCCTCTAAAGACTTTTCAGTCAGCTGCGCGATTTTGGCGAGGGCCTCATGTATAGTTTCTGATTCCAGGCTTCCTTCACGTTGCGTTGGTCGTTTTTGTAGTTTTTGTCGTGCATCCGTGAATCTGACTTCGTCGCATGCTGGTTTCGCATATTCAGACTGGTCGAAGAGGAACTCTGCGTTGAAAGCCTCATGGCAAAAGTGTTCCGCGAGCTCTAGGAGGTTCTCAATATGCCATTCGGAGACACTGTGTACGACGGCACAGGCGTAAAACTTATGCTGGAGATCGTTGGTCGTGGGTAGCAATGCCCTTCGAAAGATGTGAGTGTAGGGCGCTTCCGGACAAGTGGGTGGAGTTGTGCAAGGTGTTTCAACATTTAAATCTGAGCGAGACACGCGCGGTGGGTGTGGGAGACCAGGGGGGAAATTGGGGCCTGGAAACTGGGGCACTAATGCCCCGTAAAACATGTGACGAGGAGAATCTTCGTACGCTGGAAAAGAGGCTTCAGACTGCACGTAGGGTGATTGCGGTTGCTGAAAGCACTCTTCATGCAAGAAGTCGATCGGTTCGAGGGTCTGGAAATAAGGGTGTTCCGGCACCGCAAGCGGGTTATGCAAGCAGAGCGGAGAACTGGGGACAAACGACACAGCCTTTGGGTTGAGCTCTTTCTTCTGTCCTTCCTGTGCGACGGCAGACGGAGACCGGTACTCCTGATTGCGCTGAGGTCGGTATTCGTTAAGTGGGAATAGCCTTCTGATATGGTCATCCTCCAACGCCACGGACATCGTGGAGGAGGTGGTCGAAGGCGATGCCGTGAGATCAGGAACGTCGCCCGAAGATGGAGAGCTTTCGGGGCTGGGGGTAGGATTGTCCCATAAGTTCCTGATGAGACTTGAAGAAAGCCAATTCGTGATGTTTTCATCGTCCGCGATAATTTCATCATGCGTCGGGGGAATGGGAAGCCCAGTACCGAAAGCATTTAGGCCAAACATGCGATTGAAGTCAAGGATTGTGGATTGGTTGGCAAACATTATGATGGGGAGAAAGGTGTGTGGTTGAAGAGAATGTCGTGCTGTGTTCGTAAAGAAAAGGGAAACGCGCAGCGTTCCAAAAAGAATATGAAAATGTGAAAGCAGGAATGAGGATGATGAAGCCTTCGTCAAAATGGTGTAGATATTTAAGACGATGACCCCAACAAAAGGGCCTAGATATCATCATGCGAATAGTCACACATTGAGCAACACAAGAAACTTGTTGGTAGGGTCGGTCCTTCAACAACCCTTCGAGGTGCCTCAGCCCTTCAAAACAATGATGACCCCTGAAGAAGTCCCTCTAGGCCGTGATGGGGATCGAATAATCAATTCCTCTACACAGAGGGGCACAGTAGAACAATAAGCCAGGAAAAAATCATACGTCTGTCCGTTGCCAAGCAAGAGCTCGATGATTATGCTACAGCAGATCTCCCCGTCCACGACTCGAGTCATAATAAGCGCGTTAAACAAATAACGGAGGGTAAAGAGACTTACCCAACAACTGACTTGACTAGGCCGAATTTCCCGACATTTGCGTCCTTGTCAACATCGTCGATCATGGGCCAGAACAATGAACAAGCGCCTACAGTTGTTGATGCGGAAATCCGGACCGCCCAACGACACGTGAGCTTGGACAGAAATGATATTCTCCTGTCACGATGATTTTACGGAACATACCAGACTTGCCTGTCCCCAAATCCTAGATGTCGACAAGACCATGAACAGCGTCTATTTTCCAGCTCACGTCGTCGTTATTTTCAAGAGACTGTTCAATGTTGTGTCGACGCTCTCCATCTCAAACCAATTCATTCAGCATAAACAAGCACAAGGGAATGTAGATGATCATTCGAGACTTGCAGCATGCGTGGGGCAATTGCAAAAGCCCCTTCTTTTCTCATCGAAGGAGCCATTTGAGCGCCTGAAGAACGTCGAATGGCCATGGTGGAATCTCAGAAATAATTGGGATCTTGTCATGTTGGGTGCAGGGAGGACGGAAACAGTGCATGAGATCCGGAAGGAGGAGGCAGCGCGGGTTGCGTTAGAAAACTCTGGGATGGTTTTACAATGTTTGTGCCAACTCATTCGAAAATGGGTTTAGCTTAACTCAATACACTGACTAGCAACAATCTACTTGCCGAAGTGGGCTTCAGGAAACTGGTCTTGGCCGACTCTATTCTCGACAGTTCACCTCGGTACCAAAGTACCAGCGTCCGAGAATGAACCCCCTCCTTCACCACCTCCAAAGCGCTCGCCAAAGGAGGATCGCGAAGTAGAACGTCCCAAACAGCCTCCCAAGGAGCCACCCAACTTCTCCGAACCTAATGTGAAACCCACTTCACCTGACATTATCCACCAACTCCTGATAAATCCTGCGTTGTGCGAACCTCTTCTTGCTCCACGATATCCTATTGTGTTATGCCATGGTTAGGATCCTCCACTCTCCATCGTCAGCCGCATTGAACATCAGAATCCCAGGTTTGTATGGATTTGATTCGCGGGGTCCTTCCTCCTTTCCCAGCATGAGAATGCACTATTGGTCAAATGTTCTACGTGTCCTCCGCGGCAAGGTTGGTGCTGACGTGATAGTCACTTCTGTTCCTGGGTCAGTCTTTACCTCACATGCAAACCTCAAATAATGATGAAGCAACCAACAGAACTGGTTCCATACCCTCGCGCGCAGCAAAGCTTGATGAGCAGCTACAGTTGCGTGCACGCGGTCGTGGCCTCAATTTCCTTGCTCATTCTATGGGTGGTCTCGACTGCCGGCACCTGATATCACACATTAAGTCCGCGGAGTATGCCCCACTTTCGTTGACGAGCATTGCCACACCACACCGCGGAAGTCCCTTCATGGACTGGTGCGCGGTAAGTAGCCTCCTCGAAACCTGAGGCCTGTACTCACCTTTTCCAAATAGGCTAATATTGGAATTGGGAAACTGAGGCAGCAAGAGAAGGAGCTTGCGCAAGCACTCAAGAGAAGCAGTGCAAGAGACGATGTTTTTCATAGTGAAATCGCTGAAGAGGATCGTTCGTTTTCCAACCGATCATCGTTCTCCTCGCTAGACAACGCATCTACCAGCTCATCATCATCACTCAACTCGAATTCGAAACCCAAACAAGAATCACCGTCGTTACCGTTTAGTCTCTCTCTGACCTCACTCCCATCATCATTTACCACCCTCCTACTCTCCATAGTTGATTCTCCCGCTTACGCAAACCTCACGTCTCACTATCTCAACACAGTCTTCAACCCCGCCACTCCAGATGACCCACGTGTCAAGTACTGGAGTGTCGCGGGTCGGATGTCTGCGAAAAGTGTCAGTGTGTGGCATCCTTTCTGGCTGCCCAAGATGGTACTGGATGGGGTAGAAGAAACAGAACGAGAGAGGTTGAAGAAGTTATGGGAACAAGAACGCGGCGCTTCCGGGTTGGGTGAGGATGTGCCGCTGTGGGCTAACGAGAGGGAATGGGGAAATGATGGCCTTGTCACAGTGCAGAGCGCGAAATGGGGAGAGTTTCTAGGCATCATGGAAGGTTGCGATCGTGAGTGCAGACATTGTATCTTGACTGACCTTTGCCTCATGTATTTACAATTCTAGACTGGGAGATGCGAGGTGCTAGAGGCATTGAATTCGGGGTTGATTTACCTGCGATTCCATCCATTGGACTTGGGACTGTTCTTCCTACAAACAGAGCACGATCAGATCCAACCCAAGTTGGCCACGGCGACGGGTGGGGATTCGGCGATTGGACACGGTTTGTGGGTGCATGGAAGAAGAGCAACAGCGAAGCGGAGTCAGTAGTAGCAGCAACCAAGGCAGACCACAAGGAGGGTTCTATCAAGCTTCCCTCACCTTCGTCATCGCCAGCCCTTCCACGCAAGGACGAAACACAAACAGAAAAGCGTGAACGCGAACGCCTAGCGGATGATGACGTCGTCCGGTCCTCAACGGATACGCTTTCTGTCGTCTTTGATTGGTTGATCGAGCGTGTACCTGCGCCCAACCAGATCCTTGGCTCAGGGTCCCCTACCACGGAGGTAACAAAGGAGAAGGACGGGAGAGGGAAGGAGATGGAGCTCAGTGCGGCTGCCGTGGCCCATAGCGTGGCTGGCAGCTCTAGTACGAGTAAGACTCCAGGTCCTGGATCTGTGCCAGCATCTGGGTCAGAGATGAAACGCCGCATGGATGGAGAGAAAACGAGGCAACAGAATGAACTTGGGAGTAAGGAGGATCTTGAGCGATTTTATGTGGCGCTGACTAGGAAGATGTACGACGAAGGGTTGTAGATGTGGACTTGATGTGGACCTATATTCTATAGCTAGGTTATTTAAAGCTGTATTTACTTTCAATGCTTATAGGACTATTGGAGTTTTCTGTACGAATGGTTTACGTTGCGTGCTTCGCATGGGTCCGGGCTGATACTATTTGAACACCTCACGCGCAAGTTGTGGGTCCCGTTGTGAGGCAAACAAGGGCAATGCAAATACCCGCGAGGTCAAATCACCCACCGAGTGCTCTCTCCCGGGTCGAAAATCGGGGTTCTTCCTCATTCCAATCCAAATTTATATGGTGTCTTGCTTGAATGACTCACGCATGTACGGCATCGTTTGGCTGAAGGGAGGACGCAGTTCTCAGTGAGCCGTATAAATACGTATGCAGCACCGGCCCAAAAATTCCACAATGTAAGGTACTATATTTGACTTCCCCCCACGTACCTGCTGACTACTGCATTTCTGACTCGTTCTCAATGAGCCGTAGGAATACGTATGCTATGAATCTGCCGTCCTGGTACCAACCTGGCAAAGCTGAGAATTCCATCATTGTTGACAGTTGATGTTCAACTTTCGGATTTGAATGTGGCGAAGCAGTGGATCTTCGTCACTTTCTACATGTTCCTGTTCATCTTCTTATTGTGTGCAAATCATTGCAATGGAAGATCATCGCATCATGGACTTTACCGCCGCCAAGGGCATCATCCAAGCAATCCTTAGTTCATGTAAAAACATCCGGGGCCGCCTTAAATCAGCTTGAACCACGTCAGGTCTTCGTCAGTTTGGAGCAATTCTCAATGCCTGAACTGAAAAGTTGAGATCGTGCCGAAGAGACGCGCGACATATCTCGTTATTGCTCAAGGTCGAGTCATGAACAAAGGAAGTCGTGTGAGTCCATCTTGCTCAAGCAGATGAAGGATCTGGAGAATTCACCGTCCCAAATGGCAATAGAGATCACTATCGCTTATTTTTTGCACACGTCTGCTCTTGAACTCCCCTAAACTTGCCTCGTTTGTCTAACCTGCTATGCGCCGCGCATGCCATCATTTCCGCAGAGAAAGGATTCTGGAGAATTCACCGCCCCGAATGGCAATAGGCTGCAATAGAGGATCACTATCGCTTATTGGTTGCACACGTTGTGTTCTTGAACTCCATTGATTGAATTTCTTTGACCTCCTCCGTTGTCTAAGGCGTCTGGGGCATATATAAGATGCTAGAATATGGATATCGTTCTGCCATCGTTCTCCTCCCTTAAATTCACAAACATCCTCCAAAATGCCACTTTTTGAGCCTCCTGCTCCGCCGGTGACTGGCCTAGCTCGTTACCGCTTGTTGTCTCCCAGGGCTGGTGTCCATGTATCCCCCATTCAGCTGGGAGGCATGAGCATCGGGGAAACTTGGGCTGATCTTGGTATGGGTAGTATGGACAAGGAGTCGAGCTTCAAACTTCTTGACGCGTACTTCGATGCGGGTGGTAACTGCATCGACACCGCGAACAACTAGTACGCGATATCTTCTCTTACCACGATCTCACATTGATCCTTTGTGAAGCCAGGAGGGTACATCCGAAGCTTTCATTGGCGAATGGGCAGAGAAACGCGGTATACGAGACCAATTGTTCCTGGCCACAAAGGTAAACGTTCATTCCTTGGATATTTTCCGTACGCCAATTTGACATAATATTTGTTTTCTTTTAGTATACGAACAACATACATCTCCGAGACCCGTCCAAGCCTACACATAAGATTCTTTACGCCGGAAACAGTGCCAAATCTCTCCATCTTTCAGTCAAGAAGTCCCTTGAGAATATGCGAACCGATTACATTGACCTCCTGTACCTCCATTGGTGGGACTGGGACACAAGCATTGAGGAAGTCATGGGCGCGCTCCACACCTTGATCTTACAAGGGAAAGTTTTATACCTGGTACTTATAATTGATATTATCATTGCGACGTACTTCCTCTAAACCTCCGTTAGGGAATCTCTGATACACCGGCTTGGGTCGTCGCTAAGGCGAACCAGTACGCGCGGGATCACGCTCTGACGCCTTTCTCGATCTACCAAGGACTATGGAACATTCTTGACCGATCTTTCGAGCGCGAGATCATTCCGATGGCGCGTGCAGAAGGTTAGCGCGTCCACATAGGCCGTATCCTACACAATCTTACAGTATCGTGTTGAGGCATGGCTCTTGCACCATTCAATGTTCTTGCAGCGGGTAAACTACGTACCGACGCAGAAGAAGAGAGGAGGGCAGCGAGCGGAGAGAACGGACGCACCCTGCTTGGAAACGACTGGCGCCGTAATGAACAAGAGGTCAAGGTTAGCCGCGCCCTTGAAAAAGTAGCGGGAGAGGTCGGCGCCAAGAGCATCACGTCAGGTGCGTTTGGACGGGTCGGAGGATTCGATTCTTGCTAATTCATCGACTACAGTGGCGATCGCGTACGTGATGCAAAAGGCACCTTTCGTGTTTCCCGTCATTGGGGGACGAAAAATTGAGCACCTACTTGCTAATCTGGAAGCGCTGGATATATCACTCTCGGTCGAGCAATTGCAATTCTTGGACAGCACTTCTCCCTTCGATATCGGGTTCCCTGGCAACTATTTCGTCAGTCCTTGAGTTCCAAAAGTGCCGGATAGATGCTAATGGTCATTCCTCGAACAGGGCACTGGAGCAGATGCGAATTATCCGTACATTTTCACCTGTAGCGGTAACATGGACAAGCAGCCGCTTTCGCAGCCTATCCGTCCTATGAAGCCATGAGAGTCCCATTGATTGTCGCGGTGGATTTATGCTTCGGATCCATACCAAAACTACGCAGTGCTTGCTTCATAGAATTTGAATGTATCATATCATATCTAAGAGATCAGTGAATTAACAAGTAGAAGATATCATTAACATCTGGGTAAACGACGTAAAGTTCGTATCTCCGTGTGATCCCATGGCGGGGCTCAGAATAAGTACTCTCCAAAGGTCCGAGATTATAGAAGGTAAGATACTTCGGCGAGGGTATTCACAGGTCCCAATCTCGTCTCGCGCGTAATTTTACACCATCATCCACCAGAATGTGCCAACTAAACCAACAAGCCCCGCCACACTCACGCTAAATGCAGCAGACGCAGAACCACCCGCTGAGCCATTTCCACCACCACCGGTAGACCCAGTGCCATTGTTTCCGGTCCCACTCGAAGTAGTCCCGCCAACAATGGTGTTTGTCCCTGCCTTGCTGAACACACGCACAGATGCGATCTCGAAGAAAGCTGTGGCGTAGTTGGAGCCATTCCCCAAAACGTAATCGTTGTAACACACTCCTGAGCATGTTTGTGGGAAGATGGAGGGAGCGGCGGCAAAATCTAAGTCCGGGAGGATAGAGAAAGATATGTCAGGTCTAATTTCCACAAGAGAATTCAAATAAAGAACGGACCTCCGCAGAGGGTGATATCGAAAATTAGGTTCTGTGCTTCGAAGAATGTGTTGGAGTCACATGCTGTGGTTGGCCAGTTTCCGACTGGGACTCCAAGAGTTGAGGTATCGATGGTACTTGAATTGGAGGACAGGACGCTAGGCACGTTGGCACGCGGGAAAAACCATATTCTAGGAACGGTGACGCTCACTCCTCAGCAAGAGATAGAGACCGAGGAGGTCTTCTTTACTCACGAGATCCCGGTCGCCGCATATTCAGTCACGAAAACACCTCCTCCCGCGGCAGCGAAACCCGCGCCAAATGACGCTGGGCTTGGGTCCGTGGTGATGCAACCTTGATTGTTGTTGTCCAAGTGGGAGCAGTCGGTCGAGTTAATAAGCTGCGATGATTGTGTTTGGCCAACTTGGGTACATCCAGGAAGGGTGTGCAGCCCCATCTGGTTGTTGGTCATCAGGTTGACGCCTTCGAAGGTATCAATCTCTCTAGTATTTTCACAGTGAGTACAAGCGGGGAAGTTGGCGTGATTGGGAGCCATACCCTCCTATGGGCCATGCTGGCGCATTTGACCACCTTGATGAAATATAATGTGAAATGACTCAAGAATACAAAGAAAACGCGTTTACCAAGCCGGCCAGACGGAACACTATAATCGGAAGAACTCGTTAATCCAGACTTCTCCTTTCTCACAAATGCAGGGACATACACCGAATGGAACGTGCATCATGTCAGCGGTCCAGACACTGCCGACGCTGTATCTTTCACTTGTTTGGATTCGTACAGTGTTCCTTTTATTATTGAATACGACGGTCGACGTGTTATCAACTTTGATGATAGCGTGGTTTGTCGAGGAATCCACGAAGGCCAATCGCGATGATGCAGCTTGAGAAGCTGAAACAAAACTAAGGAACAACGCAAGTTAGTTGCGAGAAATGTGCCTGAAAGGCCATTCTACGAACATAACGTCTCCGTTGGTGAGATTGTCAACTTCCGACCGACAATGTCAATTCAATTCACATGCACTGCACCGAAAGATGATGACACTCACAATTGTTGTAGAAGACCCAGTCATTGAAGAAGTTGGACCCAGAGTACTCCTTCACCATGTCATATGTATCAGCTGCCACTCTATGAGATGCAAAAGCCGATAGAATCGCCAACAAGGCCAACGAATCTGGGAGGAGCGACGTTAGGCGCATGATGAATTAAGGAAAGGGCGAGGTAGAGGTGTATCAAGCAAGAGAAAATTGTCGCCAGGGGATTTATGTTGATTGTTATATATAGGTCAATGTATTTTGGGGCATGGCGTAGGCGACTACGGACGTGCGAACAGATGCAGATGGGCTGAGTCATTGTAGTTTGGTTGCACTGCCCAACAAGTAACCAACTCCACTCCACCAGCACTTCTCAATAACGCACTAGACCCCTTTCCCCCTTCATGTCTCCTTCGGGTATTACACAAGGGGCCTGTATTATCTGCCGAGAGCCATAAATGAGACCGCAGTAGCTGCATGTCGTCCATGTGTTAGGCATTCTCCGATCCAGCTCGGAGCGAAAGAACCTGCGCCATAGATACTTCCGAGGACGAGTAGTACTGCTGGTTGCCGCCTAAGTCAATGATAACCTATAAAAGAGAGCCCAGGCAAGAGCGAGGATGGCCAGTTGGCATCTGTGAGAAAATATCTCCGCCGAAAAGACAAGGACTTGGTGAGGACTCAAAAAAGTTGATCCTACCAGACAAAAATAGATTGTGCGAATGAGAAGCTTGGTACCTGCCGAACAAAGCCGTCCACGTGACGTCGCAAAGATTCTGACCTCTCCCAACACTCTCCCAGTACTACCCCATGACTGTCTTCCGCTCACATAAAGAACTCTGGTTGGTCCCAGGATATGGGTATGCTTAGGAAGCCATGTAGATAAAAGAACGTCGTCGGAAGGAACACTGTCCTCTCACATCTTGATAAATACCAGACGATTACTAGTTGATATCTCTGACTTTCAGACAGATACTCTACTTCCAACATGTCGATTTTCCCACCTCCCCCACCTCCCCCTACAGGGCTTGCGCGATATCGTCTTTTTTCTCCAAAGGCTGCTGTTCATGTATCCCCGATACAGCTTGGGGCAATGAGCATTGGTGACAAATGGGCGGACATTGGTATGGGCAGCATGGATAAAGAGTCGAGCTTCAAACTATTGGATGCATATTTTGACAATGGGGGCAACTTCATTGATACAGCAAACAATTAGTAAGTATAAACTAACATTAGATGATGTGTTATTTATTTTGTGTGGTAGTCAAGACGGTTCCTCGGAGCTCTTCATCGGAGAATGGGCTGAAAAGCGGGGTAATCGCGACCAACTATTCATCGCGACCAAAGTATGTTCTCATGTGCTCATGCCCATGGCTGTTGTAGACAATTGAACATCTCGCTCCAACAGTATACCAACAACTTCAGATTGCGCGATGCATCTCTCGTGGACCATAAAATACTCTTCGCCGGAAATAATGCCAAATCCCTCAAGCTTTCTTTCAACAAATCACTGGAAAGGTTAAGAACGGATTATGTTGACTTGTTATATGTCCATTGGTGGGACTTTGATACCAGCGTGGAGGAAGTAATGGCGGCTCTCCATACGCTCGTACTGCAAGGAAAGGTGTTATATCTTGTAAGAGAATTCAGCTCGGTCCGCTATTCCTTGCCTCATCTCGAATAGGGCATTTCGGATACCCCGGCCTGGGTAGTAGCTAAGGCTAATGCATACGCGCGAGCCAATTTCTTGACTCCTTTCGTCGTCTATCAAGGAAATTGGAACATTCTAGAGCGATCCTTCGAGCGCGAAATCATTCCCATGGCAAGATCTGAAGGCAAGTCTCTTTCGAAATGCAAAAGCAGTTCCCTGAACTTTGATAAGGTCTGGCACTTGCGCCATGGAACGTCCTTGCTGCGGGGAAATTTCGGACCGACGCTGAGGAGGCCAAACGACTGGAATCAGGAGAGAACGGTCGCTCATGGGGAGGTGATTGGTTGCGCAATGACAATGAGAAGAAGGTAAGTGCTGCGTTGGAAAAAGTAGCACAGGAAGTGGGCGCGAAGCATATCACATCGGGTAAGCTTGCCAACGCCGTATAGTTGACTTGGCGCATTGAGGCGTTATAACTATCTCGTTCATGTCCAGTTGCGATTGCATATGTCTTGCACAAAGCGCCATTCGTGTTCCCCATCATCGGGGGCCGTAAAGTTGAGCATCTACTTGCCAACTTGGAAGCGCTTGAAGTCACGTTGACGGATGACCATTTGAAATATCTGGAGAGCATCGTGCCGTTCGAACCTGGGTTCCCCAATAACATGATTGTGAGTTCTTCCCATCCTTGCAGGCACAGATATCTAACGCCAGGATGCGATATTAATCAGGGCGATGGTTCGGCATATAGAGCGGTGTGGCAAGCCAGCGGGCATCTCGATCGCCAGCCTGCTCTGCAATCCATTCGCCCTCAGGGAAAATAAAGACTGTGGTCAGTGCGCCGGCGGTGAACAATGGGAATGTCAATGCAGCCTGGTTTTCTATGCAGCCTGGTTTTTTGTATATTACCAGGAATTAACAGACGCGTGTTACTGCGCTCGAAACTCAAGTGAGTCCGATCACCAAGCGTTGACGCCCGCGAACTCTACAGCAGAGATGGAACGATACAGTGGAAGTGCGCAAATGAACACATTAACAAGTTGTTTGTTGATAAAATCAGACTCGCGACTCACACATGCAAGTTAGAAAAAGTCTTAATCCGCAAGAAGACGAAGATTTCATAACCTGATGTCGGATATTTACCCAGGACTATGTAGGGGCTTTACCTGAATATTCTCTCTAAAGGCACTTGAGAAACAAGCAAAGCTTCCGGACGTGTCAAGAGCGGCAATTGCAAGCCGTTTCGAGGATGAACCATCTCCAACCCAGGTTCATCAAAACACCCACACGTTCTGCGTTGAGACTAACAAGGATCCCCGAGACTTTTCTGTGAACAGCCAAGGACCAAGGTAGTAGTGCAGTATGTGTATTGTAGATGTGGCAGTATCTTGCATAACGAGCAGAAGGGTAACCATCTCCGGTGAGGACAGCTCCGTGATGCAACGATCAGAGAGAGGCGCTTTTTTTAAAAACTGTGCAAGAAGAGTCAAGCTCCACAGCAGCTTGAGGGGGATCTTAGTCTCTACTTGTCCAGGCAAAAAAAACTTGAAGAGAGAAACATCATCGATGTTCCTCGACTAGGGTTCCCGAAGAACCAACCGGATTTCAGAGTGAAAGACTGGGGGAAGACTTTCTCGCATATCCATGCATTCAAAAGATTTGATTTGATTACGACGGAGACTGTTGGAAGCTGTTGAGATGTAAAGTTAAAAATGGGGAGGCTGTGGGAGATTTTGAAACGCCTTGGCACGGATGCATACAAATTGTACTAATTGGCGATATTCCTTTCGGGGTTATAGAGGGTAGATAAAGACGGGACAGCTATATTCTTTTTCCCCCACCCTCCTCTTCTTTGTAGGCTCACCCGACAGGTTTCGACCCCTCTGCGCAGCGCGTAGACTCCAGCTTTGCTAATTTTTTGTTAACTGCTTGACGTAGTAACTCCCCACTTTTCACCCATCGAATCTTTTTGGAACCGTTCCTTCTTCAAAACATTCGATAATCATGAAATTCATTAGCTCAGCTCTCGCCTTCTCTGCTCTCGTCGCGTCGGTATCTGCGGCACCTGCAAGGAGACTCATGCGCCGTGACGTGGACCCAGCTCTTGTTCCAGAGTTTGGCCTAGCCGCCGGCCTGAACCCCACGGGTACCGGGGACTGCGACGGTATCACCAATCCCGCTGGTGTTGTCGTCCAAATTCCTTGTTTCTGCCCACCAGACCGTTCCGATTTCCTTCAAGTAAGTTGGTTTATTATGACACTTGCGCCACATTTATTAACCGTTTATCCATTAGTCATTAAATGCCAATGTTGCTGCAGGTCGCGCAGTCAACAATCCCGGAATCGTCGTCCAGTTCCCTGCGGATAATTCGCAAGCTTCCAAACTTGCGCGTATCAACGCCGCCCTTGTCACCCTGCAGAACCTTCGGGGACCCGGTCAAGGTTGCCCTGCTGCTGCCACCACGTTTGTTGCTCAGCAGAAGGCCATCCAGGCCGGAACTGATGCTCCTGCAGCACCTCCGCCACCACCACCAGCAGCAGATCCAGCTCCAGCTCAGGACGCACCGGCTCCTCCCGCTGCTCCCGCAGCTGGTGGTGTCGACCCCGCTCTCGTACCCGAGTTTGGTCTAGCACAGGGCTTGAACCCCACTGGCACTGGCGATTGTGATGGAATTACCAATGCTGCTGGTGTTGTGGTCAAGATTCCTTGCTCTTGCCCTCCTGACAGAGAATCATTCATCCAGGTGAGCTACTCATCACACTTCTGACTCTTCAATATGGCTAACCCAGTCATTTTTTCTACAGTCGCTCAGCGCAAACGTAGCTGCTGGTAACGCTGTCAACAATCCTGGAATCGCGGTTTCATTCCCCACCGACGACTCCAAAGCTTCGAAATTGGCACGGATTCAGGCCTCACTAGTAACACTCCAAAATCTCCGAGGACCTGGTCAAGGATGCCCGGCTGCATCCACGACCTTCCTTGCTCAACAGGCGGCCATCCAGAACTCCTAGATGTGCAATATATTAGGACTTCATGTCGTATGCGAGATAGAGACTTCAAGGTCTTGCTTTGCAGTGCCTCTTGTAGTGTTCCAGCTGCTTTATTTGTACGAACTGTAGCACGCTCAATGAATATTCCGGTAACCGCACTGCATTGCGTTTGAACGCGAAAATAATGAATTGTTTTCGATCTCTAACTTCATTGCAATACGTTATTGAATCAGCCCACCCCGCTTTCCTTCTCGTGTATAACACTCCGCCAACGACGACGACGAGGGGTCGTCAAAGTGCTGTTGCTGTTGTTGAGGTGTGGGTTGTTGAGGCTGATACGCACCTGCTCCATCTGGTATGAGCTATTGCCCCTGCTGCTGCTCGAGCCCTCCGGAATCCTCAACCCCAACCAGACCGATCCCGAGTCCTAGCCCGAAGCCTTCTTGAGGCTGGAACCCGAACCCTATCTCGCTCTCGCTGGGTAAGGTGTTCCCTCTCTCTCTCTCTCTCCCACAAGTGTGCGACACATTTGTGAATAGGTCTCTTCCGTCAGCGATGAGATCCTGACCCGCACTAGGAATTGAAGCGTCGGGACTTAGGATAGGATCTCCAAGTCAAGCTCCTCCGGCAGGGGACGTTGCCCATGAACGTTGAACGACCTGCTTCCAGATGTTACTGTACTGAAAGACTGAAACATTGTATGTGATGCTATGGTCTTCTCAAATCAACCAGTCGACAGTGCGGATAGGCAGGGGATCTCGAATATCACATTCAATCTTATTATCAAGAATACGCTCATTGACAACATCGGCATAAGAAAGATACAGGACACATTCTACACTTACAAGTAGAATTCAGAGTACCTGAAAGCAAAGGAAGAAGAGGTATGAATATCAGTAATCAAATCATAATTGTTTGAGACTGAAAGAATGGAATTCAGAACGCCAGGTAAAATTTATCTGCATGATTGAGCAGCGATGTCTAGTCGCTTCTTGGAAACACGGACCATAGCAAGAGTCATCACGAAGAAGAAATGGATGTTTGACAACAATAGAAATCGATGACCCACCTCTAGATGTGCTATCCCACCCGGTACATCAACATAATGGCTTCGATTGAATGAAAGACGTGTGCAGCGGCGATCTGGAAATTGAGAGTAAGTCAATAATCCTCACAGAACATATCATGAGATCAGAAAGCTAGGTAAAAATTGTGTCGGCATGATTGACAGCGATGTCTAGTCGCTTCTTGGAAACACGGACCATAGCAATATCATCATGGATAAGGAAGGATTGTATGGAAATTTTACTCACTGTGTGCACTTCAGCCTGGTCCACCAGGATAGATGGACGAGGGCAAGTGCGCACTCGGAAGGAATGCAAAAAATTTAAACTGCAGAGCGTGGGAATGCGGCCCGATCACGTGTCCCATCAGAGCCTCTCCTCGTGTGGCGAAACCGAACTTTCTACTCTTTTGCTACCGTCTTGAGGACTTGCTGTATGCACTCGCTGACCTCTGGCCAGACTTTGGTCCACTGCAACCACGCCCTGACAGTCTATATTGTGTCATTGCCTGTTATCCTCGCTCTCCTCCCTCATCGGCGGCGCACTGCCTAAGATTATCTGTATCCCGTACATCTCGCTGCTTGCTTTCTTTACCGAATTCTGATTCTTGGAGAACAATGCGACGAATCCTGTGGCAGGATTCGTGGTATGACTCGAGCTGTTATCTACACAGCTATGCATTATCATTTTCAGAGCTGGCGGTGACATCTTAACGACAGTATACGGATATCGGAAGACCTGATGGTTTGGGACTGCACCGACTATCGACCACATGAGCTCGACAACGCTATCTGGCCATTGTGATCTTGAGATTTGTTTAATTATTCGAATCTTTGAGACCGGAATGACAGACAACAACCTCATCCCTCCTTAGTCTTCCAAAGTGGACACGAAAACCCTTCTTCGAACAATTCAAGTATCACAAATACACCTCGAACGACGGTTTTGAAGTTGGCAGTTTTGGAGTGAATTCCGTCAGCGTTACGGAATCTACAGATCCACTGACGACTCATTTCTCAACATAATAACCGGAGATTTTGCAAGCTCCGGTTATTTGGATCGGAGCCATTTGCCATACTTACGGATAGTGAACCTCAACGTTCTCTAGAGGATGTCCAAAATCCATCTTTGAAGGAGATGTAGCATGTGATATGATGGGAATATAAGTTGCCTTATGCGGCAAAAACATACCAGGAATGCATATGACAACTTCGTTCATTCGCATGAAGGCGACTGTTGATTTCTAAGCATCAAGTTCCTGTCTTGTACCATTGATTACCTCCTCGTTATTCAGATTGTAAACCATGCGGGCAGTACTCATCAAAGATGAAAAGGGTCCAGTGGAGAATCTTTACATCGGGGAAGCTCCTGCACCATCGGTCAGAGCGGGAGAAGTCCTTGTGAAGGCAAGCCCCGATCTTTCCAAATTGCAGCTCGACATTGACCCTACCCCACTAGATCAAAGCATTTGGCCTGAATAGGATGGACATTGCCCAACGAGAAGGCATGTATCCTCCTCCTCCGGGGTCTTCATCAATCCTCGGCGTGGAATTCTCGGGGATTATCACGGAATTAGGTCCTGAGGTTTCTAATTGGAAAGTTGGAAGCGAGGTTCTTGGTCTGGCTGGCGGGGTGCGTGACACGCAGACAATGTCTTAACTTGGCACAAATAGCTCGAGGAGGCTATACTCAAACATATCGCATCAGGGAGCTTATGCGGAATATATTTCCGTAACCCAAACTCATATCATTGCAAAACCTCCTCATTTGACATGGATCGAGGCGGCCAGCATCCCGGAAAATTTCTTGACAGGTAAGAGCGATGTGTTCTGAAAGCTGAAGGCGATGTGTATCTGCAGCTGACATCTTTTTCCTTTCAGCTTTTCAAGCACTCGTTTTAGTTGGCCAAGTCAAACAAGATGACAATGTTCTTGTGCATGCGGGAGCCTCGGGTGTAGGAGTGTCAGCAATTCAATTGGCTCGGGTCTATGGAGCGTAAGGGCACTGTTCAATGCATTACAAGTTCATCGCTAATAGAGAGGTGTAGTCGGGCGGTTATTTCAACCACGTCAACCAAAGAGAAAAACGATTGGCTACTGAGTTTGCCAAATGGGGCTACCCATGTCGCAAATTACAAGACAGAAGATTTTTCTGCAGTCGTGAAATCAGCGACGAACAATAAGGGCGCTAACGTCGTCATCGACTTTGTTGGCCGCACGCACTTCAATAAGAATATTGATGCCATGGCGCTCGATGGCCGTATGACAATTCTGTCTCTGCTGAGCGGTAGGCTTCAATATATTATTTTGCGCCACATATCTATACATGACTCTTTTCTTCAGGTGCCGTTGTTGACAACGTCAACCTTGGCCCGATCTTGTACAAACGTCTCCATATTGAGGGGTCAACATTGCGTTCCCGATCACTTGAATATCAAGCCGACTTGATTGCAAGGTGACTTTGCTCCGCCTTGCGCCACTTGTGGTGTCCTGAGATTCATTCCCCTAGGTTCCGACGAGAAGTATTCTCCAAGATCACCGGGGAGAATGGAAACGGTCCAGTGCGGACGTATATTCATAAAGCAAGTAACAATGGAAAGTGGTCGCATTGCATTTCCGACTGATATCCTTTGCTGTGTCCAGGTGTATCCTTGGAATGAAATACAATCCGCACATCAAGAGATGGCTGCAAACAAGAACAGGTAACTACTCATATCCGCGCATTCAAAGCTTTCTGACACCTGTTCCGTGCAGCGGCAAAATCATCGCAGAGGTTGTCTAATTTATGACTTGTACCTTGTACCTTGTAGCAGTTCACTTGGCAAAAGATGTATCATTGCGCGGAGCCGAAAAACGACACAGTTCAGAGGTATTGTAAGGTGGTGTTACCCAGACAGATGGAAGGCGCGTGAATCTTGTGTCGAACCAATCTTCCGTATTTGGAGCACTCCAAAGCACCCGGCCTACATGTGGGTATACGTAGGTCGTCATCACTCCTGCCACGGAGATATCTATCGTGTTATGCCATGGAAGGTCAACCATCTTCTCCACTTGTCAACGGACATGATGGGCCGTATAACCCACTTGACATAGGCATTCTCAAGCCATTTGGAATTCTGGGCTCACCTGTTGGCTGATCATGATCGGTCGGCAAAAATTCCCCACACCGAAACTTGGTACTCGACGAAGCGTATTTGATACATTGAAATGCCACGGGCAGATGATCTTTAACTAGCAATCAATGAAAGTCTAGTAGTACCCACGATTCGCGCTCAAGTTCATTTCTGGCTTGATTCATCGCTCACATTCCATCGCCGACTCCTCATAAGGTTGTGGTAATAAGAAGCTGACATGATCACGGCGTCCATGGGCGCTTGTCATATGACGCCACTCTACCAGCTTTAGTAGGTGTTTACTATGATTGAGAGTTGCCGTCAGCATCACAAGTGGATGCGTGGCATTAACTCCGTGACCTGAATATTGCTTTGTTCTCAGTTTGTATGGTAATCGTAATCATTGTCCACCGTGAGGATGTTTCAGGTCTAATCACACAAGTAGGACGCGTTTCGATAGGAATCCTCGACTTTAGTGGGTTTTGAATCATGATCGGTATGATATGATGAAATCAAGTCCAACTATGACATCTCCAGGATTCCATGACTTGACGGTGTTAATTCAAGTTGGATGTTGCCGGCATCTCAACTCTGTTCCTAGCTTCCAATATGCTACGTTTCAGTCTTTTTCTTACACAATCTTACTTTTGGAGAAAGCGATCAATGAAATTTAGCCAATGCACCAAGGAGAGTGATGCCCGATCCTTCGAAATGATTTCCCATGCAGCGGCGACTAAGGGTTTGCAGATCTCAAAATAGCGCTCAATTATACCCACGGTTCCGAAGCGTTCTATCTTTAGACGCCGTTGGATAATTGCAACACTAATGAGGGGTATTTCCCTCCATTGCCTTAACGAGCATCTCCCTTATTCGTCGCGTTAGTCCAACACGTTGATGCATGCATACGTACTTCTGCCAAAGAGTTTGACAGAGCTTCTCGACTGACTGTCAGAATACTATTGTGACTTCGGAAACGGCCAAGACAATAGCCTCCGATCTGTGCTACCCTGTAGTCAAACTTGCGCTCTTCATCTTCTGTGCTCTTAATGGTGGTGGGAGATTGATAACGGGCTGATGATCTTGGGAGACCAAGGGCCCCTTGTTCAATCATTGTTGAACAAACAATCAGCCGAGTCCGAACCATTTTCTTGGGAGAATCCATCAAGGCATCGTGCCCTGCTGTTTTGCATTTTACCCGGACAATCAGTTGCCTCGTCGTCCAGCTCGGACAGTGGGCTGTCATTAGTGGCCTATTCTGGTTCCATACCGCTTTTCATTGCCATCGATACAGGCACACGGGCAAGTCTTTTCTGTGGATGGCCTCGTTTTGCCGCAAACGTCTGAATGTCAAACGTGTATGCTGATCTTCCGCATTGACGCGCTTACGCCTTGCACTTTTTCTAACGTCCTCCGATAGCGTTCGCAGCTTAGGCGATTTTTCCGACGGTGATGGACCACTCAATACCCTTCACCCTACACTAACGGATAAAGCCACCATCAAGGACGCACTGAGGGGATGGCAGACTTCTAGGGTACAAGATACGAGAAGCCTGAGACCGTTACGGGTGATCAAATCCTGATGCGTTATAGAAGGCATTGGATAATCTAACCGAGACCCAGCTCGCATGCGGATCGTCATTGTTAAGATTTTACGACGATTGGTTGTGACTCGGGTTTGAGTTCGCCTCCCTGCATTTCATGCATAGGGAGGTAGTAGATTAGTCATTACACTTTGAGCTCACAAACCATGACAACCCCGTAGAATCAATCCAGGCCTTCTCTGCGTACTTACGAGAAAAATACAACCGTCTGCTGTACCGGTGTATCAGAGGTTGACGAAAACCTTAATTCTTCTCCGGCGGTCAGGATATCAGAGTTATGAATAAACGATCTTCGAGAGGTAAATGGACCTTCTCGTGATACTTGCTCAAGACCTGCGCTTTCGGCGGTGCGGCATGTGCCATAGAAGTTGGTTGAGCAGCCACGAGGCTTGGATATCGGTCCGGCCTGTCTTGGAGAAGCGAAATGCTAGGTGGTGGGAAATGAGTTCCCGATTACTATGACAGGTTCAGGAAGCTAGCACTGTATTCTGTATCTGGTATATTGAAGCGTCGGTAGTCTCTGGGAGAGTGTCTACGCGCAGCGCTTCTTATATGTCAGAAATCGGACTCTTTTTGAGGGCACAGTCGCTTCCTAAATCGCAGGATGCCAAGGTCATACTATCATTTGGTAGGTAATTGTAGAAACATGACGTTAGGCTGGCCCTTGTTCAGAATTAGTATACGCCGACTGATGCGGTATTTGAAGAATCAAGAGGTTCGCAAGAAACATCATCTCGTTCGAGGAAGCAGGAGGTGGGTCCGGTGCGTTCTTGCTCGTACCGAAATTGAGAAAGGTTTCCCTCGGAACAGAGTATGAAAACGCGGCGTACTGGAGACAGCAATAAACTTAGATGTCGGTCTAGTTGGACATGAGATAATGATTGGATATATTGATACCTTGCCAGGAAAGCTTTGAAATTCACTTGAGAATGTTGGACAATGCACCGTGGAGCTGCGCATTGCTTTGTAGATCCATAGGGAAATGAGAAGGTGGAGAATCACATCACAAGTACATTTTTTTCAGCGCTCTCGAAATTGTTGATATGTCGGGGCTTGTCGGGGGCGGGAGTTTCCGTTCACATGCCACAGATTGAGATGAGGCCTGTCTGACCTGACGCTGCAACGGAAAAATAAACCAGGCAAGATGGGTACTCGCATCGGGTGGCACAGTTGCGAGCATAGGGTCCGAGTCGGCATTCCGTAGCAATATGGAGGTGACATGTGAGTCGGGGGACGGCACCGCATCGTAGTGAATCAATTGCAAATGGATGAAGAATTTGTCTTTGAAAAAAGATTTTTGTTTCTCTGAATAGGATAGTTGTGGAAAAGTCGCCACAGAAGATTAGCACTGGCGTCAACGTCACTTTCCGGGTATACGACCGCGTAAGGGCAATAAAAAACCATGAGAGCTCAGTTGAATCGGTTCCTCGCCTGGTTCGGCTAAAGCGATGCAACAAAGATGCTGAGTTACATCCGGTTTGGAGGAGGACCAACGAACGGCAGATTTTTTGCACCGGTTAATTGATGCTAGTGGTCAGCGGCTAAGTAAGGCTTGGAGATCAGAAACGAAAAGTTGTATATGTTTTCGAGTCACCTTCCGTGGCTGACGGCGCTGGTCACCTGCTTGAAGACATTGAAGGGGGCTGTGCTGCGGCTTGCGTTGGTGCCTTGGGTAGACCGCTGAGATAACAGCCGATTGTTAGGAACATGGACCAATACTGCCATGAAAGAGCAGAAAGAAGTAGACATTTGTGTGAGTTGCCCAAAATGAACCAAATCGGGAGCCAAAATGGTAACCCCATATTTTGAAACCCTGCAGCGAGATTCCCCTTGTTTTGGGCGTCGACTCCGTTGCCGCACTATCAAGATCCATTTTAATCGCTCTACACTTATTCTCACCGTCAACTCTGTGCTCGTGAGAGTAGCTTACGCTTACGCCTCGAACGGCCCCGTTTTTCCTATTCCCAATTCGAGTCAATTATGGTCATTTCATTCCTAATCCTGAAACCGCGGGTCCCTCCGCACCGTTCTCATATAAAAGGGATGTTGGAGGATTGCCAATGACTCCTCATCAATTCCTTGACACTTCATTACTTCCGTTGGCCGTCAAGCACCATCTCATAAACAGTCATCTAACAGTCATCTGCATATTTTTGCAGCCACCAACACATTCGAGCTCGTCACCGCAACACATACCACATCATGAGCGGTCAATCTAACTCTGGCTCGGTCAAATCTACTGGTGGACAGGGCTCGTCCACAACAGTGAAAGGGGGAGCCTCATCGACGGGTGCAGTTTTCTTCTAAGGGTCCAGCCCTTAATTCACCACCCTACAACACCGTCGCTATCATCACACATCACACTATCACCCACCATTTCATTCATAACGCGTAAATCTACGCGCACGACCCCACACATTACTCTATGCCGCGGGGTTTCACCAACTATAATTCGATTAATCAGCCAAACGGCAACTTAATCTTTGCCTTCGCGCGAAACGCGAAGTCTAATATTCTGGAACGTGATAAGAGGGAGGAGGGAGGAGAGCATCCAACCACGGACTTCTAGACGCAGTCTTACACACACGGACCATTCCATTTCCTGGGTTTTTACCATGTAGCCTTAAACATCTCCACTGACTGTCTGTTTATCAACCACCCATTGTCTTTTTATATATTTATGTACCTATCATTTACCGTAGCTAACATGACACAAGCCTAGTATTCTCTAGTATCTCATGTAGTTAATACTCGATCACTCTCGGGTAGAGGAAGCAATAATCATCATCATTCCGAATTTGAAGATCATGTCAGGTTTCAGGAGTGCTTAGTTACTGTCTTCTCGATGACAGCAGCGGGTCAACGGCTATACTGAAGGAGATTTGCGTTCAACCATTTGTGGTACTCCCGTTAAACGTATAATTGATATCACGGTCAACTGACATTGAAAGTTGAACGAGGTAGATTGATTAAAAGATTCCATGGCCTTCAATTTTGTCACCTTCCGAAACTTTAGATGGGCCAGAGTTGAGTCATGTCGAGTCATGTAAGTATACGTGGTCTGTAAAATGGAAATATAAATTCATCAACCACTTTGCGGACAACTTCAACGTGTCAATTCGGCACATATTCTGGACACGTCGGATACGGACATCAGGCACATATGTGTAGCCAAAAATATCATCTCTTGAAGGTTGGAACTGTCTCATGCGAGGTAGAAGCATATTCCAGGACCGCAGCTGCAACTCGAAGCCTGGTTGAATCACAAATAGACAAGCACGCGACTTCGCGGGCATTCACGGTATTAATTCAGATGCAAGTCCGTATATCACTAAATCTAAATCCCTGCCTGTCGCAGATTTTGGCGAGATGAAGACGGAATAAAATCTGCGAGCGCATTAAGGCAACAATTATAGCTTGCCCTTGACCGCCGTTGCCCAGATCCCGGTCTTAAGCTGTTCCCGTTCGCGTACATCCCACCATTGCAAGATGGCCTCAACCACATCATCTTGGCGACCGGTAAAATTATGGTCTGCATCTTCCATGAGGTGCAATGTGTGGGTTCCCGGAGTTCGATCGCTTAGGGCTCGAGCATAAATCAAGGCATCATAGCTATCAGCGCAACAGTGAGTTCTTTTTGATACGAAGTCAGGTACGTCGCAAAAGCAGAAACGCACGGTGGTACAGTTTTGTCTGATAGGCCGTGCACCGTCAGGACATCGGTGGTCTGCGGGAATTGATCCCATATTATTGATGTATCCCAATTCACAAAGTTTTCAAGATCCTCGGGCGTAATCTTCGCGACTATTTGTTTTCTGGCGACAGTCACATTCCAGGTGTAGAAGCCGTGCTTCGCGAAGTGCTCTCTCCAAATAGTTCCCGCCGGTGATTCTATGAATATTAAAACCATTCAGCCAACAATAATCTTGCGCCTTCAGGTTTTCATACCGAGGATTTTCTGAAATAGTAGTGTTATTTCAGCTTCTATTACATCCATAGACGGAGATAAAAGGAATGCACACGTACGGCCATTCTATAACGACCCGAGGCGTTGACGAAAGCCGAGACCTTTCGCCCATCCTCTGTGGTGCAAAGCCATCGGAAAGCGACGATAGAGCCGCGGGAATGGCCCACGAGTAGCTCTATGACGTACCCATATGTTGACCTCAAGTAGTCAACAACAACTTGGAGGTCCACTATGTCTTCGTGAAGCGCCCCTTGCTTCCATACGCCACCAGTTTCATGATTGCCGCTGTGATGAAACCAAGTCAGCATCACAACTGAGATGGTGGTCAAACGGACCACGAGCAAGGGGCAGCTAAAAATATAAATAAAAGAGATGGTAGAGCTCACCGAAAATCGAACCGGAACGAGTCTAAAGGTAATCTTACGGCGAGCCGTTTTTGAAACAGATAGTCTTTGTGCCTGACAGATTCAACGTTGGTTCAACTCATTTTTTTCACTGAGCGCTCTCGAATGCGGAGATACGGAGTTATGCTGACCCCATCGTTCCATGAAGTATCTAAACATAGAGGGAGGCGGTGAATCATGGAGGTCAGTTCATTGTTGGATATGAACTGTCTCAACGACATCAAAAGGGGGCTTCTTTGCGCACCAGTGCAATTTTGCGGCCTTGGGTGGGTTCTCCTGGAGCCAGTTGCTCTAGAATGCCGACCAGCTTGCACTCTGGCTCAGCTGGATGCTGAATAAACAGCTTGGTCGAGGTTCTATCTGTCATTGTGTACGTCGATTAACGAGACAGATTGTAACGAGGTTAATCCTGTGTTTTATGCGGATTGTAGATTGTTGAACTCCGGTGTAACATGAAAGTGAGAGGAGAGCGACTTGGACATGATTATGTAGAAGTACAAACGCCGGTCCATTGAATGCCGGAGCCGCCGAATTCTCTCTCGCCATCATTAGGGGAGCTCAGAGTTCTCCGTAGAATGGCCGTAGGCGAGCTACGGCCAGGTACGCTCATGGGAATTGAATGTCCGATGATTAGTCATACGTGACACATTGTGATCATCGCGGTGCATGGCGCGTCGCGTCGTATCATAGTGCCTCCATCCTTCATCTCTCTGCCCACTGTGCTACCCCTACTGAACTATTCGTGTTACTTAACATATCTAAACGTAACGAATCTATGGCTCCTGGCAACAAACCCTCCATTCCATCAATTTACTGGGCTGCAAATGACCATGAACTTACCTGGAAGCTCCTGGGAGAGATGGGCAAAGTTGAGAACTTCAAAGTTCTATTTGGCAAGGCTGAGGTAGACGAAGTGAGTCCTACTACTCTAGCCATGGTTTTCCTAATTAACTTGCCTGAAAATCTTAGAACACATCAGGAGAGAGCAAGATTGCTGTCTGCAAGAGAATAGGGACAGTCGTTCTCCCCCAGCTCGCTGCGGAGCATCCTACCGTTGTTGGGGAGCGCATTAGGGGTAAAATTAACGAGTAAGCATGCCCTTACAAGATATACGGATGCTATTAACCAGTGAAATCGAAGTTTGCAGAAGCAATACATCAAACATGCAAAGCGTCTGCGTCAAACTGGTGGTGGATTGGAAGGAGAGTCGCAAACTCAATCGCAAGGCGACGGCAACCAGTACTTGGACTTTTATGTCCCACCTGATGGGCCAGATCATGATACCCATCCAACTGCGAAGAATCTCTGGGGTGAGCTCATTTTTCGCCCGTCATATGATTCAATTTCATCTTTCTTCCTCTAACAGAACAAATTGAGAAAGAATTCCCTTTCTTTCCTTCGCTCCATTCTATCCTTTCAGTACGACCTAGTACCACCCCCCCAGCTGTTACAACTGGTGTAGGACCATCAGGACGACAAACACTTCATCTTCAGCCTCCAACCTTGAATGAGAACCATGCTCCTGTTCAAAACACCCCCGTAGTTCCTTCCCATGCGACACCACCTATTCAAAGCTTTGGCACCCCCCTTATTATCAACGAGCCTTTGGAGATGCCTCAACGAGGACCGCGAACATCTACTCTCTCTCAAGCTATGATTGAAAATGCGAAGGCCAAGATAAAGAAACTTCCGCAAAAGCGATCATTCGAGGATCGGATCCTCGAAATTCAGGAGTATGTTTTTTTATACATTCATTATCGTTTTCTGATTTGTTTTTGTAGAAAAAACATTGAGGCTAGCGACCGACGCGAATTAGAAGATAGAGTCTTGAAAAAGCGTAGACTTCTGATGGAGGAATTCAAGCTCAAGATTTGGACCATTGATGAGTATCGAGAGCAAATCCATCGACTTGATGACTCCTTGACAAAATCAAACAATAACAGTAATGTTAATATTTCTTCTTCTACCATTTCTCCTCCTTCTCCCGCTTCTACACCTACTCGCCCTCGTGCTGCTTCTCCTGTCTGGAATATTGAGAGAGAGAGTGGTAATTTTCCATCTTCTGATGACTTTTACGCTTAACAATTTAAATTTTAACATTCCTTTGAAGTAATCATTAGCTATATACCTATTCAGCACGAGCTGCAACTATTTCCGCTACTAAACGCTCTCTTTTACTGTTACGGTTATTATTACCATTATCAATATAATGTTCTCCTCTGTCCTCTGCTTCTTCAATGCCTGTATGGTCTCCCATAAAATACCTTCCTCCAGAATATCCGTCAACATCAATTACGAGATTGTGGATAATGATAGCAATTGTAATCCAGCGACAAGCAGCGACATGATCTTCGTTCGACATGATATTGACTCGAAGACCACGAAGGCATTGAAATCTGCCTTTTAGCGCACCCATGCAATGCTCGGAACGTACACGCAAGCGAGATGCCATCTTGTCAAAAAGGGCATTTTCGGGACGAAGTGAGGCGGGCTTTTTGTGAATTGAGATTGTCCGATCATTCACTGCATAGGCGGAATCCCCCCACGCAAACTCTTCACCTTGGAAGAACCAATTAGGATACTTGCTGGCTGCAGTGTGTTCAAAGGCAGAGGCATCATGAGCAGAGCCAGTCATGCCATGTGAATAATCAACAATACGCAGATTAGATGGAACATTTCCGATCTTTTGTTGAAATAAATTAATAAGAACACATTTTTTAGAATATTAAAGTACGGTACCTGGGCATTGAGACCATAATTAGCCTTTCGTGTATAATAAGCATCACCATTCAAGCCTGGTTTTGCATATAGTACCACGATTGTCCCATCGTACATCACCCAGCCCTCCTTCCACAATCCGTCAAAGCCAACATGCTCAGACATCCATCTCTTCTCAATCTCCTTCTCCTCTGCAGTGGGTAGCCGGACAAAAAGGTCATGGAGACTTTCAATAGCATTAAAGCATCGACTTGTAAATGCCTCTACACTCCCTTCTGATATTCCACAATTGCGCGCAATGTCTTCTAGTGATGCCCCATTCCCAAACCTCCCCATGCGAAAGAGAGTGACGGCAAGTTGAGTCTCGACAGCAGTTTGTGGGACAAAGGATTTGTTGCAAAAGATGGGATGATCCTCAATTAGAGTGAGGAGGACATGAAAAGCCTGGGGAGATATCCGGACCATATTGAGAAAGCGGTCATGATCATGAGGGTTTGGGGCATATTTGAAGGCAAGGTGGAGATTTCCACACTTCAGAACATGAGTACGAGGATTAAGATAGCGAGTAGTGTTGATTCCGTGTAAAATAGTAAGGTCTGACAGGAGTTGTTGCCGTAGTTGGTGAGAATCTGGCTGTTTTTGGGCATAGTTGGTGTCTCGGAGAAGCATATGTAGCATGTAGATTCTTTTGACTATGGCATGATAGTTTCGGCGTGCCATTTGAGCAAGGATTGCGCCAGGAAAGTGAGTTTTCGTGCAGCTTAATAGATTGTGCGCATCGCGCGACGGTTTGTTGTGACAACGGGCCGCATTACATAATGTTCGGACATTCAATTCCCATGAGCGTACCTGGCCGTAGCTCGCCTACGGCCATTCTACGGAGAACTCTGAGCTCCCCTATTATTGAATGGTGTGCCAATTGCCAATCATAAATGCTCGACAGAAACACAACAGAAACACATAAAGTAGTAGTTGGAGACGAGCAGCTTCTTCTTGGAGTGCGAAAAAGAACTGCAAAAGAGGATATGCAATGCGCAAACAAAATGAAGATGGAGAACAATGTACAAGTACGCGTAGATATGTTAGATTCATTCCTGAGCCACTTTTTTCCCGAGCACAGCATTTTTCGCACTCTTTCCTCCTTTTGCCTTGAGAATAATATCCTTCTTCTTCTCGCCACGTTTTTGCTGCATCTCCTTCTTGGTGATTGATGCCTTGGCGGATTTCTCTGGCGAGGGCGCGGAGACCACAGCGTTAGGCGATTGGGTGACCTTTTTCTTTTCCTTACCGCCGGATGGAATTTTTGGAGATGAAGCAATGACAGAATTTGATGCAGGGGTGCTCTTTTTGGGCGCGGGCGCATCGACAACTGAGGGAGCCGGATCGGATTTATTCACTTTCTTTTGCTTCAATGGGGCAGCGATCACAGCCGGGGACGATGGTTGCAAAGCCGATACTGGCAGAGTCTTTGGGGTTTTCTGCTTCTTCTTGCCCTCAGCTGGCTCGGGAACTGGTTCCAGAACTTCAGCTGCGACCGCCGTCGGTGCTTTTGACTTTTTGCCCTTCTTGACTGTAAGATTCGACGTTTCAGCAGGCGTGATGGGTACGGCAGAAACTGGGGCAGGATCAGCTGATTTGCGTTTCTTGGATTGAGGTGCAGCCTCGGTAGAGTTAGATGTGGGTTTGTTGGACTTTGCGGACTTCTCCTTCGTTGTTGCACCCTCAGCACCCTTTACTTTCTTCTTTGGCTTCTCGGCCTCCTCTTCCTCCTCGTCAGAGCTCGATGGTCGTTTTCGTCCCTTCCCTGCCGATGCTTTCTTGTCCTCCACCGCCTCCACCGCCTTCTCAGCCCCTTCTAGATCACTTCCATTAACCTCGACATCCTCTTCTTCGTCCTCTGCATGAAGGCCACTCCATCTCCCTCCTTCGACGTCATCCAACGTACAAGACCAAATCGGCAGGCTGACGCTGGAATTTGTTTTGATATTGAGACTCTGAATGTTATCCCAATTACCCTTGACGGCGTTGGCGATAGCAGGGAGTGCAGTTTTGATGTTATCCAGAATCTGTGAAGTTGTGTGTGACAACTTGCCAACTTTTATTGATCTGCAAAATGAAATGAGTGGGTGCGAAATACGGAGTCGTAATACTTACATGCAGGTTCCCTGGTTCTGGTTCATGTAGGTCGAAGAAATGGCACGTTCTAGCTCGCCTTTCAGATCTTTGCGGGTTAAGCATACGGGTATGGGTTGCCTTGAAGACTCATGAGTATCCATATGTTTGAGCGAAGTATAATTATACCCACTTCTTGGCTTCAAACCACTTGGACCCCAACAATTTTGGCAACAATGGAACGACCCGTTCATCCGCCAAGAAAAGACCATTTTCTTTCAGAAGCATTCTCCGAGCCTCGTAGGGTTTGAACTTCCCCTTCAGCTTTTCGATCCCAACCACTCTTGAGATGAATTTGATTTTGTGTGTTTCAAGAAGATCCTTGTATTGTCGTTGAGGATCTTTCGTGATTAAACATACTGGTGTCGTTCGAGGGTCGACCAGGGGGTGAACAATTGGGCTATCGAACAGGACTCTGGTCAGGAACGATGTATAATCTCGATCACTGAAGAAGGTCTAACGCACATTTTCGTGGGCTTGAATTTATGGTTGGCAGCGATTTGCTTGACTGTGACATTCAGCCAAACGTTTTGCTCTTTTCCTGGAAGTAGTTGATTTTCTTCAAATTTCTCCTTCTTCTTGAGTTCATGCGAGTGAAGGGCCTCCACAGCTTTTCGGCACTGTTTTACGGAGACATGAGAATCGATAAAATCTTCCTCGGACATGTTGAAAATGGATTGCAGATGTGCAGAACGAGTCCTAGGACTCTCTCTCGGAAATGGGTACAAAAAATCGGTATTTGGACATGTATGTCAAAGGCTTCGCAAGCTGATACTGATTATACAACAACTCACTTCATCCTCCCTTCTTGAACTGCTTCCGTGATCAATCCGCCTCGCAAGTGAACTGGTTACTTCCTGAACGCTATGCCTTCTAATCAAGGACGACTTGCGTACTCTCCGAGGCAGCTTAATCTCCCAGGCTGTCTCGCATCATCCAGCAACCTTTTGGTTTTGCGATGGAGTCGCAGATCTTTGAGTTAACGGGGAAATTACCACACCGGCTGAAATTTCAACACGTCGGTCGGCCTCATGTTCGTGGCTTTTAGTAACACAAGAATTATGTTACTGTCGGTCTCAACGGATGTTTCATTCTTACCAAGGACGAGCCTGGCCTGGGGTTTTCATTGATATGCCTTGTTTTCATGTGGACTTATGATTTCACCTACGATGATTGAGACAGCCATCATCAACGCCTGATTGAGTATTATCTCGCCGATTTTTGAAGAAATACCATCAGTCAGGCGCGAACTTGATTACAAGGGGTCTCCTACGAGCGGGCTGGACGGCCGAAGGAAAAAGAAGCTATACAGATCTTCTGTCATACAAAGTTCTGTTTCTTCTAAACAATGTAGGTAGACATCTATCTCCAGGGCCTTGACGAGCTCCGCCACAGTTTGGGATGCGAGTGTTTCGGGTGGACTCCAAAGATTGGAATTCACTGCCTTTTGCATAACGCTCGAGCAAAACGCAGTGTATCATTACCCATTAAACCATGGGCATACTTCAGAGCACTTTAAATCCGCTAATGATTGACAGGCTGCGCGTCATACGCTTGATCACGTCTGGTTGACGACAAGGAGATGATGTTTGACCCATCACCGCATCATGGCAGCGAATAACCAGCGAAGGGCCCAAAGTTTTAAGTAACGATAATCAGGCCCTGCCTGCAATGATGCCTTTTACTTCAATCTTGAATATAATCGTGATATCTCCGAAAACTTTGACACTTCTTGGTGGCATTCAACTCCCAAAAAGCCACAAACCCGAGTGCCCCTGATGACGGAGTCTACCGTTGATTGTTTCCGACCTATCCGCGAAACAGTGCTGACTTATGCTGAACTCTAAGCAATAGTATGTTAATAGATCTTGTGCATATTACCATGTGAGTAGAACCAACCAGAAAGACTTGTTAACTTATCAGGATTTCGTACGCGGCGGACCGGCTTGCCGCAAACCTTCTGAATATTCCCAGGGGTGATTTACATACAGGGACTGATTTAGGCTTTGTACCTTGGTTGAGACTGCGCACGACAGCTGTTCGTGGCTGCTCTGTCCAATATGTTTCCTCATCTCAATATGAAGATACTCATCTCGTTGCAGTTCTCAACGTTCTTCATATGTACGCAGGTCTAATCTAGGTTCCCAAATGACCTTAAAGACTTACCATATATTGTATGAAAGGTTGTTTTGGTGATACTGGATCCTCGAGGCATGCTGCAACAACGTCTATACCATTACGCCCAGCGTCTGGTGCAAAGTGCTCCGCAGCGAGCCACCCCAAAGAATCTTATCAATCCCCTGAATGCCTAATTGGCTTACAGGACGGTGGCAAGCAGAGTCCTCTCAGTGCTAGACCTAGCCAACTGCCGGCAGAAGTATCACCAGAATGCAAAGCCCACTTCCTGAAAGTCCCTAGTCCACCGCTGGAAATAACTCCTCTCATTGTTTCTGGGCCGTCATCAAATCGTGTAAATTTGGTGTTCTTCTCGGACGGCTGTGAGTGTCAAGTAACTGTTCAGGATCACTTCTGTAAGTTGTAACAGTCAAAAGCCAGATATTCCAGAAGAACGCGGTAAATTCATCGATGATGCAAGGCGCCTTGCCGAGGACGTTTCCAAAAACCAGACTTTTAACACTGTCCAGCCATTGTTGAACTTTTGGGCAGCGTTTTCCCCGAGTATAGAGGTGCGCCTCTACCTCAATGTGTTTTGCTGCCAGCCTTCACTAATCCACACTGTCAGAGCGGTGTTGGAGTTGGGGGTGTTCCCAACGAGCAAGTCTCTTCAGTTTGATATATGTTCTTGGTAATGACGATAAGTTAATGTGCACACAGCACACCTTTCGGTCTCTACCGTGATGGTACAGAGCTCAGAGGAGTATACTACAGCAAACCGGAGGTAGCCCGAGCTGCCTGCGATTCTATGGGAAGTCAGTGCAACTATCCGATATTGCTTGGTATGTTTGTTGCGCATTATCACATTGCGAAACAACTATACTGATGAAAAGTTAGGAAATGACCCTCTTTACGGAGGTAATTAGAACATTCTCAGTATCAGCCTTTATCCATCTTACAATCCACCTGCAAACCAAAGGACTTGGTGGCGAATTTACGTCAGTGAACTTGCGCTCCCCGCCCCATCCCTCTTATTGAACAGACTGTACGAATCTTAGAGTGATCACATCGTCTATCCTCAATGGTCCTCTGGTTCTCAGACACGAACTCGGCCATTCCATCATCAACGTGGGAGAGGAATACGATGGCGGCTACGCGTATTTTGGCGCCAACGCAGCACACGACATCTCAAAACCACTCAAATGGGCTCATTGGCTATCAGATGACCCACCCAAGGTGGACGAGTCTGGGAAACCGCGCGTCGAACGCTCTGTGATGCCAATGCAGGTGTACCCGTGGACAATGCTCAACACGACCTCTCCGTGGTCCATAGATTTCTCTTCCTCGGGGACTTACTCGCGCCATGTCGTGAGATTCTCGTTGTCTGGAATTCCTGATAGTGGGGATATCCGAGTGGAGATGGATGGAGTCGACCTTGGATGGGTGCCGAAACCTGGTATTGGCGTCGATCGTTGGCATTATGATATACACTCCCAGGAAGGATTAGCTGAAGGTGACCACCAACTCAAATTCACTCTCTTGAACGGCGGAAGGGAAGGAAAAGCACAGTTGTGCAGCGCCGAGACTATCGAATTCGGAAATGAAACCGAGTAAGTCTTTGTCCAAAACGTGGGATACAGGATCGCTGACTCCCTTTTGAAAGGTTCGTATCGAAGCCAGGACATTACAGCTTATATCCAACGTCAGTAGTCGCGCTCCTCTTCCGAAAATTCATCCTTTGACATCCGTCCTAAAAATAGATTTTCTGATGTCAACGAAACCAGCTATCGTCCTACAAACGAAGACTGTCTCATGCGCGTGGTCACATCTCCAAACTTCTGCAAAGTGTGCAGTGAGAAGCTTTGGCTCTACTTATTGAAGAAAGTCGATTTCATCGACGACATAACGGAAACGTGCGAACAGCGTTCAGGATCCTGGGTCAAAGTCCTCGATCTGCAACTTCTTCCTGTCGCTCACCTTCGCAAAACACTCGTGACCCCGAAGGAGAGCTACACCATTACTTGGAAGAAAGACGGAGAGCACATCTCTGAGTTTACCAACTTGACGAGAGTGGAGATTGATGATGAAACTTCCGTGGCGAAGTATACAATCAAAGTGAAGTTCGCGACAGAGGAGATCAGGATTCCGTCCAAAAGTCTTGTATCTGGTGTACACTATAATGTAAAAACCAAGTGCGGCGCCTAGTGTCGCTTGAAATGAACCTATGAACAATTCACGAGAAACAAGTTGACGTTGATGTTTGAGCATGCATTGAATAGTATATTATAGGGTATTGCTAAGAAATCCAGGGGGTAACGGGTCAGCGAAAAAGGAAGATGACGCCTGGACCCATTACTAGGTGTGACCCTAAAGTACGGTTGAGATAGTAAGTTCAAACGTCGTATGCCCACGAAGGCGAAAGGATAGTATACAACCCGAAAACAGCGAGTGTGATAAACAGATGCATGATGGGAAGAGCAGTTGCGGAAGGAGAGCCCAGGGTGGGCTGGGAGGTGTGTGTGTGTGTGTATGGAGTTTGAACGAGTGGATACCAACAGTGTCCCGGAGAGCAAGGAAAAAACGGAACAAAGAGGATAGGGAGGAACAAGGTGAATGATGTAGGTTGCAACTCAAGGCCCGGAAAAGATGAGGCATGGGGAGGAAAATAAGGGTTAGAGAAAGAACAAGGGAGGATAGGGAAGCCTGAACCGAGATAAACCAAAAAGGCAGGCGGAGGGCCCGAGCAGAACAACAACACCAGCAACTGGGTCACATAATGACACACTTGCAACAACCACCACTGTCCACTTCCTCCTCCTTGAGATCCTGCTGTGCGTTCGCATTCGCCCCTTGTGATGTGCTGGCGAGCTGCGCATTGTTCGGAGCGTAGTGCGAGAAAGGTGCGGGCGACGGTGATATTCGCGAAGGTACGTGAGGCCCTTCATGCACTGTCGGCAGACCGTTCGGAAGTTTTGCGCCGTGCCCGTCTTCGTCTGTGCGCTGCCCTCCCGCACGACCAAACTCATCCATAGGAATAGACTCGAAGTTGTCTCTTGGTGGCCGGTATTTTGAGTGGTCGAATCCGAATGTACCAGGAGCCTAAAGACAACACGAAAGGGCATGAGTACCTGCATGTAAGTCGGAAAGAGAGCGGCAGAAGCGGGAAAACGAGATGACAAGCGGGGATCAACGGAAGAGGGTTGTTACGCACCGGTGCAATCATGTTGTCCACCTTCTTTGGTTGTGGGCTGCCGTCTGCGTTCTCGTAATGCTCATCCAAACCCTTCTTTCGTGCCACCACAGGCAGAACAACCTACAAAGAAAATCAATTGGTTTGTGTTCACAATCTCCCAACAGCAAAAGCAAGAATAACGCACCTCGTCCCAATTTCCTTCTCGGTGCACAGGCTGAGTCCATGACGGAATAGCATCCGCCATATCATATCCCTCTCCCAAAGGACTTGGGTAATATGCCACACTCTTCCTGTTCGCAATCTCCTCTTGCTCTTTTCTCGCCGCCGTCGTCTTGGCTCTAGTCGCCTTCGAAGCGGCTGTTCTTGACCCCTTCGACGCTGGCGACATACCCTTCTTCTGCGGGGTACTAGCAGGCAGTGTTGCACTTGCGTAAGGCTGCCGGGAATTTGACGAGGATGATGGGGCAGGTGGTGGTGATGGAGATGGCGTTTTGGAAGATGAAGAGGCGGCAGGAAACTGTGGTGGCTCGCTGGCTCCACGTTGCATTGATGGTGCGTTGTGCGCCGAGGAACTACGAGATTCGGAGGAGCGACGCGAGGAAGGCCCAGGTATTCGCGTAGGAGGTATGACTGGTTGTTGTTGCCGTGATGAGGGCCGAGGTATCAGGCTGGGAGTTGGCGTTGTACTCCGCGCTTCGTGGGCGCCGGCTGACTGGGTCCATTGTTCGGATAGGTTGGATGTGTGAGATGCCTCAGGTATGTAGGCATAGGGGCCAGCGTCGGTCGAACCATAATGGTCTAACAAAGAGTTAATGTCCGAGCCTTCGTTGTCAAGATCCGTCAACGGATGTTCGTCGAGCACACGGCCAATCTCTTTGGCATGCTCGTCATCAAGGTAGAGGCTGTCCCTCTCTCTTTCCTTGTCAGTCATTCCAGCGATGCTGTCGGCTCGTTTTCGATGTCGTCGGGGGTTCTCCACCATGTCTGCAGGCTTCTCCCGATTTGAAGTGGGCTTCTTCTTGTTCGCGATCGCGTGACCGTAATTCGCAATATCCAGCATCTCCTGCCGCCGACCCACTCTCAGTTCACCCACACCTCCGTTTCTCGACACCTCTCCACGGTACCAATGTTCGTACGGTCGTTCCTCTGAGTCGACAGATGGTCGAGGAGGGTCTTCATTCTGTGTATCGTCCCCCTGATAGGAGAATCCAGACTTCATTGTGGCATCAGCAGGAAAGGGCGGAGACTCGTTCAGGAGTCCTGAACCTTGTCTGCTGGGACGATCCGGGAGTTCGACCGTTGATTGAGTGGAAGAAGGGACTACCCCTCGTTGTACACGTCGCTGTTCTGGAAGAGTCTGATAAGGGAGCTCTGGGGAGTGTGAAGGCGGTGTGACAGCAGTGCTGTGACTGTATCCGTTTGTGTACGGCGAGTTGGTGGTGCTGGGAGTGCCATTTGCGGGGGTACGTGCAGCTTTAGGTATCCGGGTTGGCTTTACGTCCGCGGGTCGGGGTGATAGCGAGCGCGTTGGGTCGATAGCTTTGCTTGTGTCGCCCTTGGGCCCAGAATTTCCGTTTGGGTGACCGTTCGGGAGGTCCGACGCGTAAGGTGAGGAGTAGGTACGCTTGCGTTGAAAGCTCGTCTTCGTAGAGAGTTCGCTGCTGACCCTAGGGGTGGCCGTTGGCATGATACCATTTGAATGTTGCTGTTGTGGCTGAAAAGCCGACTGTAGCGTTTGAGCCCCCGTACTGCTGGACTGCTGAGAAGAAGCCGAGGGGCTTCCCTTGTGTTTCTGACGAACAGTCCTATCTGAATATGCAGAGTTCGGAAGAGGGTGGTCGTCCATGGAAGATAAAGAAAGGGTGGACATGCGATGCGCCAAGGTTCGACTTTCGCTCTCCAGACCTGTCAAAAGCGGTTATCAACATGTGAGGTACTAGTCCAAGCTCAGTATACGTACGTTTTCGCAGCGCAGGCACGACCTCCTCATCCCAGGAGGGTCCCGGTAGACGTGCTGATTGAGTTAAAGCCATCACCGCAAACTATGCAAATAAAAAGCAGGAAAATCAGGGACGAAACGGACAGGACCGTTGAAGCTGTTCAGCCACTGTGGGCTCTTCTCCTGTACGAACGCCAGGAGGGAAAAAATGAAAGAAAGATGGAGAAAAAGATTGAAGAGAGGGCTGGAGGAGGATGGCAAGAATCAGAACCGTACAATAATTGCCAGGCCGATATCCGTGGGAAGTTTTCGACCCTCGGTTTCAATAGCACACGCCGATTTGGCCTAGCGTAAAACCTTCCTTGATTTTTACCACTTTGTGTGCTACCAAAGCGGTCACGATTAGCTACCTTCATGTCTTGATGCTTAGGAGTCATATTGTCTGGCATTCAAGTAATTTCTAAGCCGTTCAGCCAACGAATGAGCGCGTCCAGCCCTGTGGATCACCATGCGGTGATGCCCCACCCCTTGGTGTAACTTTCTTGCCGATGTAAGTCCATCTGCTTCATTTGTTTCATAAAAGCTTGATGCAATTTGCTGCTTCGATGCTTGAAGCATTGTCTTCGCAGTCGTCTTCCTGGATTCCGGAGAAGCCGACATAAAATGCTTCCGCTGCACCTTCATCTTGAAGGGGCCCACCGAGGCCATACAGGAGGTTGCCGGATAGGATCGTCACCGAACCGCCATTGGTTATAGTCCCTCCGTTTAGGCATGAACGGGGAGTGTGTTATCATTTTTTGATCATTCTGCATGTCTTTGCCTAGAAATGTTCGGCACTGATTTAGGAGGAACTTGATTTTCTTGGAATCCCGCCCTTGATCTCTTCATCCCATTTTACCACATCATCCATACTTAAACTTCCATCTACTTTTATCAGACAGCATCTGCCATGCCTCCCAAATGCCTCCATGGTTTCCCACCATTTCTCGGATTGCTCAACAAAGTTGTTTGGTTGAGGCAATGGGCTCAAACACCCGCGGATCAGTACCCACTTCTTCTCTGCGTCCGCCGACTTGGAAACTGTGCCAATTCAGTATACATCGTTCAATCTTTCTTTGCGAAGCCGCCATTCAACAAACTCTGCGGGCTTGTAGCCACGTGTCTCGCAGGCACGAAATCTCTGCTCTTCGTTCTTTTCTTTGTGGGCCCGGATTCCATTTCATGTCATACGGAAATTGCTGCCTGTCAGGACACCAATCTCAAACCAGTGTCTTGCATTCAGCCTGCATGCTTCCATAAATACTAACCGTCTGCTTGAGCTTCCTTGATGCGGCCACCATCAACATCGGTTTGCTTCGTCGTCCTGGCAGCCATCGACTCTCAATGTTAGACTCGGTCATGAGTTTACAACATGTACTGCTGGACTCCATCAAGACAACTTTGCTACTGATGGCAATTATCCAAGAATCTGGAACTTCTATCATTGTGACATCCAATGATTCTGGTACCCGCACCATCTACACTCCAGTCCACAGCAGTCACCTTCGTTGAAATTACACCTCTCCTGATACTGCGCCCAAGCCAAGTCTTGATTCAGTTCGGAAGACGCAGCCTTCATTTCCCTCAACATCTTCGCTATCTTCACATGCGATTGCGCTTCAGCGACCTCGATCGCTGATTTGCCAGCACCAGACTCCATCGTACGATCAACAGCCTCCACCTCCTCGAGGAAGACCTTCACCACATCTGCGTGTCCTGCCTCAGCTGCATGATGCAGCGGTGTGTAATTCGAATAGTCAACTGCGTTCACCAGCTCGGACTGCCAGGCAGCGTGGAATGGATGGCTTTTGTCCAAAGGGTGCGTTGCTTCCCCGAAGATGAACAAGAGGTTCGCTGCGAGAATCATCCGGACGACCTCTACTTTTCCAGAACGGGCCGCGTAATGGAGGGGGGTCATGCCCTTGCTGTCTCTGGCACTAACCAGGGTCTCCATCGCGTACACCAAATCGCCTTTGGTGGCCGGTTGGAACCTGCGTCGGTTTCGCAGTATGACGCCAGCCGTGATTGGATTGCCGACTTTACAAGCGAGATGGAGAGGCGTGAGGCCATCATTATCTCTCACGAGAGGGTTAGCACCCAATTCACGAAGGAAGTGAACGATGTTTTCGAGATCCATGCTCCGCTTAGCCTGCTCAGCCCGGTCCTGAATAATCGCACCTCTGTAATTCTGGAGTCTCTTCCCCGAGAATTCAGGTCCGTTGAGGTCAGGGTGGTGTCCAAGTTTTGAATACCCAGTCCATTCTGTGGGTTTCGTCTTACAGGCCAAACCTAGGGCAGTCCGTCCTTTGTTGTCTACGGCGTCGATAGCGGGGCAGCCCAGCTGAACTAAATCTTTGACGATGGGCAGCTTCAAAGCGCGTGCTGCGGTATGGAGAGGCGTGCGCCCTTTGTTGTCGCGTTCTAACAGTGATGCTCCGGATTGCAATAGGAAAGGCAGCAGATCACGGCTGTGGGTGTCTCGGAAAACGCTCTCGGCTTCACAAACAAAATGTACGACTGTTGCTCCGTGTTTTGCATGCCTCGGACGCAGATTAGGATTGGCACCAACGGAAATCAGTGCTCGTATACCATCGAAATGAAGATACGATCCGGCTGCCAATGCTCTGTCCAACGCTCCATCCAATACAGCCTGAGGGACGGGACCAGCAATCACAGCAGCTAGTAATACTTCAAACATCCATTCACCATCCTGCTCTGTGCATTCGACGCTTTCAATAAGAGGCTGCCGAGGAAACTCCAGTGGCATGACAGGACGTGCGCCTGCCTGGAGTAACATGTACACCAAATCATCGCGGTCTCTCTCGTATTGGCGGTAGAATGCTGATATGAGCGGTGTATCGTCTGCGGTACACGCATTGACATCTGCGCCTTCGGCTAGGAGAATGGCGACGGACGGAAGATTATGACTTGCATTGTGGTGGCAAGCTTCCATCAGAGGGGTCGTACTCCATCTGGGGTCCCCACGAAGATCGACGTCCGCGCCGCTCTTGATGAGGAGAGCGACGTCGGGAGGCCATCCTTTCGAAACAGCTTCCCAGAGCGGTGTGTGGCCGAGTCTGTCGATTACATTGATAGGGGCGCCTGCATCAATCAGCAACTCGAGAGCTTCGGTAGAATCGTAGAGGTGCTTCCACGCCGCATGATGCAGCGCAGTCTGCCCGTCGGAATCGACGCTCCCGATGGTTTCTCCAGCGCCCATTAGAAGGAGTGGCCTGACAAAGATGTGGCTTGTGCTATAATTGCATGCCCACGAGAGGGCTGAACGACCTTCGGCGCAAGTCGCATTCGCATCCGCGCCATTCTCCAAGAGTAGCTGCAGAATCAAAACGCTAGCCCCAGCATCTGAGCTGGTGTTTTTGACGCATCCAATGAGCGCCGCGTTCAAGTCCTCGGGCTTGTAGTTATTCGGTCCCTGGGAAAGAAGGAGAGCCACATTTTCGGCGTGGCCTTGAGATGCGCATACTGTAATGAGATCTTTTTCCTCCAAGATTTCCTGCGAGACGCCTGCTTGTAGCAAGACGTGAACGACCTCACTGTACCCGCGCGCCAGAGCCCAGATCCAGAAAGTGTGAAACAGTTTATTCGGCTTTCTATCTCCCAAGCAGAGACCGTGCTGCAAAAGCAGCAGGGCCATCTCCTGTGCGTCTCCTTCGTATGCGGACAACGCTAAAATAGCATCGATGCCTGGGGTTTGTAATTTTGACATTAGCAGAGACGAACAAGTCTTCGTGAAGATGATGATTGCTGCAATTACTACCGTCAGAATCCGTCGGAAGATGTAGGACGATATTGTTCGTGAATGCAGGCAGCCGAGGCAAAAAGATTGAAGTCGACCACCGACGATTCTCGAGGCGAAACGGAGAAGGAAGTAGAGGATGGGTGCACTACCCAGGATGACCGCATCGGGATATCCGACAGCACCCGCCAAGGTGTATGATACGGATTCTTCGACAGGAATGGTCAAAGAGATAAACTTGAGTAATGGATGAATACCTGCAGGCTGATAGAACTGTAGGAGTACAAGAAGGATAGTGAATGATATGCTGAGGAGGTTTGCTGGTTTCACTGGCTTATCAGCTGCTTCCCCTGTGTATACACTTGAACCGTGCTCCAAGAGGCTTCCGCACCATCGTTACATTTCCCAGCGAGATGGCTATGGTGAGAGCGTATCGGCGTTCGTCGTCTTGGGCGTTGGGATTAGCGCCTTGCTCGAGGGCGGTGATGGCGTCTTCTGTGTTGCCATTCTGGATGTGTTCCAACAAAAGGCTTTGAAGCTGCTGAGCGAGGTGAATTCAGAGTTGGCGCCCATGATCGCAGTACGCCTTACCTCCCGACGTTCAGAAGCGAACGACTTCATGATGGTGCGCTGAGAAGGACTGGAGTCACGAGAGTAGATGGTTCTACCGACCAGTTAAACCTTTATCCTGCTTTGGGTTCCATAAAGGATGTAATGCGGAAACGTGTGCTTGGAAAGCGCAGTGCCTGTCAAAGCCGTCATGGAGTCGCAGGTGGCTGTGAATTGAAGTAAACCCTAAATTTAGACGGGCGCCTATTCACATACGCCCGAAACCTTCAGTCTTTGCAGTGCTCTTGCTACAAAGACAATCTCTAGACCTTCAATGTACTTTATGAGAAGAATACACACAGAGTTCCTTATGATTATTTCCGGATGTTCTACTATCGTTACATGCACAACAGTCTCGGGAAAGGCGTCTTGAGCGTGCTTAAGCTCTAACATTATTCTGGGAGCTCCTAGAGAGTGGCTCTCAGAAACCTTTTCAACTAGAGGCGTCATAAACGTTGACTGTATAAAATTTTGAAGGGTGAAGTGCAAGGAAAGAAGTTTTCCAAGTCCCCCAGGCAATCAAACTGGAGTTGGGGTCGTAAATGGCTGTCTTTCACTTTCACATACTCTCGCATTTGGCATGCAAACCTATTCAAAAAGCTGCAATGAGCACGAAGCAATCGGCGGGAGATGAACGAGGATGATCACGAACCACAATCGCTAGACTACTTCTATTTGGGTCGAGGGATTGAACCAAACAAACCGCGACGACAACTTTTCTTGGTACCGTGACTTTTAGAGCAATCTCATTCTCTCGCTATGTCTGCAGCAGTGTCCAGACCAGCCATGCACTCGCTAACCCGCTTCCAACGGGCCCCCCAAATAACGCGCAAACTGCGTCGAAGCCCCCGTACCGGCCTCCCCCAACCGCACGTCAAAATCCTCACGCACCAATTCGCGCCCTGCCGCCTCGAAGACCACTACCACACCACCCTCAAAGACGACCTCATGTACATGACCTACAAGCACCAAATCGGCGAGCGCCCTCCCCCACGCCAGATCCGCCTCACATTCGACCCCGCGGACCCATACACCAAGCACCGACACAACCCCCCGTCGGCGGGTCGCAGGTGGGCAAGACGCCCGCGCCGCCGTCGACGGCGGGGAATGTGGTGCGGCTGGAGAGGATCCAGCTGCATACGTTCGTGAAGGAGGCGGTGAATAGCAAGTCGCATTTGCTGGGTGCGCTGATGCAGATGAAGGCGCTGACGGGGGAGACGTTCCAGGGTGGCGGGCATCATGCGGTGGAGGGGGTGCAGATTGTGAAGGGGAAGAAGTCGGTGGGCGGGTGGCTGAGGCCTGGTATTCCGGTTGGGGTCAAGGTGGATTTGAAGGGGCAGGCCATGTATGATTTCCTCGGCACTCTGGTGGAATTCGTGTTCCCCCGACTACGCGATTTCTCGGGTATCATCCTCCCTCCACAGTCCTCGAGCGTGAATACGCCGAGTGCGGTGGCTGGTGTGGTGTCGTTCGGTCTGTCGCCGGAAGCTATTCAGTTCTTCCCGCAAATAGAAGTCAACGTCGATGCGTACCCCAAACTGCACGGGATGCACATCCACTTCGTGACGAACGCGACGGGAGTAGGTGCCGAGGACCGTGCAAGAGCCCTAGTCTCCGGCTTCCAAATACCATTCCTGCGCAGATAGCGACGGACCCGTGAGTCCCCTCCAACTATCTCGCTAAACTTTGGTTATTCACCCAAAGACCAGTTGCATAGGCTAGATACATATAATTTGCGCATCCCACTGTTGAATCTAATATTATTTTTCATTCACGCGAGTGCAGCTACTGAATACGATAAGGTAGGAGGTAGAGGTCGATGGAACATGCCAATAATGAAGGAATGTGATGTGGTACGTATGATACGGATGCAGATGTCAAAACGATCGAAAGCAGTTAGAGAGTACCTTCCAGCAACATATAGAGGAAAGACGGCGAAGGAGAGTAGGTGATAATAAAAAGGAGTTCAGAACCAAAGGAAAAAGAGAAAAAGGAATGTTTTTATACACGACATGGACCTTTAAACTGGTACCACATCCCACCACACCCATACCGACATGCGAGAAAGATTCATCACCACCTACTCCCGCCCGTCCCATTCGCACTCGACTGCCACGAGATATCCCCCAACCTCTGCCTACTAGAAGCAGAAAGCGGCCTCGCCGACCCAGGCACCCTCGTCTTCCCCACACCACCACCAGGAACCCCCATGCCGATCCCCGAAGTATTCAGCCGCGGCATCGGGCTCTCACCACCCAGCCCAAGCCCATGATTGACATTAACGCTCCCCAGCGGCTTCGGCGTCGAGCTCGCCTCCGACGCGGACCTCCTCGCTCTCTTAGGGGCGATCGCCAACCCGCTCTTGCTTTGCGAGAGCGAGAAGGGAGAGTTCGAGGACGAAGAGGAAAGGTCGACGGATCCGGTGCCGGAGGGTTTGCTCCTCAACGCAGCGGGCTTCAACGCGGGTTTCAAAGCCGGCACGATCTCCCTCGCCAATTCCCTCACCAACACCGCGCCGTCCCCGCCCCCCCGACTCAACCTCTCCACCACCCCAAGCAACCCATACCTCTCCACCAACATCGCGCGATTCGGATGCACCTCACACACACCCCTCAATATCCTCAGCAAATTAAGCCTCACCACCGCCTTACTATTCTGCCCCAGCCGATCCACAATGCGCTTGAAGAACGCCGACGACTTGGTCATCGCGATCGTGATCGGCGTGGACAAGCGCGTGATCTTGAGGAACGGGTCGAGCAGGTTCTCGAACGAGTTGGCTTTGGCGGAGACGAAGCATTTGAGGAGGGCGTCGATGGCGGTGGGTTTGAGCAGGTCGTCTTCGACGCGCGCGGTCTCGTCTTGGAGCCAGGAGAGGACGGACTCGAGCGCGGAGACTTGGAAGTAGGGGTCGGAGAGGAGCTTGACGTACATGGAGAGGCCGTCGTGTTGCCAGAGGTAGGTGCGGCAGGACTTTCCGGCGCTGGCGAGGTCGCAGAGGATGGGGAGGGCGAATTGTTTGAGAGGGGAGCTGGTCTCGATGACGCGTTTGAGGCAGGGGATGATGCCGGCTTGGGCTGCTTCTTCTTGACGCGACTTGTTGAGGCGGCAGAGGTTGTAGCATGTTTGGAAGACATGATTCGATATTTCCTAGAAATGGTGGTTGTCAGCTTTCGAGTGGATTTATGAGTTGGAGAGGCTTACAGTGCTATGTGGACCGGTGGACTGCTCGTCAAGTATGCGGATGAGAATCTCCAAAGCATTAGCATTCTGAAGCACCTCAAGCAATGTCGCATTCATGGACAAATGCTTGACAGCCTTCAACATTTGAACAAGGCACTCCGGCTCAAGCAGCTCGCAAGCCCTCAACAGCCCTATCATCATCCCCACATTCAGCACGGCAACACCACACATTATACTGCGAAAGAAACTCACGTCTGACGACCTTCCTCGTGCCCAGAGCATTCCGAACGTGTATATCGGACTGCGACACCTGCGAGAACACCAGCAAAATCTGAATGACCTTCATCTTCGTGTCCAGAGTCGACGCTCCACGAAACGCCATCACATTGAGGAGAGCAGCGGACAGCGGGTCCAGAAGACCTTCGCGAATGAACATGCGGCAGAAATCGTTCTTCGTCGTTGGGCTTTGAAGCTCGAAGACACTGCCGATTCCGTTTAGGGCGTGTTCGACGAGCTCGGTTTGTTCGCCGTAGTCTTCGTCGAGGAGGTCGACTAGGACTTTGAGGCCGCGACATCTGGGTGTGTAGGGTTAGTGTCATGGTATTTGTGTGAGGATGATGGTACGCACGAGATGAACATTTGGAGGGTTAGGACGGATGTGTGGCATAGTAGTCGGATGAAATTGGAGGCTTCTAGTCGACATTCCGATGGGTACTTTTTCGATGTAAACTCTGCTGCAGGTTTAGCAAATTTTGTTGAATTTGGAGATGAATGAGACTTACCCATCATCACAGGAATGCCACTTTTTGGAGAGGATCAGCAACATATCGAACATGATCTCATCACCAATCACGCACCCAATCAAGCAGAAACTTTCAAGGAATCCAAGGTCTTCCGTGACCAACTGTTAATTTCATCAGTAAGTATGCAACGACCTTACGCAACTGAATGCAGTGATTTACCAGGTTGATGATTTGCAACAGCTTCATTATCACATCTCGCGAACACCTGCCTTCCAAAACTTCCAATATCGCAAGCATACCATGAGAAGACACCAGCTGAACCTGCATCTCCGGGTTCTCCTCCACGATGGTAAGCTATCGTACGTTAAGCTATGAATGTGATGTCCTGCGATGATAATGAAAGAAGACCCACCAGCTGGTCGCAAGCATCTCGCAGCTGGAAATCCGGCGCGGAAGGAGTGAGTTCGTCGATGAGTTGGTTGACTGTATTGCATAATCGTGCGTATTTGTCGCGCTGGAGGTTGGCTTCGAGGTCATCATCCGAGAATCCTTCATCGATCTATACAAAAATCTTGGTGAGCCCAATTTCCAGGAAGTTGGGTGGGCAGCGGTACCTCTGCGAACGGGTCCTCCTCATCTGCATCGTCACCAAGCTATCATCGAAGTTAGGTATGTCAATCGCAGAGGAGAAAAGAGAAAGACATACCCATGATTTATTTGAGAGTCGCGTATTCAACTGCAACGTCTGCATCTGGAGCTCCGTTGCTACAACCATCATCAGCATCACCTCATCCATGTCAAACACCTCAAGTGCATCTGCATTACTCACAAGTCGCGTTCGGCTTCCCAAACACATCCTCATAATCTTCCTCATCGTCCTCCGTATACTTCCCAAACTCCGCCTGATTCTGCACCTTTTTCGCCTCGGCGCGTCCAAACGAACCCGCGCTCCCCAGTGGGGTCGCAAGAGAACCTGACCGGACATGCGTCGCGGAGGAGGCGCCAGACGAAGGACCGATAGTGCCGAGGGGGCTAATGGAGGGCCGCGAGGCTTTCCGCGATAAGCTTGGGAGGGGGGCGGAGAGTGGGCCTGGGCCGGCTGATGATGCTAGACCGATTGTTTTGATGTCGTCTGGGTGGAAGAGACCACGTCTGATAGAGTTCTTCATCTGGAAAATGGAAGTTAGTATCTTTTGGTTGAATGAAGGTTGTGATGGCATAGCTGAAACTAACCTTGAAGTCTGCGACCTTCTCCTGCAACCAGTCCTCGTCTTCCTCTGTTGCCAAGTCCGAATAGTCTTCAACTATGGGAAGGATGCCTGATGAGGGTGCCTGGGCAAGTGGTATGGGGGTAAGTCCGGGACTACGAGTCGGTCGGATTGTTTGAGCGTTGTCCTCGACTTCGTGTTTATCATCCTCGACTGCAGTCTTCTCTAACGCTAAGACCACGACAAACAATCAGCCTCTTTCCGAAGGAAGACGGAAACCGCCAGACCTTGCAGCTTCGTGAACGAGATGCCTTCCTCAAAGTCGTCATCCCAATTATCAGTCTGTTCTTCCGGAGGTTGCAGCACGAACGACAGAGGTTGGATCTTCTCAACAAGGCCGATTCCAGTTTTGTTTCCTGGCGCAGAACCACTCTTCCATACCAATGGTCCAGACGAGGGATGCGATCCAATGGACGTCAACGACGTGGCTTGAGGAATATCCGTGGCTCGAGACTGTGTAGGCGAGCTTGGACGAGGATTTCGAGAAGGATGCTTCAAAGGCTTCGAAGGAGCTGGGAAGGCAGAAAAGTCCACGTTGAGTTCAACCAACAACACCCAATGAGAGAACAGGTTGAGACTGACACTTCAAAGCTTCATTCCACTCCTGGACCTTCAACACCGCCTCGTCATAATTATAATTCGAATGTCTCTTCTTCTCCCCGCCCCCGTCAGATCCTACAGGTTTCTCCCCCGCAGTATCTCCCGAGCTCTGTTTCCCGTCGGCCATCTGTTTGCGCGCCGACACCATCCATGGATGCCTAAGGAGCTTCTTGCCCGATATCCGCAGATTGCAGTCCTTCTGGAAACAATGGTATAGGAAATCTTTGACGATGGGTGAGGCACCTTCTGGAATGGGCGGACAGTCATCTTGGACGATACGGAAGAGGGCGGGCATCGGATCGAGGGTGTGATATGGAGGGTGGCCTTCTAAAAGCTCGATCACTACACAACCTACACTCCTACAAGGAGAATTCAGCAAAAAGATAAGATCGGAGTGTGTGCAAATTACCAGATATCTGACGCGGTTGTTGCTCCAGACTGTTCGATCACCTCGGGTGCCACTATATGAAGTCAGTAGTTGAACGATCATTCAGTGTTTGCAATCACTCACTCCAGTATGGACTCCCCACAACAGCACCATCTGTCACACCACCCGTCTTTGCAGCCACTCCGAAATCTGCCAGCTTCACAGTCCCATCTTTGTTCGTGAGGATATTCGCGCCTTTGATGTCGCGATGGATGACACCCTGGTCATGTAGGTACACAAGGCCTTGTAGCACCTGCGATATATAAACTGCAACGAGGCTTTCTGGGAACTTTCCAAATCGCTTTGAGATATTGTGTAGAGATCCATTCTCACAAAATCTGCGAGAATCAGTAGGCTGGCATAAGGTCGGGGAAAAGCAACGTACTCGAGGATGATGTAAAGATATTCTCGCGTCTTCACGAATCCCTTATACTTGACAATGTTGGGGTGCTAAGACTAAAGTTGGTTTGGGTCAATCGGAGCGCGCAACATGCAAAGCTCACGTTCAAGTTCTTGAGTAGATCGATCTCGGACTGTATAATTTATCATGCATGATTAGCACATGGCATCTCTGTAACGACGCGAATACGATCGTCTAACGTGAGTGGCACTCACCATGATCTCGCCCAGCTCGCCCTTCGGAATGTTGGTCAATTGGATCTCTTTCACGGCAACTGTCTCTCCAGTGGCCCAGTTCAATGCACCTGTCGGAAGAAAAACACGAGATTGGCCATCTGACAAGGGAGATGAACTTGGACTTCGGCAGAAACTCACGGTAAACCTGCCCAAACGCTCCTTTACCGAGCGAGTCGCCAAGTTGCTATTCATTGCGTCAAGTCAGCTCACTAAACCCCGATCTTCGCGTATAAGAGGTAGCACACATAGTCATTGAGAGATTTCGAGCTTCCAGGCCTCGGCCCTGATGTTGAACTTGGCCTGGAGGATGTCATGTTTGCGGAATTCGTTTCTTGTCGGTCGTTATCAGATATTCCAGCGGTGCAGGGAGTAAGGGACAGATATAAGGGAAAGAGGGTGGCGGGGAGAGGGTAAGACGCGCTTTTTGGCGAAATTCCAGTCGCGTCCGGCGCTGACCACAAGTCACTCAAACGTGCACATATGGGTGTCCCGTGGAATGAAGCGAACACAGTTGACCAAACTCGCCACAACTGGTCTCTTTCTGTGTTCTTCTTTCACCTCTGTCTCCTCGGATTTCTCACAAAGTCACCTCAGCTATTGTTCGAGTCATATGGACAGACTAAATGCTTCAACGATTTGACCACAGTCCTCGAGCGGCCAGGTTCAGCAACGGCTTCGGCTACAATTGCACACAAATGCCATAGAAACAAAGAAATATCGCGGCTGATGCTTCTGAAACTGCAGAGGTCTCCTTAAATACGACACTGAACAGAGTAGCTGCCACCACAATCAATATAACTGTACTTGACTCTCAAGACTGGTCTTCTCCAATTCAAGCAAACCGCGGTGCCTGGTAGTGACCGCTGGATTAAGATTTGACCAAGATGACCCATGGGAAGTGTGCTGGGTCGATGAATGCAAAATGCAGAGGATACCTGGTAAAAATGTTGACAATTCCACTGTACCTTTGGGGGCGCTGGTTCTTTGCGGATGAATCGTAACCGCTCGCAGCATCAGCTTCAAGAGTCAAACCTCGAATCATGGCTCTCATTCGACAGGGCCAACAAAACTGCGATGCCTGAGCCTATGCGACGACGAATGGCTGACTGACTGGGCAATGCGACCTCCATTCAATACCAGTATAAATTACGAAAGCAGAAGTAAACGCTACGGTCTGAATACCCAGACGCCAATCCATATCAACCCCGCGATGTCAGATAGAACCATCACCACAACACTGACCTTCTTCAGATTTTTCAGATTGCTGTATTGTGTTCAGATACACCGGTTGGTGCCATCTGGAAGAAGCATTTGGACAAGAAGGGGCACTCTACCGGACGGTGAATGTTACGGGGAACGAAATAATCCAATAAATCACCCCCGATGGCCTTTAAGACTTCGTTGACTGGGATTCATCTATGATCTGGACTCAATTTCCCCAGGCTACCTGACGTCCTGACTTTACACGGTCTTTCTGATATACATGTACAGCCGTACGTTTCCCATATATAGACACTGCTCATTCAGAAGAGCTGACCTTTGGCGAGTATAGTTATGACGCTGTCATTCATACCCCAGCGCCGAGCAAGCGCAGCACAGGAACTCACACATTCCACTTCCTGGAAGCAGATCACACTAACAATTTCACTAGCCATCATGATGAGGTGGTCGATGTGGTTCTACAACGGTTAGATTTACGAAACCGAGGACAACCCAAGACTGGTATTTGGGATACAGGGATCAGGAGCAGGTTGTAGTTGATCAAAGCAGGTCCACCTCCTCCAGACCCCCGTTTTTGTGTGCGTACGTCATTATCAGCCATCATATATATTGTGAGGCGTCGTCTATCTAGGTATACGTAGCAAATAATCTCTGATAGTACAACAAGGAGCCCTCATCAAAACGCCTAATAGAAATGGCTAAAACTCCATCCATCTAAAGCTCAAAAATGCCGGCGTCCGCAATATCGTAATGTCCGGGTCCATATGGTGCCCACGGCTGACTGGGCAGTGCAACATCCATCCGGGATACTGATATAAAGTGCGAGCAATGAAACGATTTGGTCTGAATTTCACCCCGTTTCTGCTTTACTCTAACCAGACTCCAATCCATATCGAACGCGCAATGTCCGATCGAACCTCCACCAAGCTCTTCATCCAACATCCAACTGAGCGCGACTGCAACCTAGTTGGAATTCTAGAGAACCTCTCCCCAAATCAGTCCACTCATGGTCGCAAAATTGCATTAGTGCGCGAGACTAAAACCCGGATCAATTCTGTATAGCATCCTCATTTCACCCTACTTTGTCTAGATTTTGCATGGCAGTCTTGGGTCAGCATATCTTCCCGCTCTCCAAAGCGAGTCAACCAACTGAAGTTGAACAGGCATAAAGACTACCTCTACCAAAGACGGCTTGCCAATAGATTGCCTCTGGACTCCTTTCGTTTCGATCTTCGGTGAGCTTGTAGCCCGTTTGATATACACATTGCTAAAATTCCTCCCAGTGGTAATCACGAGTCGGGTGGCGAGAAAATGAAGCTCATCGCTGATCTAGCAGACATACAAGCCGTCGTTGACTACCTTAGATCAACCTACGGTTATGTTATTGAGTTGATAGTGGCGCATTCGCGTGCATCTATCACCTCCTTTCGGTGGATATGCACGACGGAGGACGGGCGCAAACTACCGGCATTTGTCAATCTATCAGCTAGATACAGCATGGATGTACGTGCACTCATTACCACAGTCAATGAACACAAGTGGAATGATTCTTTTCGTAGACAATCTTCGGTAAGGTTCCAAAAATCAGTCAAAGTCGGTCCCCTGGATTGCTGTAACAATTGCAGATGCACCCGTCGGTGCCCTCTGGAAAAAGCATCTGGACCGAAAGGGATACTTCACCTGGAAGGCGAATGTTGCAGGGAAAGAAGTAATCGGGACAATTACCCCTGAGGTCGTTCAAGACTTCGTGGACTGGGATTCATCCATAATCTGGACTCAATTCCCACAGGCCACCGATGTCCTGACTTTACACGGCCTTTCTGATATAAATGTACAGCCGTACGTTTCTCGTATTCGAGTCTGCTAATTCAGAAAAGTGACCTTTTGGGTAGGTATGACGCTGTAATCCATGCACGAGCGCTGGGCAAGCGGAGCCCAGGGACTCACACATTGCACCTTATGGAAGCAGACCACAATTTTGCTGGCCACCATGATGAGGTGGTTGATGTGATTCTACAGTGGTTGGATACACGAGAACGAGGAGAACTCAAGACTGGTATTTGGGACACAGGAATCAAGAGCAGAATGTAGTTTCCTCCTCTTACAGACCTCTTCTTTTATGTGTGCGTCAACATCAGCTATATTATAAGTCATGAGGCGTCTACCTAAGTATACGTAGCACCTGATCTCTAGTAGTACAACATAAACCCAAAACCAGAACAGCAAATAAGAAAGGAAAAACTAATGTTACATTCTGGAAAGCATGATTCACGCCACACAGCACCCCAAGCCCTTGCGTCAGTCCGAGTCTACAGCTCCCACCCCACACACTTGATGAATCCATGGCCAGCATATAGTGTCACTCTTACACCCGATCCCCATCCTTGGACTGCACCGAACCCACCGTCTCCAACTGCGTCCGCTCCTCCACAATTCTCCCACCGCTCCCATAAGTCGCACTTTCCCTCGCAAAAGAATCGGATTCCTGCGATATCGTGCTGAGCTGGCCCCTCGTGCTCACCTGAACCCTACCCGATTTCACCTTGATCATAGGGTATCCCCGCTCGCTCTGCAGAGAATCCGTCTGTGACTTGATCTCTCCTCCAGGCGTGGCGATCATGATATCAGAATGGCCTTGGACAGTCAGGTGGCTTCGTTGTGTGAACATGCTCGGCATTTCAGGACGGATTTGACTGTCGTTAACTTTGTGAACGGATTTTTTGAGGTTGAGGGTAATTCGGGACATCATGGCCACCTGCGGGAGGAAGGTGCTTTGTCAGTGATTTGATTGGCAGGTTTAACGGAAGCAAGAATTACGCACTGTTAAACTGGTTTGAAGATCCATTGATAGAGGGTCAGTTATGTAAAAAGAAGCGGTCAATGAGATACTCACAGCAATTCGAGCTGGGCGGTGATGTTTTTCAGAGGAGGGGGTGCTGCGATAATCATAATTGTCAAAACGGCCGTAACCGCAAAGATAGCGCTGATGCCAAAAATATCAGCGTCGCTGCGGGCAAACTAGAATGATGACCCTTGCCTGTAATAAATCAGACCATCCTGAAACAGCCTCTTCATCACGTAAGATGTATTCTTGTTCTTCAGTGAGGGCAGTGTCCGATATAGCGTGAGTCCCACAATAACCGTGTCATACAGCAGAGGTAGCCATGCTGATGACGAAGCCAGAACGCTTCTATCGACCCCACAGGAAAGAAGACGTGTTAGCGAGGACTGCTAGTTGAGAAGTCGAGGACGTACATCGAAGGATCAAAAATCATAGTACAAGCTAATTTCCCCCATATCAGTATATCTGGCACAGGCTCAAAATCGTCCGGTGAAAGCTTACCAAGTACATTGGAAAGTTCGTTGTGCACCACCGCTAATTAACAATCCGGAGTCAGCTTGAGGAAATCTTGCCAGTGATGCGGGGACTGCGTACCTTCTCCCCTTGTTAGGAGCCATCCGTTCATGCAAACTTGAAATAAGAATAAAAATATGACGACCCCTAGGACGGTGTAGTGTCGGCTGTAGAGGGCGTATATCCGCAGAAACATCATCAAGGCTTGGAGGGGGGGGGGGGGGGGGAATAGGCGTTGGCCGACTGGTTATGGTTTTCTAAAATTGGGGGACTCACCGACAATATTTATCCCTATGACCGTCATCGATCCCTCAAATCGAATAAAACGATTACATCTGCGTCCCGAATGGAATTAAGGCTCATCGTCAAGATGTAGAGATTATGGTTGGCAACGTACGTCTATAAGTAGGAAAACTGGTCAAATTACATTCGCTAGAGACTTGGGAATTATAACGCACCTCTGGTGTCCACACTGGAGATAGATAGGCTGTGTTCCGCCAATTAGACCACATCTAAACCAAAGAACCGCAAGTCCGTACCAAATAGATTCACAATGAATCCGAATGGGGTCAGATATCGATTCTGTATTGCCAGTCAGAGGAAATCCTGAACAACAGGCTTATCACGGTCGACTGACTATCAGGAATAAATATACCACTATCATGAATTAGCACGAATCCGAAGGAAAGCTGCAAATAATCGTCTCACATAGCCCCTTCTTGCCCTTCCAGATGTACTCGACTTCGTCCGGGAACGTATCTATGTGGTCCCACACAAGCATCGTGAAGCTTGCAAATCCCATGTACTAAATGTTGGTCAGACGTGCACAAATCGCAACTCGGTTTAAAGGAAATGAACTTACATTCGTCCGATACCTACACAAGAAATGGATGTGAGCTCTCAAGATAACTCAGGCAGAAAATAACGTACATTGCCGAGATGTCCTCGATGACCGTTGGGGGCTGTTGATGGCTCATTGTGATTGAGGTCAAGGATATTGAAGGTGTCGCAATGAAAGAGAATGTAGCGTCGACAGTAGGATGTAGCGTCGCCTTTCTATCGACAGCGACCGAACATATACGAGAGTGTGTCAATGATCGAGGTGGGGAGCGGGGTAAGGACGGCGCCAAGGGGGATGTTGGATTCTTGGGTGGCGGTTATATACGTTTAGCTCTTTGGCGCCTGTAACAGTGGCCAGGATGGCGTGAGTATACTGAGGACTGTCTAGCCAGGGACAGGAGAAGAGGAAAGATTGAGAGAAGAAGTTGGAACTCGGTTATCAGCGTCGAGTCTGGGCAACCTCGAAGTTGATCACCGCCTCAATATTTAATGAAACAGACAAGAAGACACATCAGCCCTTCCAAGAGCTTCGTTCAAAAAGGACATAATCATCCTCCATGGATGCCCACGGACGAATGAAGAAAGACGACGACAGCTTTGACAACGTACTTTTGAAGCCCTATCTCATCCATATATCAAGCTAGAATTGGATGCACAACGCGTGGTGTGCTTCTAAGATGGGGCAATGCACAAGTGAGATTACTGCCGAGCGCGAACCAGCAAGAAGTTGAGTCGGAAGAAGGGTAAACAGGGAGCGGTTACTGATGATGGAAAGACATGCAGATCAGATATATGGGACGAGCGACCCTGGTTCATCATTCCACGCGCAGACTGATCACGATCGTGGCAAGTCTGAATGGAGATATCATCGCAACTGGCCGAAATAAACACAGGAACAACAGGGAACAGCGCGCCCGAAAGTCTCTTGGCTACAGAGATGAACAGACCGGAGTCTCATGAGCGATGGAGCTCTTGAAAGGCTGCGGTGAAACGGGTGTAAGCAAAGCAGCATTTTAGACGCCCGGCGTCCAAAGGCAAACTGCTTTCGTCAGAATCGTCACTAAAACGTGCGCTATTTATAGGCGCCGATCCACGATGACCTGTTATTTTTTGAAGTTTCAAGAAGGCAAGTCTGAATCCGAGGTCGAGGGCAACACAGGATAGGCAGATGAAGGTAAATACACTTGACCCTGTGTATACGGAAAGACATCATTTGCTCGACGGACAAGAAAGGTCAGATGACTCCCGAAGAGCTGATTCAGTACGCTCAAAGTCCATACACTCCATGAAATCGAGATAGAATATAGAATACATAGGTGAATGCACGAGCCAAGAAGTCAAATTAGTTCCCGGAATCCCCTCGTCTAAACAAATGATGGTGGTAAGGATAAAAAGAGGTGATTCTAAAAAGAGTATGGTTCATTGTAGAGTCACGAGGGCGAAAGGAATAACGACATACCTCCGAGTTTCTGATAGATCGAAGGCAAGGAAAGGTGGACTACTACAACAGCTCCGACGGACATAAGAAGAAATTAAATGATAGTCTACCAGAAACATAATGGATTCGAGGTCCCCCTAGGTGGCGTGGATGATATGTATATTCATTGCGCTGGGTGTTTGTGTATAAAGAGAGGATTGTGATGCCGGCATAGATAAAGTTAAGGCGTAATGTCCGTGGTGGGAAAACATCACCAAGATGGGTATTCCACATTCAAGCAAGGACCTGGAATAAATACATACGTTAGCGGGCGTCAAGGTCATGTCAGAAGTGGATGAGGTGGAGTGGGTAAGAGATGCTGTTAATCCGACTCACAGCCACTAGAACAATTCCGACAACGACGGCAAGAACCAGCATGAGACAGGCCGCTCGGCGACCTGCTTTCCGTTGGTAATCTGCTGCTGTCGTTAGTTCTCGAGAAGCATCTCCAGTGTCCACAGCAACGGAGGAGATGTTCAGTTCGATGTTGTCTACCAAGGCAAAAGAGGTAAGTGTCAAGACGTGGAGTAGAAGCAAAAAATGATAGGGTGGTAATGGCACGTACCAATCATGCTTCCTTGCTGATTCACAAGCGTCCCTAGGTCCTGGAAAATCTCATGCAGTTCGTGGATTCCTGTCTCGATTTCTCGTATCTCAGCTTCCCGTTCTTGAATGAGCGATTCCTGGTACGCTAATTCGTGCGGTGATAGTTGTGCTTGCAGTATCTGTGCTTGTCTTTGTTCTTGCGGTGTTGGCTCAGGCTCATCCGGATTTCTACAAAAGGAACAAGATAAGATTCAGGTCCCAAAAAAACCAGCGGCATGACGACTGACGAAGGGTGGTTTTGCTCGTCGTCGACGGCCAACTTAACTCCCTGCACAACTGTTCTTTGCCGTTCTGCGCTGACTTGCTGCGCACGCTGGAACGCCACCAAGGACATCTGCAGGTCATGCGAAGTCTTCACAAGCGCCGTTTTCTGATGTGGCTTTTAACGTAACCAAGTACGTCAATGCCAATTTTCAGAAAATTAAAATTCGCTCATCAACACACCAGCGTAGCTTGCAGTGCAGATAGTTTCTTCAGATCCTCAGAGCCTCGCTTCGCCATGGCACGAGTCGTTTCCGTCAAGTCGTGTCTGATTTCATAGGAATCAATACAGCTGCGGGGCAGACGAGGCGCCGAAAATGAACGCACAAGCTCTTCCTCAAAGTCGCAGAATCCTTCCCTGTCCCAAGTTGGTCCACCAGCTTCAAGATACCCTGTACGTTCGCACCCATCTTGAACACTTGCAGCGACAAAGACGATTGCAGACTTTGGAATGCATTGTCTTCGCGCGACTGCGGCATGGATGACGATGGTGACCGCGACGGGTGTGCTTGACCCGCTTCGATATCCTGGAAGCTCATTGTGGTTTTGGAATACGACCTCTGGAGGATTTGAGCGAACGGTGTGGGGGTGGAGAACGTTGATGAACGAGGTCAAGCACAATGTTGTCGGCTTGGTGCAACATGGTCCCGGCATCACGTGGTTGACGTACATTTCCGATTTAGGAATTAATGGGCTGTCGTTTCTCAGCTCAACACCCTTCGTCCACTGGTGTGGACGTTATTCATGGGACTAATTCATATCACCCTTTCATGCCCCAACTTCAATCTCAACGCTTCAAGGTTCTCTCTCTCTTTCTCTCTTTCTAAAATTGCTTGAAGTTGTATGACTGTATGAAACGGCTTCAATAGATCGCAGTTGAGTAATTCATGTTTTATGGGGCGTTACGGCGGTGAAGACTCGAAAAACAAAGAGGTCAAGAAGAGTTCGACCATATTCATGTACCGTTGTCCGTCCAGATGCTAGTAGGGATGGATAAATAACGCGGCTCCCGGATGCAGAAGGACTCCAACCCAAAACCATATACCTGCGCTCACGATATGTCAATTTGATGGTCAGGATATTTATAACCACATGCTCAAACTCCTCACTGGGTGCTTTGGAGCTCCCCGGTCCGCTCGCCAACGTTGCTCCAGGTCTTCTTCAATGATTTGTGTGTGCTGGCGAACCCTCAAGGCCTCACTGTCCACTCAACGGGCCGCTGGTCTAGTCATTGCGCTCCGGCTTTGTGACGACATAAGAGATCGTCAATGTCATGGAAGAGCACCGTCTAACTCCCACTACCCTCACTTAACTCCTACAGAAGCTGAGCAGAATGCGTTTGCAAATACTACTCGCGTTTGTATTGTCAAGGTTACTCCCTGGAAGTCTTGCAGTCTCCCTTGCAAATGTTGCGTGCCAGATTCAGAAACCTGCAGGGATCTCGCCACTTCTTGGATGCCCTGAAGGAACCATTTTCGTGTCCCAAAATACGACGGACAAGAATGCACACTTCCATAGCGTACAAGCGGCTGTACTCTCCCTGTATGTGACCAATAATGTTCCTCTCGCAGTTGGTTATTAATCCCGAGATGCAATGCCAGACCTGACGCAGGTTCAGCGACCATCCTCATCTCTGCGGGTGAATATCACGAAACCGTCAACGTCACTCGAAAAGGCCCTCTCACCTTACTCGTCAGTAATTCCTCCCCACATTGGCTTCCCCACTCACATAAACCTTCCAGGGCCAACTTCCTCTCTCTACCCTGACCTCTCTGACTCGTCCATTCGCCAGTGCATCAGATGCGCCCCTCAGACAGAACCTCGTAAAAATATGGGATAACCAATTCGTACACGTAGGCATGGATGACGCCCAATCCGCCGTCTTACTCGTCGCACCCTCGTTCAACGCCTCCTTGATTGGTGCCGGTCCTACTGGGGCTCCTCTCCAACCCCTCTTTGGAAGTGTTGATTTCAAAGCGTACAACATTGACTTTGAGAATAGAGCTGTAGGGGTACTCCTCTAATAAAGGACGGCAACGGCGCTGAATTTGTTCATCTTTCTGTTTGCAGGCTAACTTCGCCATCTCTCAAGCACTGGTGACCGACATCTCTTACGCGAATGCTTCGTTTTACGGGTGCTCGTTCTCAAGCTTTCAAGATACATGGTATACAGGCCGCAACGCCAGCACGTATGTGGTGGATAGCATCATCTACGGACAAACAGACTGTATGTTTTGCCTTCATCTTTCTTTCAAGTTCGCCATGCTCCTTGCTCACCCCTTTGAAAGATTTATTCGGATTCGGAACAGCGTAAGCATTCTCACTGCCTTTGCGTTATCAATCATAACAGCCAAATAGATGGTTCCAAAACGTGATCCTCGCGAACCGCGCCTGCGGTGGTGGGATCGTCGCATGGAAGGGCACCAACCTTACAGATGCACCGGGCAACCGCTATGGAGCCTACATCGCTGATTCGACCATCATGCGGGTATGCCTTGCCTAGCCAACTTGCCATTGTACCAAGATGTTGACCTGGATATGAACTGTAGTCTCCGGATGCGAACGCTACGACCGTGACTCAAGAAAGGTGCTTCTTGGGTACGTTTGATGCTCTTCTCCAGATCACCCAGTATTGATGATTCGTGGCTTCTCAGGTCGCCCTTGGAACGATTTAGCGACCACTGTGTTCTTACGCACATTCATGGATGATACTATTCGTCCTGCTGGTTGGACACCATTCAGCACTGATAGGTCCTGTTCAGCGTCTCCTTCGTCCTTTCAGCATCCTCTGATACCATCGATTCACAGACCTGTCATAATGAACACCACTTTCTACGCCGAGTTCGACTCTACTGGTAAGCCAAGTAGAAACACCCTGACGCACCGACGATGTTCTGATATGAAATATCTGCAACAGGTCCGGGCGGAAACACCTCTGCACGCCTTCCATTGGAGCACTTCCTCACCCCACAACAAGCAACGAGTTTCACCATTGATAAAGTCTTCCTTGAGCACCCCAAATGGATCGACTTTGCGTACTTGTTCTAGGAGTGTCCACGGAAATATATCTCACATGTACTGTATCTACCACACACAAGTACAAGAGGAAACAATCGAGAGAACGAAAAACGGAAGCCAGTATGAAGCTGCATAAATACAATGTGACAGTATGGCCGGTAATCAGAGAGTGAAAATAGAAAATGGAGGATCAAGCACTATCGCGAACGAGGCCCTTGGGTCGATACTTGACTATCCATGGATGTTTCGACACCTCAGTCAGCGGTAAGCGGTCCTGTGGATTGTATCGGAGCAACTGTAAGAAAGTTGTGTTAGTGGTTGTTGTTGAATTTGGAGGTCATTATAAGCTCACTCTTGTGACCAAGTCCTTCACTTCTTCTGACAAGTGGAGGTCCTTTTCTTCGAATTTCAGATCAACCTTGGCAATCCGGCGGTATGTGGCTAGATGAACGAAATTTGTGAATGAGAAGATTGAAACAGGTCAGCTCAGCAAAGACATACCTTGAGCTCCAGTTCGATCCTCGAATGGTGGGAAGCCACAGACAAATTCATAAGTCAAAACACCCAACGCCCAATAGTCGACTTTCTCGTTATGCTCCTTGTTCTCCACCATCTCTGGAGGGAGGTAGTCCAATGTTCCACAAAGCGTTCTCCTTCTGTTTCCGGGAGCATGCACACTCCATCCAAAGTCACCGATCTTTAGTTCTCCATTGATGCCGAGCAGAAGATTCTCGGGCTTGATGTCACGATGGATAACGTGTTTGCCGTGCAAGTAGATCAAGGCGTCTGCCATTTGGTCGATGTACCGAGAGCTGCGTCTCTCCGAGAAACGGTGCAGTTTAGAAAGTTGCTTGTACAATTCGCCCTTCCCAGCGAATTCGAGCATGAGGAAGATGCGTTTCTCGTCGTGGAAGTACCCGTACAGCCTGAGGACGTTGGGGTGTCGGAGGTTTTGCTGGATTTCGATTTCGCGTCGAATCTGCTTCTCGACTTTAGATTGGACGATTTCTGATTTGTAGAGTGTTTTGAGGGCGAGGATGTATTTTGGCTCTGCCTTGGTGCGGACCATGTAGACGCGACCAAATTTGCCTTTACCGAGAGGGCGACCCATGTCGAACTCATGAAGACTCCACTCGCGGGTAGGAGATTTTCTGGAAGACAGATTAATCAAACGATAAGTCGAGCAAAGGAAGTGGCATACCGTGAAACACTAGAGTCAAGAGCGAGTTCCTCAGCTGCCTCGCCATATATAGGCTCTCCTCGTTTCTCATTGTCGAGTTCTAAGCCCCCATCGTATTTACCGATATCAATAGAGGAATGGGTGGCATGAAGAGGTTTCGAGGATGTAGCAGCAATCTGGGAGCTGCTTGGTGTGGGGTTTCGCAGGGAAGAAGGATTTGTCGGCTTGTTGGAGGTGTTCGTGAAAGGATTAGGGGCGGCGAACTTCGTGAGCAGTTTCGATACGTTGGGTTGACTTGGCTGTTTCGAGTGTGTTGGTCGAATGGATGATCCTGTCGTTGGAGGAGCGGATTTCTTGTTTGAGATGTCGAGGGCAGCAAGTTGATTTGCAATTGATTTGACGGAGGCCATGATGGGTCAAAAAGTGGATGTTGTGAAAAGCGCGCTTAGTTGGGTCGGTGGTTCATATGTCGGCTAGATCGCCGTATTCTAAAAGGCACAAAGTATCCTTCAATGACACGCTGCGATTTAGATGCATGTTGACTCACATAATATGGAGGTCTTCAAAGGTCTTGTAAACTTGATTGATTATGACCTGGGGAAGGATCAGCTTTGGCAAAATAGGGAGATTCCACTCAGATTTACCTGAGTTCTCGAAGGCTCCAGTAGATCCTAAGCCTCGAAATGGTGTCGCAATTAGTGCCAACCTTGAGAAGGTGAAGGGCAGAGGAGAATAACAATTCCCGCGTGTTGGAACTTGAACATACTTGTCACATGACCGTTCATCTTAATCCGGGCCGACCCTGGTCTGTCCTAGGTCTGTCCGTCCTTCAGCTCGACTTTAACTCTCTTCGAGCGTCGGCGAACCTGTGGGTCCATTCGCTCTTGTAGGAAAGCCTACCATCCACACACTAGCTTGCATGAAAAATACAGGAAAAAAACAACCAGAATTGTGATAAAACGACAAATTCAATCCTTGCGCAATCTAAGGACAACCAATGAGTCTATCAGCAACCTATCTCACTGTAATATACGTCTACGATTTTGAATGCTTTCCACCAATGTAGACTGTCCAGAACCCTATATGCAACCTCGCAGGAAAATCTTCTTTGTATCACTGTCGAGTGGCATCAATAATTCTGGAATCATTGTATCCAGTTCTCTTCCTGGGTTTTTCACGTAGACAACGCATGCTTCTGCACCGCGTAACGCGGCGTGAAGCACTGGAAGCAGCAAGCTCGTCGGCAGCTTTGTTCGCAGCAGTTGGAGACCCGCCGCATCGAGCCTGGGGCTATCGTTGAAGATTTCCATTGCCTGTATACATTCGCCTTGGGTGAGCACCCGCCGATTATAATTTTGCATATCACTGTTCTGAATGACGCCTGGTAATCCGCTCTCCGTTTTCTCTTCTACCAAATAGTTGAGACCGTTAATCGTGGCTTGGATGTTTCGTGCTGCTCGCTCATCCGGAAACAGCGGTCTGATATTATTTTCGACGATGGCCTTAACACGCGCAATTGAGCGCCAAAAGACTGTCCCTCGGTCCTCGGATGGTGCTCGCATTGTATCCATGTACACTGGTATGGGCAACATATCGCTCAATCCCACACCTATGATCCATCCTCCGCGCTGGACGTCGGCATCGGTCTTAATTGGCGAAGGGACATTCATGCCGAAACAAACGAGTGTTTTTCTGTAATATGGAGGGTACCCTTTGAGCAACAAATCGATTTCCTGGACGGTGAGGTTCGTGTTGGGCGCAGGTTGACTTAGTCGAGTTGGATGGTGATGGACATGCACCAGTACCTCCTTTGACTCCTCGTCCAGCTCTGGCTTGATGTAGAGTGCACCGAAGTTAAATTCTGAAGGGCGAACATGGATCGGAGATGGCGAAAATACCCAGATGGTGCAGAGAATATAGGCAGCGATGACCTTAGTGTCGACACAGAGGAAAGATTGTCGCAAGGCAAGGCCGGCTGGTTTCTCGACTTTCTGTCTTTGTATGACCCCGCTGAAGAATCCTTTCACCGACCCCCTCCAGCACTTTCCTCCTGCAATGTGTTGGAAATGCTGGCAATAATGTCCTCTGCAAGTATGTACTCTCCGGGTGGATATCTCGGCCATTGATGTCCAAGCAAGGTATTCGCATTGACCGTCCACAAAGTTCACTTTCAGCCAGGTCCATCGCAGTGCAGAAGCGATGTACTGATACCAGTATTGCGGTATCACGTATGGAAGCAACGCAAGGGCGACAATTACTTGGATCAGTCCCCAGTCCATCCTGTAGTAAAGTCCTGGCGAAGTTGTTAGTGATCGGTGGACTACTGCGGTCTAGTGCGCTGTGATATCCCTATGTTTCTCAGTTTGAGGCTGGTTTATACGTTTGCTTCACAGGAAGACTTGATTCACAGCCATAGATAGGACCGCACTTGCCCACTTACGGAAACTATATGTGCGGTCACATTTGACATATGTCATGGACACAGGAGTGAGTACCTTATCTGGCAACTGGCATGCAGTACATGCTCCCGGAAACGTTTATGCAAACTCATGATGTCGACGAAGACTGTCTTACGGAAAACTGACTGGATGATGCATCGAGAATTTTGTCGACAATAGGGCACGTCCGCTTTCAGCAGTCCACCACTTTATTGTATCACGGTCTGCACTTTCATGGGGCTACTATTCTCTTTGTTCTGGTTGTATGACCACCTGGTTGTTCTTCGCTGCGGGACCCTTGCAGCGTTTCGAACGCCAACAAGAATAAATTGTGGCCTTGCTGTGGTCCGCGCCACATCCCGCCTGTGAGGTGCAGTAGTAGTAAAGTGCAGTTGACATGAAGCTGTGTGTGGAAGGAGCTGCTGGTCGAATTCTCCTCGCGATCTTATCGGCCCCAGTCACATTTCTCTGGAGCACCATCGCTCGGGTTTGGATCTGCCACCCGCTCGACAGCTTTCCGGAATTGCCGTATTCTCAGTGTAGACCTAGATTTAGCTAGCGCCGTTATAACTTGATGGTTAGCTCTAGCTGAATATATATTTATGAAAGACGATGACTAGCATCGGATACAAATGATTGATAGTAAGGAGTGTCTAGGAGGGTCATAACTTGGAACAGGAACTGTAGCATAGAATGAGAGTAGTAGTAGTAGTAGTAGTAGTAAAGTGCATGCAGTCTAGGTGATGATGATTGTGTAGTCAGTGTTATCTAGTTTCTATTTTTTCTAGGTGTGCGTGGAGGGTTACTCGAGGCAGAAGCGGGCATCTCCTGAGGGTTGAATGCAACTTTCTTGCCACGTTTCACGGGCGAAGGAACCACGAAGACAGCGGGGTCAACAAAAGGATTGGGAGCCTGAGCAGCCTGCATCGGCGCAGGTAATGCCCTTCTGGGGCCTTCAGCGACATACTGGTTGTGATGCTCGCTCCAGACTTGACCATAGGTTCCCATGCGCATACCAGGAGGGAGTCCGTAGGGAGAATCATCGCGCGGCTTAATGCTCGAAGGTGCGGGCCTGCTAGGAAGATGGGACCGGTCAGGCCTGATGCTGCCTGTATTACGGTCGACCAGTGACTCCATTGTGATGCTCCTCAATTGTTGGCTGTAGGTGCTAGGCCTCTCCCGAGAGATGGGCGGCAGAATGATACCCTGAATGACCTGCGGAGCCAGCAGGTCGTCGATAGATTCTTGGTAGGCGAAGTGCTGTGAGACTTGAGCTTCCGGAACGTTGATCAAGTCATGGTCCCACTGCACGCTCTCTTGAGCGGCCTCGTGAAATATGCGGGCGGTATAAGGCGAGATGTCAGGAGGTCCGCTTGCCGGAGCGCGGGCCTTCGGTGTAGCAGGCTTCGAAGCCTTGGCCCTGGGAACAGATTTCGGAGTAGTAGGTTGGCGAGGCATGATGATAATAAGATGATATAGAACACAAATGCAAAGTTATAAGGAGCAAGGAATGTTGGCTTTGATCTACCCTCCAGGAGTCAAAGCGTTGAAAGGTGAAGTCGTTGGGTGAATGGCAAAGCACTTTGAAACCCAAGATATTTATACCTTTTGCACCGACAATGCGTTAGCACCTCCGCGAGATGTTCTAAAGCAGCCAATGCAAGTAGGCCACAAGAGACAGTGAACGATGGCCACCGAAATTCTGGAAATACAGGAGTGCCTGGTGCATCAGGCTCCATCCATTGACCAATGCGGGGTAAAAAGTCGACATCGGTATTCGGAAGCCAAACGCATTGTCTGAAAAAGAGGCCAGAGTGATAAGTGATATGTGACAAAGGTCAGAGCAAAAGGCCACGGACCGTTTCTTTGTTGATTCGCAGTTCGTTGATGGACCCTTGACAAAGAACACATGAGACAAAGAGCCACTCGGCGTACTCGGAGCGTGATGTCTTTATTCTTTGAGTATGAGTGAAGCACCGCAGGGCTGTGCACTGACCTCCTAGTAGTTATAATGACCAACCTGGATGAACAAGGGTAAGATGTGGACGTCACCATTAAGCGCCCAAAAAATGTCGTTGGGCAAAGCTGTATCAATAAGATTACAAATATGGCAACTTTGCACACCTTGAGACATGTAGACATGCCTGAATCAAAGAACTGAATCCAGGCTATAGATTGTGGGTTTGTGAGACTTTATGCGGTTCTGTTAGGCTCTGGTCGGTTAAACAGTAAGTGGAGAAATCCTCGACATAGATGTTGATGCTTCATGAACTCGTCTTCTCATGTTAGCCGCGTCTCTAACTTCTAGTTTCCGGTTTCCCAAGAGCCTTTCTAATCATTAAGTATATGTAGAGTTCAACACTTGCTCGAGGTATGATGAGATGAAATTTTATTGGGTAACATCTACCGGATGAGAAGAGGTAATGGTTGGATCTAGTCCACTAATGGTGACATGAGCGTCGAGATACCGGGAAATAAGCAAAGGGGAACATACCAGTCTAGTATATCAAGGATGACATATCAGAACGAATACGGTTGTAATCCAGGAGACCTTCAGTACTTCCAACAGCGGCGATGGCAATCTGAAAGAAATCACGGGATAAATCAGTATACGATTTCAGAGAAAAGGAACCGTCGGGACATACATCCTTGTCCCACAGGTATTTTTGAGCAACCCGCTTGATTTCATCCACAGTCACTGCATCAACGGCGCTCTCGATCTGCTGAGGTGTGAACCTCCTTCCGCTGGTGACGAGCTGGCGTCCAATGTCTTCCGCAACAGCTGTGGTTCCATCAAGGCCCAACAACAGCCCAGCCTTGAGCTGACTCTTAGCCCGCTCAACCTCCACGATTGTCGGCGCAATGCTCATGCGTGTCCATTCCCTCAATGTAAAGTGAGTCATATCATCCAGATTCATCAGGTTCTCGGAAACGAGGTAGATACCCCACAATCCTGTGTCAGAATATGATGTGGAGAATGACATGAAGGAGTTTGCGAGGTTGTTTTGGGAAACGATGTGGGAAAGGCGGGAGGAGGTGAGCGAAGAGGAGCCGAGACTGCGATCCCAGTTACCAAAGATGCTCTGCATGACCATCATGGGGAAGTAATCGGGAGAACTCCAGCCAACACCTTCGACGGCAATGGCGACATTGAGAGTGGGCATGTCATCGTCACGGATGCGGACTTCCGAGCCGACAAAGGTCGTCTTGGGGTGGGAGAGACGACCGAGGGGAATGGGGTTGGAGGAGACGGGCAGGGAGGAGAAGTGCTTTTTGGCGAGCTCTACAAGTTCGTTGTGTTCGACACCTCCGGTACCGACGAGGACCATGCGGTCGGCAGTGTAATTTGTCTTGATGTATGAGGCGAGGTCGTCGCGGTTTATTGAGAGAATGTTGTCTTTTGGTCCAAGGATGGTACGTCCAAGAGCTTGACCTGATTCAAAGGCATGAGAAGGTTCATACACAGACAAAGTACAGAGCGGCTAAAACACGTACCTTGGAAGGCAACGGCGTGAAGATGATCGAAAACGACTTCCTCGAGCTGCTTATCCACCTCCTGCTGTTCACGAAGAATAACATCCCGCTCCCGCTCAATAGCTGTGTTCTCGAGCTTCGAGTTCTGCAAGATGTCACTGATGATATCCACAGCGACTGGCACGTCCTTTCTGAAACTCTTGGCGTAGTAGACGGTCTGTTCTCTCGATGTATACGCATTCAAGTGTGCACCAAGATTCTCCACCTCCAATTCGAGAGCGTGTTGAGACCGACGACCTGTTCCCTTGAAGGCCATGTGTTCAAGGAAATGAGCCGTGCCATTAGTCTTGTCGGTCTCTGCTCGAGAGCCGGCATCAATCCAGACACCAACTGTCGCTGTCTGTGCATGTGGTTGGGCCTCTGTAGCTACCGTAAGCCCGTTCGAGAGGGTAGAGACCTCTGTGAAAGGTCCCGGAACATTGTGAGCTGTCGCGAAGCCCCGCAGAGCCCGCTAACGAGTTTTTTGATGAGCGAATAAGACTTCACAGTAGATTCGCAGGAAGCTCACTGGGTTGCGTACTGCGCTCCTAATAACGCGGTTGAGAACCGTTCTTGAGACCATCGAAACCGCTATGAACAAGTTTTTTTGGAGTATCGTCCGCATTTCGTTGCTCGGAATATCACGCAACGACAAATCGGACGTTGCCGGATCTCAGTCACGTGGATATACTGCTTGTCGCATCGGCCAACGGGTTTTGTTTTCGTCCCGACCTCGTTTATTTAACTTTGGCATTGCTTTGGCATTACAATTCGCACATTACATCTATGGGGTTATGGAGGCAATGATTTGAGCACGAAGTGTACTAATTTCAGTACAGCTTATTTGACGACCGGCTACTGGGCTTGAACTGAACTTGTTGCCTCACGGGCCAGATCTCCTAGTGCGATACTCTCTTGATAAAGCTCGGTTGTAGCTTCCTTCAGCTGTCCTTGAACAATTCAGCATGACTGCGATTTCTAACGGCAAACTTTATGCCCATGAAGCTGTCAGAAATCTCTGGCTTGCCAGTGGACTTCCAGAGAACATCCTCAATCACTTGATACTGGCGGGAAATCCTGATACCGCCGTTCCCTCGTCCTTCCGAATAGGTGTAGCTGCACAGGTTGTTGTAGCTTTATTCTATACTCTGATCCCACTAATTTGGTGTTTTCTAAAATTTACAGACTGCTATTGCTCTGTCTGGGTTATCAGCAGCTTACTTGCACCGACTTCGCTCCGGAGACTCTAAGATGCAGGATGTTACGGTCGATGCTCGACATGCAGTCCTCTCCTGTCGTAATGCTTTCTTTCCCTCGTTCATGGTGTTTGAGCTCCCTTGACTGTCGCAAACAGATAGCGAAGCGTGGTACACTATTGACGACCATCTTCCTGCTGAAAGCTCATGGGACACCATCGCCGGACTTTACAAGACCGCAGATGATAACTGGGTGCGAATACACACGAATTTCCCCCAGTAGGTCTCCACCAATATTCTCCCGCATGGTAACTTATTTGTTGGACAAGCCACCGCGCTGGCGTGCTGACCCTCTTGGGGATAGCCGATGACCCACAACTCACAAAGAATATAGTCGCCGAAGCCATTCTACAACGCAACTCTCAAGAATTCGAGACGGAATGTGCTGCTCGTGGCATGTGCGTCACTGCCTTTCGTTCTTCGGCTGAATGGGATGCACACGAGCAGGCCAAAGCGTTACTAGGAGTTCCCCCTGTTTTGATAAGTAAAGTGCGCGAGGCTCCGCGACAGTGGACCTTTGGTGTGTACCGTCACCGGTCGGTTGCAAATAATCCGAGACCGTTGAGCGGATTCAAGGTACTGGATTTGAGCAGGGTCCTCGCGGGGCCAATTGCTGGTCGGACATTGGCAGGTGCATTGACTCCCACTCATCCACATACACCTCTAGCGCACCTAACCAAAATCTCACCCTAAAATAGCGCACGGAGCGGACGTCCTTCTCGTCACTTCTCCCACTCTTCCGTCCCTCCCCGCGCTCGATATGGAAACTTCCATGGGTAAACGTACCGCGCAGCTGGATCTCAACTTGCCACGAGATGTTAATAAATTGGATTTTTTGGTCAACACTGCTGATGTGTTTTTACAAGCGTACCGCCCAGGAGGATTGGATGAGAAGGGGTTTGGGGTCGAAGACGTGCTCGGGATGAGGTCGGCACGAGATGAAGGTGTGGTGTACGCGAGCTTGAGGGCATGGGGATGGGAAGGGGGATGGAAAGGAAGAAGAGGTGTCAGTGATCAATGATTTACTTTTTCGAGATTTGAGCAGCTGACAACATATACCTCCTGTTTTCAAATCAACCAGTTCGACTCCCTTGTACAAACTGCCACAGGGTTCAATGCAGATGAAGCTGAAGCCTACAAATCGTTCACGAAAGCGGAAGGACCTGCAGTTCCACGACCGCTACCACTACAAGCACTAGATCACGCTGCAGCTTACTTCCTCGCCTTTGGCATCAATGTTGCACTGTGCAAGAGAATTACGGTAAACCTTCACAGATAGATTCCAGTCGAGCCACTCTCAATGTTTACCGTCATTTATAGCTAGGCGGTTCCTGGGAAGTTCGCGTCTCCCTAGCTGCCGTCGGTCAATGGATCCGTTCGTTGGGTCGTATGACCCCCGAGCAAGCGTTCGGTGGCAGCAAACCGCTTCCTCCACGGTCGGTTCCACAGGATCCAGAGATATCCGCCTTGTGTGTGGATTGGCAACAGAGTGGTGGGGGTAAGGGACGAATGAGGGCTTTGAGGCATGCGGCGATACTTTCGGAGACGCCGGTACGAGAAGGTGTAGATGGCGGGGCACAGGCTCCTATGAGATTGGATAGTGACGAGGCTAGGTGGATCTGACGCATTAGTGGATATATCACATGCGTGGTCTGCGAGCCGTTTATAAACAGGTATTGTAACACAACCCGGACAGAAAACAAATGCGATCCTGTTGTTGCAGTAGACAAGATGACCATTACTTGCCTAAACCCATCTCAACATCTCAACAGACAGTCAGGCGCTTATCATTGGTGGAAGTTCAGAGTCAGAGTTGTCATAAAATGTTTCGTTACAAGTAAAGCAAAGCGTAAGTGGTCGTCGTGAATCGTGCGTATGTCGTCGTCAATATAGGATAACTTAGTCGTAAAAAACCGTCACAGAAACAGAAAGATGAGAAAAATAATTACACCTATGGATGTATGAATCAGATCAAGCTTGCGCTTTGACCTTCACCTCCCGCCAAAACTCCTCCCAACGCGGAGCCCTCTCTTGTTTTGGGCTTGATTGTCTTCGTTCAGCATCCCCGCTTTCCAGCTCATGGAGCGGGACCTGGTTCGCGATGGGTTGGCCATACACATCCCTTTGCGCAACCGCTATCCGATCGAGCGCTTTAATAAGCGACGGCGTAGCAGGGACCGGCATCATCGGTGTCTGGCCCTGCGCTTGTGCAGACTGATGGCGCTGCAAGAACTTCGGACTCCATCCCTTCCTCCCCTCCTCATCCCCGTCAACCCCGCGCACCCGCTGAGCCGTCAGATCCTCCTCGTAGTCTGAGTAGTCCCGCTCGTCCTTCGACCCGCGCTGTTTCTTGAGCTGGGCGATCTCAGCGTCGTAGTCCAGAGTCTGCGGCACCACTCCATCATCATGCTTCCTGCCCAACCTGCCGTCAACAAGCGTAGGCGTCGAGCTCGAGTAGGATCGCGAGGGTGGCTGGGCAGCGAGACCCCACGGACGCATCGGGGCGGGCTTCTTCTTGGGGGTGACGTCGTCGTCTTCCTCAGAATCAAGGTCGTCAGAGTCAGTGGTCAACCCCCCATCTGAGTCGGCGCCAAACTTGACCGGCTTCCGCTTCGTCCGCGCACCCGATTGTTGTCTCCACTTCTCGACGATACGCTTCGAGTTGGCTTTCTTGAGCACGTCCGTGGTGGCCGTGGGCACCCTACTGGTCAAGACGGGACTTATGCTCTTGGTGCTTTTGCTCAGCTTGCCGCCTTTGGCCGAGGGGGAGAATGGGATGTTGTGCATCGTCACCATGGAACCAGGAAGCTGGAGTTTGGCTTCGGAGGGGAAGAGGATGTCTTTGGATTTGCTCTTGTATGGCGGGGGTCGGGTGGGGGTGGTGGGTCCGGACGGGAAGATCTTATCCCAGAAAGAGGTGAGCGGTTGGAATGTGCCTGCTCGGTCGGCGTGGTTAGGCAAGTTCGAGGCGTAGTTAGCTAGATAGCTATCCCATTTCTGAATGATCCATGTCGAGTGATTAGTACACGAGTAGAGACGCGCAAAACCTGAACGGACCTCATCAGGACAATCCCCAATCCACCTCTTCAGCGCCCAATCACTTGCAAGGCCCACGGCGAGGAACACCCCAAACGCAGCGCTCAACGCCTGCTCCTTTCCCGTCCCCCATCCCTGCCCGTCTTTCAACCAAAGCCTCTCCCATACATTGGCCCACGACTCGGCTTTTGGGTTCAGCAACAGGGACACGGCGAGGACCAAGCCGAACGCCCCTGTGGACGCGGTACAGAAGCGGAGGAGGGGGTGGAGGAGATGTGTGGATAACCGCGGGATGAGGAGCGCGAGGGCAGTGAGGATGGTAAGGAGGGGTGTGAAGGTGGCGATGAAGATGATGCGGGAAGGGAGCGAGGGGTGGATGATCACGCATAAGGCTAGAGAGATGAGTGCGCTGCGAGGATTTGTTAGACGAGGATAAACTGAGAGAGAGAGTTGGCTTACCCTCCTGATACACTGATGAATGCAAATGCCGCATAGCGATAACGGCCTGCTAGGGGTGTGGTAACAACACAGGACAAGAGCCAGACAGCCAGGAACGACTTTGGCGACAGCGATGCAGAGTTGGTAGTAGCTGGAATAAGCAAAGCAAGTGCCGTCGACAGATGCACTAACCCAAAACCCTCAGCAATACAAATCATCAAAATCGGGTGGAAAACGTACGACCAAAAGCATATCCCGCCACCAACCCCCCAACACCACCTTCCAATGCCCAAGTAAGCTTGCGAACCTTCTTGTTCGGGCTGGAGAAGGCGCCTGGGACGGGGAGAGCGGCGTAATCTGGGCCACCTTGTGCGGGGAAGGAGCGCGATCGATCAAGGGTGAGGAAAGTGCCGGCAAAAGTCAAGATCAAGGACAGCAACAGTAATGGCAGTGAGTACGCCAGCACAAGCGGGGGGGAAGGAAGAAGAGGAGTCAGCTGGGAGATGGAAGTAGAAGACATGGTATCACTATCGAGAAACGTAAGGTCGTTAATAAAGAAAGAGGTAATAAGAATGTCTGGGTGTTGGACAATGAGCTATTGGTCTGCAGCCTATGCGTGCAAGCAACAGTTGTTTGGTGAGAGATTGTAGGTTATCTCGCCATGCACTGAAGCAATCTTGAGGTGCACCTTGGGTGTCGCTGACAGTCCTGGAGGGTCTTGGAGACTGTTGGGAGACTGGTGGAGCTAACCGCTAATGGGAATCATAAGCGGTTGTTTGGCTCGATCTTGTCGATTCAACAATGTTGTAGGTCCATTTAATTTACTGGTATGTCCAAGGTACAGTCGAACCCCTCATAACCCATAACGCTTGGTGGAAGGCTACGTTTATGGGCTATAGGGAGTTATGGGTTATGAGGGGCAAATTTTGGTGTGATTTTTGTTTTGGTGGCAGCAGAGAAATGGATTATGGGGGGTTATGGCATACGAGAGGCATTGGTTATGAGGGGTTCGACTGTATGGGACGCACTTGGGCCGCACTTCGTTCTAGTCGCTTATAATATAAGAGAACTCCTTCTCTCGATACATGACTTGTCTCAGCTTCACTAAAGCCGACAGGACCCACATGTCAGTTCAAAGGGCCCATTGCCGAGATAGTATGCTACAGCTCTTTCTAGTGTACATTGCAACCATTGTTGAGGTGCCCGGGTATATCGAATGTTATAGACCTTCTCTCCATGTAAGTATTTCCTTTTGCTAAACATGATGAAAGGTTAACATTATGAGAAGAAATATTGCAACAGAATTCATACCACCAACACTCCCTCTTGCGCAGGTGCAAAGAGCTGTGATCGAGGAAGAACTTCCGATAGCGTGAAGTGGTGGAGCTGTTGCTCGTCGTCAATGAGCTGGCCTTCGCCATCTGAGAGTTGGGCACGAAGGGCCGAACGATTTGTGAGCCTGTTTGCAAGTGATATTTTTCTATTAGCAGCAGGTCAAGGAACATGAAACGCCACGTACATGCTGACAACGGAAATCAGGTATACTACAAGCAATAAGTCAGCAGGGTCAGAGAGAGTTCAGGACGTTACCGAACGTGGGCATGACGGTTCCAGAAATATCATGCTTTTCCGAGGCATCAGCTCTGTGAAACACGAACGTTAGGAACCAAATGCGTACAAAATGAATGTGTTTGGTTTTCCGACAAACTGGGGCATTCATCGGCGGATCAGAGGCATATCTCAAATTACAGAGACTACCGAGATGTACGCACAAAAATCAAGTTCAGGAGCGCACACATGCTGTTCATGCGAAAGGATGGTCGTCAAGGTACATCTTGACTCTAATCTGTGAAGCAACAAACATACCTCGTCGCGGCCCCTCGTTCAATTGAATAGACTATGAGTTGGTTGATCGTTGTCTCAGTACGGAGAGCTTTCTGAGAAGCCGGCGGGAAATTTCTGCCGTCAAATGACCTGCCACGTTTTACTTGAGCATTGCGAACGGGTATGGCGGATTAGCTACTTACTTCCGGACACCCCTTCGAGCACCGTGAAGAACATAACATAACACGGCGGTAATGGCGACGTCGCAAGCCGCTGTTGCCCCACTTTGGGTTGAGGATACTCTCTGCGAAGGTGGTTGGAATCATATTTCCCTTGATTTGAAGATTCCTGGTAGCTTACCGCAGTGGAGCTCAATCTAGAATAACTTCCTATCTCGAACCTGGAGAGATATCATGAGAAAACGTAACTATGGCGCTCAGAAGAATTATAACTCCACGAACACGAGGAGTACCTGAGCTGGAGATTGTATTCAATAAAGCTGAATGCTTGGATCTCCAGGAACGTACCAATTCCGGCACCTGTTCGACGATGAAATTAGAAACCTTGGCATATTCATGATGTTCCTGTGCTCACCAAGTTGTGTGAATGACAGGAGCACCTATTGAGAATGTCACATACACGCCGAAATGTATTTCATGGAGAACGTACCACTGGGGCCGTATACCACAAATTGTGCTTCGTGACTGTTGGAAGCTTCAATAAGACAGTTCTGAAACAAAGGGAAAGAAAACGTGCTCATCCAAATGCGCGAAGCAAAGAACCTGAAGATTGCGTATGAATATGGCCTCAAACAAGAGCCTACGAGTTACCAAAACCCACATTTGCGCTGTAAAAGCAACCAAAAACTTGGAAATAATCTGTCAGAAGGGCTAGCGCGCCAGAGGGGGAGAAGAAGCTGACAATTGCTAATAGTTGTACCTAGACAGATAAAACATCAGCGGTCCCACCCACAGGGAAATAAAAGCCACAGCGTACAGGCGCTGAGCTACATTCATTTCAGTCGGATATAATATTGGAAAGAACATGAAGGACACACAAAACTATTCGATCCAGGTCCGCTTGATTCCCAAAGAGATTCACATAGTCGAAGTAGATTTGATGGCTCAAAAACGCAACCTGAACTGTCGCAAGGAGTCTATTTGATCCAGTATTAGTCGTACGCGTGGTATGTATTGAATGGGTCTAAGTTACGCGCCCAAGGATTGCCACCTGAAGAAGTGCACTCAGCGGACGTTACACCCATCGCGAGTCAAATGACGCACCACCGTTTTCGTCGAAACCGTATCGCTACGGCTGTGACTTTGAAAGTATTGAGCAACAAGCAACTATTTCGAAGGCATAAGTCAACTATTATTTCAACATGACAAAAATCCTCACCAAACCAATGCCGTAAAGACTGCCGGAACGGTACACAGAGCAAATGAGTGAGTGATCAACGAAACTTGAGATACAAAAGATGTTACACTGTGTTCAGAATGAAAGCAACCATCTGGCACCCCCAAGTGTCGGTGAAAGAGGTAGGGGGAGCCGTGACCGTAGTAAAGGGAGACACCATAGCTGATTTTCAACGAGCAGGGAAACCTTGGTCCAAGATATCTTGCAAGCTCAAGCTGGCCAAGAGCCCCTGAAGACGATGATTCGTGCAGGGGAAGACGTAAGGAGAGCAGAAGACCTCGTTCACGACAAGGTTCTCATTGATAACTCCCAGACATCGCTGTGGGAGGCTAATGCGTTAATATTGGAACACAAACAGGCTTGACGGTGACTGATTTGGACCGTGCTGAACATGACAGATCACTGTATAAGGCATAGCCAAAAGTAATCATGGATGGTCGTCATACACTCAGCACCCCTATAATAACATTTAATAGATAGTTTCTCCGGGTACGCTGTGAACTTGTGAAAGTGTCACAAAGTCTGTGGCGTTGGTTCAATTTTCGCACACGACCTGAAATAACTTTTGAAATGAGTTCAGCCTAAAGAAATAAGAAGACATGTGTTTCGCACATGTACCGAGGCGCTGAAGAAGGACGACCTTGAAATAGGAACTTGACAACGAAGCAGATTCTGACCGACATAACAATGTTCCGAGTCAACAACAAGAGAAATTAATGACATATAGGTACATTACAACCGGCTTCCGAAAAGCTTGTGAGGTGTGCTGCATGCCATGTGCTTGGAAAAGAAATATTATTGAAAGAAAGATTGGGATGCCAGCGGGTTTTCGTGAACTGTCGTAAAATCGTGTGCGGACTGGAAGTCGGTCTGCGCCTATGCTTTCCGTTGACTAAACGCGTTCAGTTTCAGGAAAAAGCTCTTGGGTATCGAGGATACCCCACGAGCGTACACTTGATTCGTATACATCTAAAAGAGACATCAGTTAGACGAATCACCGCCGATCTCTAAATACTCACTAAATCATCGTAGATGATAGCCGGAACCTTCTTGTCACACAAGGTGGAGCCGGGGTGGATTTTGACAATCTGGAACAAACAGAGTAAGTCGTGTATATCCAAGTCCTTCGAGGCTGAAACTTACAGATTGTCCCATGGTCTGCTTATAAGACCCGTCAGGCTGGATGAAGGCAGAATTTCCCGCCAGCCCGTGACCCATGCTCCTGATTACTGGGTCCTCACTTTCTTTAGCCGATGTGGTAGGGTCAATCCCTACTCGGCTACAGGTAACAACCAGTTGTTCCCTGATATCTCGGGCTTCCAGCAATGTGCGTTCGTTCAAGAAGTGTTTCCGACACCACTCTCTTCTGGCATGCTTATTTTCAGAAGCTGCGATTTCCCGGTACGCTCGTACCGCATTCAGGATTGTGATGTGGTCCCCGCTGGGATGACGGAACTTGCGTCGCGCTTCTGTGACAGCTTCGCGTTGTCCACTAATGTCCTGGAAGAGTTTGGATGACGCAGATACGATCGAGACGATGTCAAGGACTTCTGACGTGCAACCGTACTCTTTTGACGCCACGACTGCGCAAGCATGCTGTGGCTCCAAGGGAAACAGTGCCATTTGTCGTCCTTCGGCTGTTAACTGCTGTTCGTTATCGATGGCTCCCAGAAGCCACAACGTTTTCAATGCGGACACAACTAGTCGAAAGTGAGAATAGAGATATCTTAGGGGTTAAAGATGCTTACTCGAGTCCTGGTCAGGCTTGTCCATCAAATCCAGCTCTTCCAGATTTTGGCCGAGGCATTTGAGGTTGAGAATGCTCGATGTGAGGCTGCACCTCAGGATTTCGGGCTCACCCGACATAGCCATCCCGTTGAAAGCAGCTTCCGTGTATAGTCTGAAACATGCACCGCTACCCTATTTATAAGATGATCAGTAGCTTGTAGCAGGGGCAGAGCTGGAGACTGACCTCTCGACCGGCCCTACCGGTTCTCTGCATGGCAGATGATTTGGTGATGTCCTTCGTCAGGAGGGTATCAAAACCTGTGAGAAGGTAAGTATGCCTTGTTCCTGATGTTGAGAATGAATCATGACATACCACCACCTGAGATTCTTGCAAGATATTGCTTTTCTTTACATTTCCCTGTGTCTATAACATACTTGATACCGGGTATCGTGATTGATGTCTCCGCGATATTGGTCGCCAGAATGCATTTTCGGGTATTGGGGGGTGTTGGAAGAAATACTCTGTTGTTTTGCGAATGTTCTTGAGCAGCAAACATCGGACATACCAACACCTGTGAAATGCTCAGTTTATGATTCTTCAAAGGTTCCTAGTAAAAGGACTCACGGCAGGTTTGTCGCCTGGAAGTTGGTTGGCGTACAATTTGATTGATGTTTCCAGGCTCTCGATGTCTTCCTGCCCAGGTAGGAATATTAACACATCGCCCGGCGGCTGGTCAGTGTGTATTTGGAAAAACGTCCGCATTGCTGCGTCTCCGTAATCCAATTGACTTTCTGCAGAATGATATATTTTGACTGGATGCTGACGACCCTTGACATAGAGAATCTTGGCGCTGGAACGTTTTCGGTCAAAACCCATAGAAAAAAAATACATGCTAAGTACTCACTTATGGTAGAATTTACTGAACTTCTCTGCGTCAAGGGTGGCGCTCATGATCACAATTTTGAGGGGATTGAGCGTATCTGCGTTGCCCTTTCCTTTAGGATTTGTTTGTCCATTCCGTTCCTTCTGAATAGTTTTGAGGTTGGCGATCAGCAGATCTGTTCGCAACGTCCTCTCATGGGCCTCGTCCACGATAATGACACTGTATTTGTTAAGGAGAGGGTCTGACATGAGCTCCCGCACAATCATTCCATCGGTCAAATATTTGATCCGCGTTTTGTGCGAGGATTTTTCATCGAAACGCACAGCGTATCCGACAAGGTCGCCGACAGACCCATTTTGTTCTGTGGCCACACGATGAGCAAGGGAAGTGGCAGCCACTTTGCGAGGTTGCGTGACTGCAATCATGCCATTTCTCGCCAAGCCACTCTCGAGAATATATTGTGGCACCTCTGGTACTAATGAGTAAGGTATGGTGATCTATCGGCGGATACTCACGGGTTGTTTTCCCGGAGCCAGTCTCTCCAAGAAGAACAGTGACATCGTTTTTCCTGATTTCCTCCACAAGGGCGTCTCTTCCTGAGAGACTGTGAGATAAAGCTATATGCATTGTTAGGAGACATACCTTTAGCGATAGGAAGTTGTGTTCGCTGATCTTGAATGGCCTTCGCCTTCGCGCTTAATGGAGTGCTGCAGTTGACATCATTCTGAGAAACTCGTTTAGGCTGGCTTGGACCACTATGACCATTGACATGACCATTCGGGGAGTCTGTATGGCCGTTGCTCGTTGAATGCCGGCGCTTCTTTTGCTTGTGCCCGTTCTGGGAATGGTCTCGATGGCCGTTAACGAATGAGTTCTTGCGTTTCATTCCGTTTTGATTGCCCTTTCTCTCGTCGTCACTGACATCCACCCAAGGCATAGATTGCCCTTGCTTGATATCTTTTCGGTCTTTAAACCCATAGAAAGATTTGTCCCGGACCATTGAAATGTGTTTTGCTGATTCAACGACTGTCGGCATTTGATCTGTTTGTTAATGGGTGTTTTCTATATTGATATGACCGTGATAATGAGCAAGAACGAGGAGAAAAGCGTGGACTGAATTGCATGAGAGTGTGAAGTTATCAGTATGCAAAGTATACAAGTCAGTTCACCAAAAACTTACCCGAAAGCATCGAGGATGTGACAGTCACCCGTGACCTCCTAATTCGCGTCGCAAGAATCGGGACCGCTTGCACTACTGCTACAATATTGAACTTGAACAATTTCGAGTAAAACGAGTCCATGACCTGCTCAAGGTCGGCTCATCATGAATCATAACCACCAGTGGTTTCCACGAAATAATGGCCAATATTACATGAATGATGGCCAGCAACCCCCTCAAGATCCACATGCCACAGACCCAACCGATTCAGTTCAGAATGGACACGGACTTTTAGCTGTATATCCACCAGCATCCGCAACCCCCACGAACCATGGTAAGTCTAGAAAATGCTTCAAGCCACATATACACAACATAAATGCGCTCTAGTATCGCGGCACATTGGTAACATGACATTGACTGCTGCACCGACATTTTCGCAACCCGACTATTACAACGTGCAACGGACAAATTATCAGCAGGTAAACCCACCACCGTACTCAGAGTATGACCATCAGCTGCAATATCTTGCTGCGCCTCAAGTCCCTGCCAACGATTCTGGCTATTGGGAAAACACACGGAATGATACTATAAGGATGCTAAATGACCAGGCCGGCCCGTGCGTGTTGTACAACCCGCATACATGCATGTTTTCGATTGATATCTGTTAAACAGGTCTTATCAATATCGAGACTCCATGCATTGGTCGCCTTCAGGACCCTCTTCATCTTATCAAACTCCGCCTTTTGCACAATCTATATTTCAACGAACCGCTCCTAGCACCGCATATCCAACGCCTCCACCTCCTGGCATTAGCTCTTCGTCTTCGTCACTGGCATTTGCTTTGGGAGGGCCAACTCAGCAAATAAAGCAGCCTTCTCATTCTGCGAGGGTTTATCAGCCTCAAGAATCGCATGTTTTCTACGACGATTTCTTGGAGCGCAAGGTTAGGCAGATGGAGGCAATTCTACCGCCACCTCCCATTGCCCATCAGCAACCCCTTCGTAGTGTTACTCCACCAGCCAAACTTCCTCCTCCAGAAGAAAGCCCAGACCCGTTGGCATTGCAATCGCTTCCGCGACCAAACCCGTTACACAGGACTCCTCAAAAACGTAAACCGGTAGTGGAAATAGAATCGCCCTCAATAAAGCGTATACATTCATTGAAAGCCCTTCCTAATCTCTCCAATACACAACCAATAATGCCCAAAACACCCCGATCCACTGTACCGCTGACCCCAAGCTCAATGTCTACCTCCTTATTGCAAGAATCCTTGAGTGTGACACCAACTGCGAAACGAATTGTGAATACGGCATATGTTTCTGTGCCTCCCAGTCCTTGGTTAACCCCGTCTTCTTCTCGCAAGGGTTCATTTTATATGGGTTCCGGCAAGGGGAAGATGAAGATTGACGATACTCCCGACGATCTGGGAGGGTATGGCTCAGAATACGATGGTCCTTCAAGTCCAACCAAAAGAATTAGTATCCACGACTCTGTAAAGAGCTCAGCCCGTCGCACGGGTGATCGAGATGAGCGAGGTCGCCCTGAATCGTCATCAACAACTTTGCATTCAACTTACTATCTTTTCTAGGTCCTCTCGAAAAGCTTACTTCTTTGATAGAAGATATCTTCGAGGCAGAAGATGCTTTGCCTGCCGATGCGGAAATCGGCGACTTAAATCATGACTTCTTTTCGCCTCTATCTCTTGATTTTTCTCGTCCTTTGTTGTCGCACTCAGTCATGCGGAAAGTGGCCAAGTATGTTGGGCAAGTTGCGCGACCTACCAAAAGATTGCGGCAGACCACTGGAGGAGTTTTAGGTACTCCACGCAGCAAAGGAAGAATGGCAGATGTCGATACTCCGGTGCTCTCCCGACTGCTCAAACTACTTGAGCGAAGTGTGAAGAATGGGGAAGATATCGACCCATTTGTTCATCAGCCTCATGCTCTTCCAACTTCTGCAAAATCATCCCCCCGAAAGCAGTTTAGCAAGAAAGTGGTCAAGCAAAAGAAAAACGATAGGCGCTCCAAGTCGCAAACTCCCAAGGACGACGATGTTACAGACATGCCCGATGATCGTGGAAAGGCTGTCGGTCTGAACGAAGCCGATTTTGACAAGCTCACAAGGCAACTGGACATTGCTCGAGATAGCTTGGTCGCCGCAGATTGTTGTATTGCACTTTTGGGGAGTGACAGGCTCACCAAGCAGGTTAGTGTAATTAGATTGGCAAATATTTCATGGTCACTCAATAAGCTCATAGCTCTACTCCGAAGAATTGATCACTGCTGGTCTCAATACTATCAAGAATCAACTCACCAAAATTCTCTATCCATTCGTTGAAGCCTCAGCAGAGACAGGAATCACTGTCGGCCAGAACCCATTGCTTCACAGCATAGTGAAAAACACAACTTCAAGCGCAACTGGACACCGACAGCAGTTGGGCGAAACATTTCAGGCGCTCTCCGCTGTCATCCCCCGGATCAACAACCTCGTCAATGCGGAAAGTGTGGCCATGTCCGACTCTATCATCATTCAGGCTGTGTATATTGCCATTGGTCCCTTCTTCGTGGTGGATACGGGTGGCGATGGAGACGCGAAGGGAAAAAAGGACAACGTTATCATCAAGACTCTCGGGAAATCTGCGATGAGGGGTCTCAGACTGGACGCGCTATCTTTGATTCGAAGTGTTGGTTTGCGATTTGCAGTTGCGTTTAATACGACTCACGATACTCTTTCTGACACAGATATTCGCGAATCATGAAGATCAGAGGTCCTGGATCATTGAGGAGATCTTGGCTTCGTTGATCAAGCTCAGTGATACAAAGCAGAAGGCAGGGCAGTTCCGGTCAGTCAATTGATACTAACAAAATCCCGTTCGTCGCTTGTGCTTATAACGTAATCATCAGACTGCGAGATGGTCGCTCCATTCGTACTGTGTCTGCTTTATTGATGCAGCTTGTTCAAACCTCAGCACATGATGTACGACTGGAGGCGAAGAGGATCGAAAAGATAAGGCAGAACAAGTTCGCTCTTCGCCGACAAGAAAGCTTCACTGAGAGTCAGCAAGCACCACCCGAACCGTTCCTCGACGAAACAGATCAAGAGGTTGTCATTCTTGTATCTCCCTTGATCGTCGAAGCTGAACTGTTGTAGGAAATCCGGTTATATGGTTCTGGGCTGGAATCCGCGACGAAAGCAGCGAAGACCATCATCATGTTCCTTACGCAAAGGTAGTTCGTTGCTTTGTCGCGTGCTTTACACCCTGACCTCGTTTGTAGGTCTGGGAAAGGAAAAGCAACGAAAAACTCCAACGAGGCTGAATATCGGGCGATATTTGACAATCTGGTCGACGACCTGCTTGTTGTTCTATTCTGGCCGGAGTGGCCTGCAGCCAGTCTTATCTTGAGCATTGCTTCGAAATTCATGGTGACCAATATTGCGATGATCATGCCCCCACTCTAAATATGTCTTTGCAGGTTTCCTCTTTAGACGATGTCAAAACGAGTTCTCAGACGGACAGCAATGCTGCGAAAACTATGGCTCTCGACCACCTCGGCGTGATAGCTGCCAAGATCCGTTCCAGCATCCTCAAAGTGCAACACGAGACTCGTGATTCCGTTACGAAAAAGGCCTTGAAAGCACTCGACGAGGTCAGGGTTGTAGTTTGTTGTTCTTTCACATTATCCTGACCCGCACCGTAAGATCGTCTCGAATATCGACCTCAAGGGTCTCAACAGATTTTTGGATGCCCATCGAGATGTTGCGTCTCATGTATGCAAGCGCTCGTCAGAGGACCAAGCATATGATGTAGGGACTCCCAGCGTGTCTTTGGTTATCCCATGCTAAACATGGATATGTAGAGTGCTAGAGAGCTCACAGCAGCTACGCTTGGTCAGGAAATTGCAGCTGCTTTGAAACAGGTGCATGGCTGGATAGAACGTCCAGAAGATGATGAAGATTTGAACATCAAAGATGAGACCAAATTGGCTGCCTTTGGACACAGATTGAAGACTGCTCTACGTGAAGTTTGGAAGGACCCATCCACAGACGTTTTCGATGTTGGGTACGAATTCTTGATGGCCTGCCTGAATGCCATTTCATTGATCGTCTTTTCTTTCAGATCCCAAGAGGAAGTACTTCGTGTTGACGGGCTTTCCGAGGAAATTGGAACCATTCAAAGCCTTCGCAATTCATTCCATCCGATCCTCAGCATAATCCTCATGGCTTTGGATGCACCCGCTATCTTCATGCGAACCAAGGCGCTCCGCGCACTTGGCCAAATCGTCACTAGTGATGCATCCATCCTGTCGGCGGTTCGTCATTTCTATATTTCTTGGGAGACAAGTTGGAATAATCCGTCCCTAATATTCAGGCAAACGTTCGTCGTGGCATTGAAAGTCACCTGCTGGATAGTTCACCTGCTGTTCGAGATGCAGCTGTTGAGCTTATTGGGAAATACATGATTGACTCCCCTGAGGTTGCCGGGGATTATTATCAGAAGATTGCTGATCGCATCGCGGTATGCAAAACATCCTTGCTTCTACATTCGACTGCTGACCTCTAGATAGGATACAGGCCTGGGTGTCCGCAAACGCGTTATCAAGCTTTTGAAATCCTTCTACAGCGTCACCCACGACAACGTTCGCAGAATTGATATCGCCACACGACTTGTCCTTCGAATGTTAGATGAGGATGACACTGTCAAGGATCTCGCTATAAAGACCATAGAAGAGTTATGGTTCCCTCCAGTGCCTTTGGCTTCAGCTTTGAAGACAAGAACTACAGCTCCCTCAAACAACCCACACGACAAAAGTGCACTCCTGTCGAAAGTTGCTGTGATCATGGGCACCTCTGCTAATTTCAAAGACCGACAATCTCCATTAGAAGACGTGCTACATAAGATCATGGCTGAAAAAGAAGGAAATGAAGCGTTTTCATTGCATGCTCGTTATTCGGAGATCTGTGAAGCTTTAATTGACGGGCTGGTGGACGCTTCAGATCTTCCTGGTTTCGTGAGTAGATCCACTTTTTCAATGCGTTTTACACTCATGTTCCATCTCTAGACGGTTATTAATTGTATCAGGACCATCTACCTCCTCACGTCTGCCTACCCGTCAATACTCTCGGGGACAAATGCGTCCACACTCTTGCCATACCTTAAGAACGCAAGCACGGTAAGGATGTCAAGTCTCTCTTTCACGCCACACTATTGATCAGATTATGCATAGCCCGAAGAATTGACTACATCAGACTATTTGCTCAAGATTTTCAGGGTGTCTATCCCCCACATGCCGAAGACAGCTGCGAAGTTTGGACACGAACTCCAAGCAGCTTTACAACCAATGATTATCAAGCCCTCTGGTGGAGGTGGAGTTCAGGTTCATTGATCCCAGTGTTGACGTATACTCTGTCTGATCAAAAATTCTCAGATTCTCCAAGAAACTGTTGGGTGTATGTGCATTGTAGTGCAGCACTTGAGTCATGATTTTGTGAGATTGGTGAACCTCATCAAGTCGTGCAACGGTAAGTTTAAGTTCAAGGTACAAGGAGCTTTGGTTTTATCTACCTCTCTTTTCAGCTCGACTGCAACAAATCATCAAACGTCCAGCATCTCAAGAGCTGAACGCCAATGACGTTCGCGCCCTTGTCATCCTTATTTTCATTGTCTCTTTGCTAGCGGAGAATTGCAATTTCGACACTTTGAGGAATGAAAAACCAGGTAAGATTCGCATTCTTATTTTCAGATCCATGTAATCTCATGATTCCTGAGCAGCCCTCGCACCAGATCTAGACAGCATAACTCAGGTATGATTGGTGGTTCTCTAGTATTACACTTTAAGACTTACTCCTGTTTTCAGGGCCCTATAACTGAGCATATTTACAATTCGTTGCTGACCATTTACGAAAAGTATGCAAACTCCACACTTCGAGGACGTATCTTGCAATGTCTAGGTATGCATAATGGGCAGTCTTAATCTTTGATGCTAAGTCCTGAAACCTTGTACCAGGTTTCCTTTTCCGAGCCCAACCTACCTTGATGACTCTGGAGCGTTCAGCCACTATCATGGATGAAATTTTCGCTGCACCTGAAGAAGAAGGACGAGGGCGCCTGCTGAAGATAATGCAAGATTTCCTTGTGTCTGAAGCTTCGAAACACAGCGCAAAAGAGAAGGGTAAACAATGTCCTTCGGTTTTACACACTTGAAAGATAAACTTCGTTTATAGAATCCTCCAAAAGCAAGTCAAAGCCTACAGATGTCAACATGGAGGAACTGGTGGGCAACACAGATGGCTTTGCAGATTCGGGGTAATGAATTGCTCGTGTAACCAACTTGTCGCAAATACTAATTCGCCCAAACAGTGTCAGTTCGGCCATTGTCCAACGTTACTTGGACCACGTTCTGGAGGCTGCATTATCACAGAACATATCTATCCAGGGAGTAGCCATCGACGTCCTCAGTTTCACCATCAAACAAGGCCTTGCACATCCACTTCAGGTATACTTCGTTGAGCCTGCAGCACGTGTCAAATGGCTCACTGTTTGTTGTCAGTCTTTCCCCGTTATTGTTGCCCTTGAGACTAGCCCCGTCACCAGTATAAGCAACAGAGCTAGCGCATTGCATGCCATTCTTCAATCGAAACATGCATCTCTTCTGAATACTCGGTACACCATCAGTGCCAGGATGTCTTTCGACTATCAAAAGAAGATCGCGGACTCCATCCAAGGTACTTCCCTCTATGAGAGTGTATAACATATTTTGAACGTGGGCAGGCTTCCGCATGCAACCCGTACCCATTGCTCTCCTGCAGCGATGGTATTCGCACGTCCGTGAGAAGAGACCAACGCGACAGGATTTTCTTAAATCACTTGTCAAGGTGTTCCAAGAAAATTCTGCGTCTCAAACCACGCAGGTGCGAAACTTATCACTCTTGCTGACATATTTCTAAAGTTCTTGCCATAGGATGACGTTAACTATGCGAGATACATGGCTGAAAACTTCGCTACTTTTGATTATAAGACCCTGGAAGAAGTCTTCACTGTCATCAAATATCTGACAAGTGTTTTGTCTACCACTGGAATGCAATTGCTAGAGATAATTTCACCCTCGCACCTACTCACTCATCTGCATGAGATGTCTCGATCAGCAGTTGCAGAGCCCTCCGAGCCAGCTGTGAGTTACTTGGTTGTGTAACTTCATTCTTGTCGCTGATCTGTGAGAGTAGAACGACGCGATGGAAGTAGTTACTACAGAAAGTTGGTCCCATATCTTACTACCTCGTACACGCACTCATGTCCATACAGTCGAGGCTGCGAAACCACAAGAGCACGATAAAGTTACGCTCATGCGCACTTCCGTCATTATCGCCATGATCATGCTACTCAAAGCCCACCTGAAAGCCCTGTACTCTGTATCAGAAGAGTATGTCTTATCTTTTCAAAAAATTGCCAATGAGCTAACTTCCCCTTCCAGCAAATGTAACAAGTTCGTTATTGGCAAGAAAAGTGCTATTGGTGACAAAGCTGCCGCGAAACGGCACGACAATCCTATAAGCTGGAATCGCCTGCCCTTTGCGACAACACCACTGCTTACGACGAGTGACGCTGACATCCAAAAGACGAGAGTACGTCTGAACCTAGTTTTACAATCCTTATTTACCTGACATCCCGGTTTAGTTCCTCGATATTTGGAATGAGGACGGTTTGACCGCCGAACCTGAGGAAGACGAATTTCTCTAGACACCCTGCTTCATCCATTCGCTCAACACCTTGACGTTTTTGCTTTGCTTTTTGCTAGATTATCTCGGGCTGTACGAATGGTTATTATTATTACACTGTTGTTCTCTAGTTTACACAACTATACAGTACTCTACACTCACCTGCATTCATAGATTCGGCACATGATACCCAAGTCGCATTACTCATACGATAGCCACATAATCGCCTTCTCTCTGTAATCACATTTTCCGTGACTATGTTGACAGTAATGCAACAGCTCCATTTACGAAAACGACGGGGCCTTTGGGCAATTCGCCTATCAAAGATTTTGTATCCTCGTCTAGATCAGGCTCGTCGCCGAAGTTCCATTGCAGTTCCCCTCCATAAGGTGTTGGAAGGTTATGGACTTCAACGAGATCCCGCAGCGTTGACCCTGGATCTCTACCCAATACGTGAATCTTGCGGCGAGTGCCCTCGTCAAACCAGCCCTAGTAAATAACACCTACGTTCAGGATTACCGTCGACCCATCAAAGGTAAGTTCTTACCTTTATCCAATTCCAAATTGTGGGAAAGAACGATGGGGAGTTCACAATAGCTATAACATGGAGAGTTTCTGGGTAGTTGGCCGTTGACAATTTAGAAGCCTCTTGTAACACGTTGCGCAACCTCCACATTGATCCGAAGGAGACATCCTCGAGGTCGATGATTGTTGTTGTAGATGAGATGGGAGTCGGTGATGTAGGATGAGGCAGATGAGAGCATAAGGGGAATGTGAAGCGTGTCATGCGTTCATAGAGAGCGATTCTGGAACTCGTTAAACTGGGTTGCATTGAAATGAGGCGACATTGCTTACAGTCGATGAAACCTCGTCTCTGCTGATATGGCATCTAGTTCGTGCTGTATGGGTTCTAAGGACGCCAATCTATAGACATAAAGAGGAAGACCGAGCTGAAGCAAGAACAAAGAAGGGCTCTCAATTGAGAAGTTGTAAATAAAATGTGATCACAGTGACTTGCACACCTTGTCTCGTCTTCCGGTCCATCGCGGATAGAATTTTGTCGAGTGCTCTATGTCCTCCGCACTTGCATTGCGATAAACTTCTTTCACGTTATGTTTGGCCCGCCATTCTTCGGAGTCAGCGAATTGTTTTTGCGCTGCCGAAGGGTTGAAACTCCTTGCTCTCAGGAATCGTCTGTACAAGAGGTCAGCTGGGACCTAGTTCTGTTCAAGATTGGTGCAATCAGAACGCACAACAGAGTTGCATCGTCATATGGTGGTTCCTGAGGTTCGGTGGAAGGTGTATACAAGCCTGCCTTCGTGAGGTCTTCTTTGAAAGCGGCGAAAGCCTGCTCTTGCTGCGGTGTGAGATTATAGAGATGCCCGGCAAGGTCGTGCGCGACGTTAGGACCTCCATTGCTGGTTGATGAGCTTTGTTCGCCCATGATGAAGCAAAGACAAGATAAGCCCTATGAGGCTATGGGGTTGTAAGGAAGCAGCCTTGGGAATGAGCAATACTGGTCACACAGGTGCGATGTACAGATGCCCATTGGTGGGAAGGACGGCAAGGCATAGTTAACAAGACCATATGAGTAATCCGCATGACAAGGATCAGCCAAACCCAAGTCTGTTGTTCATCGATAACATTGTGATTGCAAGAAACCACACAAGGAGTCGTTGATATGGCTGACGAAGGAGAAGTGTCCCTGAAATTTCCCTGCATTTCACTATGAATAAAAGGAGACGTCTAGTGCTATTCTAATGTGTAAAGTACATTGATGCTACCCCAGAAGCTGGTGAAGCTTGAGTGAAACTCACTTCTTCTCGATTAGATATACATTACTTGCAGTATGCACCGAAGTATTATTAGAACGTTACTGTCCTCTAACAATTCGTTTTTCTCAGTTATTTCAATCCACTGAACTGAGTGTCGGCGATGGTGGCTCCGTAATGGTGCCGTTCACGAAAACGGCTGGGCCTTTAGGCAATTCACCAATCAAACTCTTAGTATCTTCATCAAGGTCAGGTTCATCACCGTAGGTCCATGGTAGCTCTCCTCCGTACACTGCCGGAAGATCATGGGGGTCAATAAGGTCACGGAGAGTGCCCCCTGGATCGTTGCCCAACACGTGGATTTTGAGACGGGTGCCTTCGTCAAACCATCCCTGGAACAGTATGAATTCTTCGGACTTCAGGCGAAGCAAAGGGTCGACGTACCTTCAACCAAGTCCAAATGGTTGGAAAGTAGGAAGGCGCATTAACAACCGCCATTCCGTGAATAGTTTCCGGATAATTAGCAGTGGAAAGTTTTGAAGCCTCTCCCAGTATGGTGCGCAACTTCCACATCAGTGAAAATGATGCACCTTCGAGGTCGATGATGCTCATTGAGGATGAGATGGGAGTTGGCGACGAGGAATGGGGCAAATGAGATAACAAAGGGAATAGGAAGCGTGTCATGGATTCATTTCCTGCAATCCTGCACATAGTCTTGAGAGGACCTCGAAATATGCATGACAGATGACTTACACCCGATTAAATCTGGTCTCTGCAGACAGGGCATTCCATTCCTGCTGAATGTTGTCTAGGGCTGCTAGCCTGTAGACAAAGAGCGGGTGTCCGAGCTAAGAACGTGAGCGAATTGAACGCTCATGAACGGTCTTCAAGCCACGTACCTTATCTCTTCGTCCAGTCCACTGAGGATAATAACGCGATGACGCGCGGAGGTCTTCTGCAGTCGTATTGCGGAAAATCTCTTCGACATTGTGTTCTTTCCGCCAAGCTATATGTTCAGCATATTGTTTCTGTGCAGCCACGGGGTCAAACTTCCGTGCCCTTAGGAAGCGTCTACAAATGAAGAAGATGCACAATTTAGACTTATTGTAAAGCCGAGAATTGTCACATACAGTAGTGTAGAATCGTCATGAGGTGGTTCTGATTTCTCATCAGATGGTGCACATAAGCCTGCCTTGCCCAGATTCTCCTTCAGTGTGCTCAAACCCTGTTCCTCTTGCGCAGTGAGATGCCCGAGATGACCTGCGAGAAGGACAGCAAGGTTGCGAGCTCCATCGGACTCATTTGTTGGCTTTTCTTCGCCCATGGTGACAAGAGAGGATTCGATGCTGTTGACAGCGACGAGGTGGCGTACGAGCCATCACAGTACGTATTCTACATCACTCAACCTCGAGGATTAGACCCTGGTCAAGTCCTGGTCTAATACTCTCTGATTCAACTCTTCATAACCCACACGGCTATCTCGGGCCTCAGCAGTACGAAGATGTGCGATTGCTTGGCTTGAGTTTTTGAGTTTGAGTTGCATGAAAGATGGGCACTTCGCCCGTTGATGGCGTTGAGTTTGGTATTGGACGTCCAATACTAGCAAATAGTCGAATCAGAAATCAGGAATAAGTGCATGATTGATTTATTAAGCAAAACATTAGGACAGAACAAGAATAGGCAAGGCCAAGAATGGTGAGCTACAAAAGGCTGAAAGTGTTTCATGGCGAGGACCGCAGCCGCTTCGGAGGCAATTTGCCTGCGGATAACTCGATGTCTTTCTCCTCGGTTTCTATATACCGCTGCGTCAAACGAACAAAATCTGCCATGTGCTCATAGTCCGCCATATCAATGGTGACCTGGGCCCAATTCTCGGGAGTGAAATGCTCAACGTCGTGGGGTTCTGTTCCGAACCACCTCTGCCACAAGGGTGGATCGACTCTCTCGACCCAGCGCTTTTCTGCAATCTTCTCTCCGAGATTGAAACGGTAGTAAGTGCCCTTTTCGCAAAGAGGTGCGGCCATCTGATTAGCGTGTTCGGCTTTCGTGGCGAGTGCCCACATGCTGGCAAGGATGCCAGCTGTGCTGGTCACAGAGTTGAAGACGTTAGTCCCTTCGGGTGGAAGGGAAACGTTCGGCTCCATGCCAGTGCCCACAGTGACTAAACAACCGATGGGACGTGCGAAACCAAAGTGAAGACGAGCTTCGCCCATCAACCTGAATGCCGAACATTAAACAAGAACACAACGCTGTCCTAGAAAATGACTTACAGCAGCACAGGATTGTTGAAACCTAAACCGCCATCGACGTATTCATAGTCATCAAGCTTGATACGAGGGAAATATGTAGGGGCCGCGGAGGTTGCCCTGGCTGCTTGCCAGATTGTGTAATCCGCGAAGGACTTCTCGACATTCTTGTTTGTGTATGTGCGAAGATGGGTAGCAACTCTGTTGCTGAGATCGTCTGCGCGACAGGCAAGTACAAAGCTGGAAAGAAAGCATCCGATACTTAAATATGGCGAAAACCAGAAAATTTCTGAGCTTACACTTTGCACTCATCTTGTGGGTCTCGCATAGGTTCGTCGGCGTTACCAGTATACTGCTTCACGATGTCTTTGATTGCCTGTTCCAATACTGTTGCAGAATATCTTGCTCCTGTAACCGATCCATTCTCGATTTTACTCATGATTCCGGCGTTGAAGATCTTGGACGCCAGTTTTTCGTATGCTTCAATGCACTGGTCGACTGTCATTCGCAACCTTCCCAGCATGATCGCTATCAACCTGAGTGATTCGGTCAACTTTCAAAATCTTTGAAAAGTATTGAGGGGGGTTTCATACCCGCCAGTACTCGTTCCAGCCATCATGTCGAAGTAGTCACAAGGTTTCGCGTTTGGGTCGCCCGCAACTTTGCTCATTATCGCCTTCAACACATGGAGTGACGATATACCGCGGACACCTCCACCGTCTGGAGATTATCAATGATTTGTGTCTTGATTTTCAAGGTAAGAAATATCAGACTTACCAAGCGAAAGAAGACGTAGTGGTTTCCCTCCAACACCATATTGCCTATCTGTACGCAACTCTTGGGCTAACAACGTAGTCTCAACAGACACAGCTGCAGCGACGCCCTCTGGTGTGACAGCATTCAAGTATTCTTCCAATCGTGCTTGTAATTTCTGATTGGATCGAAGAATTTCTTTCCAATCCGCAACAGGTTTAGGAGGGGCGCGCCGGCGTCCTGCAAGGGTCGATGGTGGTTAGATATTTCGAAAAGCTGAAGGTCGGTGACCACCCACCCTTGTTGGAGATTCGGACAACCAATCGAGCGGAATGGGCGTGCATCTCCCACCCAGGGAAACGAGCACAAGCCCGCACAGCGATGACGTTTCCGGGCTGGAGCACCTAGCTGAGTATCTTGGATATTGGCGAAAAACACCCTAACGAACCTCAAGGAGACCAAGCAGATCAGGGCCACCCAAGATTTTACCAATTTGTTCACTGTCCTCTCCGGCATCTCTTGGAACGTCATGACTTCGCCACACAAGAGCTCTGCCATCTTTAACTTTGGGCTCAACAGACTCAAGCGAATCCAAGATGATCAGATCGAACCAGCACCAGATACCCACAGCATCGCCCGCCGGAGTGCCCTCGTGATGAGCATACGTGAAAAGTTGGACATCCTCAATTTTGTTAACAACATCTGCATCCAGGACCTGAATTATGGTGTTCGAGATAAAATCGACATGAGGTGATTGGTAAACTAGCTTACTGGCGTCGAGAACCATATGGCGTGGACCTGTTCGTCGTTTGTTGACTTGACATGGCAGCTGGAGGTGGGAGTCAAAGAGTAAACTCCATCCTGGATGGACTCGGGAATGTCGTCAGGTGTGTCCTTGGAGCTAAGTGTCCACGACATAGGGGTGAAGATATCTAGACAAAATCCGTGTCTGTCAGATAGAGGGATGAGCATCATGCGTTATAGAAAGTACCTTCATCAAGGATCTTCGCAACCAAACGACCTTCACGAGCGTCGTTTATCCACCCAGGGAACTTAGCACACACCCGTACTCCAATGACATTGCCCAACTTTTCTATCTCTTCAGATCTTTGCAACAATGAAATGATGGCGAGAAGGAAACCCACTTCAAGAGCATCAAGCAAGTCTTGCCTCCGGTCAATGACAATTCCGAAATGTCTCGAGACCGTATCTTTTTGATCCAGAGGATCCGTCCGATTTCCGTGGCTCCTCCACGCGAGCTCCTTGCCATCTTTCTTTTGTGGCTCTGTAGCATGGATGTCCTTGAATATCACGAGCTCAAACCAACTCCAGTTACCAGCAACAACAGTTTCTGAGTGGCCTTGGTCACAGGAATCAGTCTGAAGTTGTAGTTGCACAGCCCGGTAAGCGAAGGAACGATCTATGGGATCAGTCTTGAACCAGATTTGAGAAACGACGGCGTCGCTGGAGGCCTCTACACGACACTGCGCCGAAGAACGAGCGATTTCTTGAACCGACATCTTTGCATTCCTTGACGGGTGCTGGAAAGCTTCTTATAGTCACTATCCGAGTACCAGGCACGCTATTCTGCAATTGTGCATTGCGGATAGCGCCCAGCGTGTTGTTGTACCGGGCCACATTGTCAGATGCTCATCGGCACAAAAACAACTGCGCGTTACGGTATACCAACTCGACCAAGAAGACTTCAATGGGAATCGGTGTATGTACGGCATGGTCGAATGCTGGTCGAATGTCAATGCAGGTTCAAAAAAGACATGAATCTGATGGATACTTACTTCCCATTTTAGGCGCCGCTTCTAGTTATGGTCATGCTTTCGCATTCAGCAAGATTCAGCAGCGCTAAACTTTGGTTCAAGTATAGTATAAGGTAGAGTAACCCTTCCAAAAAGCTGTTCTGGTCAATTACTGACAATGCACTACATATGTATGACGTGAGCAATGTGGGGACCCTGGGCAACGCAAGGGCACCCCAATTGTTAACGAACGTTAACGTCATTATGTATACGCCCAATATACGCCCGGGAGATTTCAATAAAACTTACTATAGACGGTAGATCTAGACATTGCGACATTCCGCATCGCTCGGGACCGACCGCGGATTGTTTGAGTACTAGTCTGTACTAGTAAGTAATTTCTGAGGCAATGATGAATCTCAGCGCCATTTCAATTGCTCAGACAATCACGAGTAAGTAGTCCTGCATTGCTACGCATCCCCATCGAAGAAATAGGCCACTCTAGGTATTCGTCCTCTTTTGCAGGTTCAAAAATGCTTTGGTGACTAGAAAAGCAGTCATCAAGTCGACCGGAGCGCCCAGAGAAATCTATAGTCCTGTTGCTGTCAAAGAGTGGTGATCTCCAATAAACATGCTAACATGCCTAAACTAGTTTGCGAAAAAAAAGCAGGCCTCTCTTCGCGCAAGCAGGAAGTCTCAAAGAAATTAGACTTGCCAGTCCCTCTACGTCCACTCTCCCGCTGATTTGGAACTCGATAGATGTCAAGAGGGGATAATCCATACTGCTCGTGAAAACCACGTCCAGAAACTCCCAGCAGACCCTAAACTTATCTAGTTCACCCACCCTGCGGAGTGAAATACCCAAAATTATATGTCGTAGCTGGGGCGCCCTGATGGAGGCAATGGCTCTGGGACCCCAGAATGAGGCGGTACTTTGTTGGTAGTCCTCATGGTGTATGTAGTCGTTGATTTGAAGAGAATAGAGGCCAGTGAGGGAACCCACGATGGAGCACGCCTCGACACCGTAGTGTGTCATGAACCGCTCTTCGTTCGATGGTGGCGTAATTGTTCCATGTTCCGTATGTTCTGTTAGATGACGCCAGCCACCTGCTTGTCGCGCACAAATATGACCTTTGTTGCCAATGCCAAAAGCTAACGCAACGTGCTTCAAGTCTGAGTTGAGTGAGACCAGATAAGTACCGGTGAAAGGAGTACTCTCTGCTCTCAAGGGACCGACGTCTAGGTGGGAGACCTTTGGTACTTTGGTATGACTATTGAGCCAGCCGATGAATTGTCGGAGCGGTATATCATGAAGACGGAGATGGTCAACGGTGTGGGGCAATATCTTGCTATGAATAGCTGCATTTGATTTCGCCTGATTAAAATTTCCCCATGTCACTTGATCGAGAGTGAGGGATCCCAACCGCGAAAACGAACATATGAAGTTAAGGACGTCCAGGAACGAGTCGAACACCACGTCGCGGAGGTGAAGAGAGGTAATAGTGCAGCCAAGACTGGCAAGTAGTTGAGTGCTCGAGAAACTGTCGAAGATCTTGCATCGAAAACTGCGTATTTCTAGGCGCCGAACGTAGGCCGGGATACTTGACGATGAGAGGTTGATAAGTGCCAGAAAAGAGGACAGATTTGTTGGGGTCAAGTTAACCCGTTCAAACTGGCACATCCGACTGGCGTAAAGCCACGCTTTGCATACCAGGCCGCACTGCTTCAATGAATCGCAGTCGAGCTCATGGTGAAGATTTTCGATTATGTAGTCCGAAAGCTCCTGAGGCAAAACGATGGGACGGGACGAAAACTTGAGAGTTACAGGGGCCATCTGGAGGTTCTCTGCCAAGGTTTGTTAGTAGGTATACGCCCAACTAATATGGAGTAGGTCGACGTCCGACTTACCAAGGGTGAGTTACTGCCCATGAAGTAGTTGCTTGATTAAAAGAGCGGAATCCCACTCTGAGTTTCATAGTCTTTCCTCGTTATTCCTTAAGGACGTCTGATCGAACGACATCAACGATCAATCGGCCAGAAGTCTTCGATGGAGTTGGATCTAGTTGGATGGAGGGCTTTTGCCAAGTTGTATACTACACTATATTTATGGGAAGTTGACCCTGAAGCTTTCCGGTTTCTCGGTCTTCCGAGCCGATAGCCACCCTTCCGCGTGATCAATAAGTGCAGGTCTAGAGTTTGCGAGAGAGCGTACCAAGCCTTGACCAAGCCAGAGTACTGAGTGCTCGAGGTGTGGTTTGAGTAAGTAGGACAATGACCGCCTGTACAAGGAAACATCATTTGCAAAACGAGATTTTCTGTACGGGGTGGTCACGAACCTATCATTCGAGAGCAACTCAGCAAGTGCTCGATTTTCATGTTTATATAAGGTCTGTTAAAGGAGACTAGTATTACTCGCCCATGGATCATCTGGAACCAATGATGATCAATGCATCGCAAGGCGCTGCATCAAACAGCTAGGAATATAAACAATGAAACGTACATGAATGGTGATGATATTGAATTCAGAGATTACTTTCAGTCGGGACAGGGATGAGTACGAAGGAAACGGAAAATTCAATGATGTCCGGTGGAAGAAGGTGTGATATAAGCAGAAATCTCAAAAGCGTGCCAGGAAATCTATTAGTGATGAGTGTTAGAATGAACATGAATATTGTTATACTTTTTGGGATTGCGTACCTGATGGTTGCCCTCGTGGCGAGAATTCTAGAAGCCTATCCGCAGCTTTAAGAACTCGAGGCTGTCGTGAATAAGGAGCTACTGTGACCATCGATCTCTCGACACGGTGGAGTCCAAGAATCTGAGGGAACCCTTCTTTGCGCAACGAGGAAGTCTTGAGGAAATCAAGTATGCGAGTCCATCGAGGTCCACCCTACCCCCAACGTCGAAGAGCAGGGAGGCCAAGTTACGATAAGGCTTGCTCGTGAATACTACGTCGAAAAACTCCCAATTGACGTTGGATTTGTCGAGATCGCCCACCCTGCTAAGGGTTACTCCTAGAATAATCTCCTTGAGCTCCGAAGGCTCGATAGACGAGAAGAGCCTTGGTGCCCAAAACAAAGCACTGCTTTGGACGCTATCCTCATTGTGTATAAAGGTATCAATGCGAAGGGAGTGAAGACCAGTGAGGCTACCTATATTGGGGCACGTGTCGAGGCCGGTGAGCATTTTATAGCGCTCGGCGACAGAGGAATTTGCGTCGGGCCTCCTCCACTCTCGTTTGCTCGCATGGCCGAGTGCCTGTAAGGCACATATATGCCCGTTACTACCGAAGCCGAAAGAGAACGCGAGATGTTTGACGTTTGCCCCGAGATGAACTAGATACTTTCCGCTCGCCATTGTATCGTCTTCTTCAATGGGCCCGACATCAAACTTCTGTAGCATGGGTACGGTCTCGTGGTCTGTGAGCCAGGCGAGGAACTGTCGCAAAGGTCCATTGCGCAACCGGAGGTAATTCACAGATGTAGGCAAAACCTTATCTTGTATCAGAGTTTTTACCGAGGAATGATAGCTTTCGCCCCATGTCACTTTATCAAGGGCCACAGTCTGCAGGCACGAAAACGTGCATATTACGTCAAGAACGCCCAGGAAACTCGGGAATAGCACGCTGCACAAGTGGAGGTGTGCAAGGGTGGACGCAAAGTTCGTGAGAAATCCAGTCCTTGAGATGTGTTGTAAAATCCTGGACTCGACGTGGTGAAATTCCATTTGCGCGACGTAAGGAGGGATATTGGAGGGATGGCCAACGATAAGGGACATGAAACCGGATACGTTATTTGAGGTAAGGGCGACCTTTTTGTAGAGATGCCTTCGACTGGTATAAAGCCAAGCCCAGCAGACAAGGCTGCAGTTTTTCACTGATTCGAACTCGCCATTACCAAAGAGGTATTCGATGATGTGGTCGGAAAGTTCTTGGGGGAAAACAACTGGGTGACACTCGAAAATGGGAGGTGTTTGGGCCATAAGAATACACGCGAGTGCACTCCTGTATATCAAACAAACCGTTAATCGTAAACTTCAGGTGGCATCAGGAAAACTCACAGGCAGACAATTCTGGTTTGTTTGGGTTGAGAGTTGGGTTGTGGGGTAGTCTTACCTTCGTCGCTCGCACTGTTATACTTGCCAACAGTGATTTGGTTGATCGTTGATCAACTCAGGGTAAGTAAGTTCCATACCTGAGGGCTGGAAGGTATCCACTTCAAATAAGTAACTTAATTACCAAGTGCATCCGGCTAGAGAATGATTATAGCCAGTCGTAGCCGTCGGAGATGCAAATGGTCCCTGAAGGTTTGAAGACCGGGGGTTAGTCTGAGGTGGGCCTTCGAGGAGACCACGCCTATTGCGGCGAGTCCAATGACATATCCAATATTGGCTACGCCAAATCAGAGGGCAGTCGTCAACCTGCACGAGTAAATGAGTCCCTTGTGAAGGAGTACAACGAGAACATACGCATTGCTTGTATTGGTTCTCGCCGCACCCGACACGCCCTACGTCATAAGTACTTACAACCTGAGATATTTCATACGGCGGCGTTGCAAATATCTAGGGTAGAGGCGCATGGTTCGAGAACCTCATGTCACTAATTGCTTTCAGTCACAGACGTTGAGTCGCCTTGATCGTATGATCTGCCAGTAAGTAGTCCGTTTCAGCGTCGGTATTGCTTGTGGTTGGGTAGGCAGTTAACCAGAATAATTCTTCCGGCTGGAATTACTATAGTTGACTTGCTAGCCTTGTACTGGCGGATGACAGAGTTCCCGACGATCTTACCTCCAAGATTATGGGGCTATCGAAATCCAGGTCTGTTCAGTTATGTTGTTCGAGACTAAGTTCAACGACGATCCGTTGCCGGATCTCGAAGAGGGAAGATTTGTAATAGGCTGGATGGCGTCACGGACCGTGTCATGAAACGTGGCAAAGGGTAATTGACGATACCGACAAGCAGAGAATAATCGTGGTGGCCATGACAGCGCGAGAATTGAAGGGTGAGTGCAAGGGAGTGTCTTGACCGGGGGAAAGCAAATTTCTCAAATGAGTGAGCGTCTTCAAATTATGATCACAAACTCAGGTGAATTCCAGGTCTTATGTCGATCCTAAACTCGGGTATCATCAGAATGCAGCTTTTCTCTGTGTAGGATGACTTAGTCGAGAATATCTCTGCTGGTTTTGTTGGAGAAGTCGACATCCCGACCTGACTAAGAATTCACCAAGACTGACACGCCGCGGCCAAGTTGAGGCAATCTTGACCTAAATCTAGCACTGGCACAAACTGCAAGAAAGCGCAATGTAAGCGCAGTAGATCCATAAGATAACAAACATCCCGATTACTCCTCCTATTAAACACACAATTTAGCCCCTACCTCTTCCACGAGCTTTCTTACGTCCTTCTTGCTAATGCCACCCTGCGCACTCCAGCCAGAGCCTTTGACAAGCTTACCGTTCAAGACCTGTCTACTCTGCAATACCTCCAAGAGAGGCTTGATTTGTGTCTCGTAATGTGGTGACAGGCGCAAGAGAAAGGCAAGAGCGGCAGTCAAGCGATGCACTGTATAGCTTGAATAAATACCACGCGTTTGCCGTTGTTCTTAAGCACTCACCAACTTCTTCATTCTCTTTCTCCCTGTCCAGCGCTTCCACGATCGCACTTACCATCTCGACTTCCCAGTCAGCAAACTCCTCCTCTGCCTCCGCCCTAATCCCCCGCCCGCTCTTGATGCTATCCACCCTCGTCTTTTGCAGTACTGCAGCAACATCAAAGGCTAAACTCGCCGATGCTGTGCGCACAAGCGCATCTGCATGCAACAAACTCGGAACCAACACTTCTGTGATTCTCTCCCGCACGGCCCCCTTGAACAACTTCTGCGCAAGACCAGCATGGGAGAAGGCATTACAGAGCATACGTACAACCGTCAGAATATAATTCCGTGCCCCCTTGCTTGGGCTATTGACAGCGGCGATAGCTTTGGGCAAGAATACGCCGATGGGGTCCGTAGGTGGACTGGTAGGGGTTAAGGACGCTACCCAAGAGCCGACTGCAGGGTCAAGGAAGGCAAGCCTCCACATGTCCAAGAGAGGGAAAAGGGATTCGACGGGAAGTGCAGTGACCATTGTGGTGGTGGCCGCCGACCAAGCCGCGAGAATGGCCGGGGTGGCTGATGGGAGCGTCTTGGGTGGATTAGTGACCGGAAAACGTGATTGGAGATAGGGTAGGACGATTCCTGATATGACGCTCTTGACTTGATCCTTGCTCTGCAATACTGTCAAAGGCCATGATGGTACGTCGTCAATGAAAGAGGATAACTTTGCGAGGACGGTCGAAACTGCTGGGACCTGTGTGAAGATGATGGGGTTGAGGGAGAGCGCTTGTGCGGCCGGAAGAGAGAGGGATGTATGAGGATGAGCTGGAAACTGAGTTAGAAGGGGCTTCAATATTGATGCGACGAAACGAACGTGGATATGCCTGGAACAACAGTAGATCGATTTGAGACCTCAGCTCGTTAGCGTCTGCACCTTTGATCTCATCCAGCTAGAAGGCGCTATGAGTACATGTATGTGGCAATATGAGTGTATGATGAGCATACCTTCTTTCCGTCCAAGAAAAAGATAAATGTCGGCGTGGCTCGTATACTCCACTCAGACGCGAGATTCCGGCCCATACCCACATCAATGTCGATCTTCGCAAACCCTGCACCGTCTCTATCCTGATGCGTTCCCTTCTCCTCAGAAAGGCGTTCGAAAACAGGTTCAATCATTCTACATGGAGGACACGTATTGCTCGTGAAGAAAGCAACAACAGCTCGATGTGTCTTCAGGAAGTTGTTGAACGTTGCTGGGTTGGTGATGACGTGCATTGGAGAGGTAAGCGAGTTTGTGGCAGCGGATCCGTTTGTTTGAGCTTGAGCTGCAACGGCTTGCAAAATGGAAGATGCTAGTTGCGGGTTAGGTGAAGCATTGACTGCTGCTGTAGGCTGTCTGGGGACACCGGCGGCTGGACGTTGATACATTGCATCAATAGTGGGTCGCAGGGCTGCACCAAAAGGTGTTGCCAGGAAGTCAGTTGGGAGGTCTAGGCGATCCCAATCCATGGGTGAGAATGCATCATGTATTAGAGTGTCGTGGTGCACCTTTGATAAAGCCAGGTATAGTTCCACCAGTCAAAAAGCCCACACAGTCGTCCGTAAATGAATTGCAATTAAAATCTAGGTGAAGGGTGGTTGAAACACGGCGAAAATCATGCTTCTCCGGGCTCACCTAACAGATGATACTGCACGAAAACCTAAGGTATAAGTCTACCGAATTGTAGGACAAGATGTCGTACCTTGTCCTGAGTATAGTGTTCCCTCATCTCTTGCAGGTAGTCGTTGAAAGTATCCTCATCTATTGCGGTTTCACCCATGTCGAGGATTTGGAGAGGTGCCCCATGCTACACAATAAATTCGATCGTAGGTCCTGATGGATATGACTGAGGGGGTACTTACATGGGAGCGGCCAGGAGGCGTTGTATTGATTCCTTGACCGTAAAAGACCTCTTTCCCAAACACAACGACAGAAGTATGCCTGCACGCACACGTAAACTAACATTTAGATCCAGGGATCGATCCATGATTGATTTACACACCAGATACCGTCTATTTGTCGTCCGGTCAATTGTTGAGAGAGCTGTCGCGCCATTCCATTGCTGAGGTCGTACACATAAAGTTTTACTGAAGTCATTAGTGATTATTGAAAGATGAGAGACTGCAGAGGATTAATCTGGATTAATTGGGATTTGTGATTGACGCGTCAGTCATCACATGATCATGATCGGGCCATTGCTTGGCAACAGCCTTATTTGCTTCCATTCCCAAACCGTATATTGAAGAGATCGCCGCGTGGCAGGTTCTGATGTTCTACAACCACAATGAGCTATACTTAGCCTCGGATAACCCTACAAACCTGAGCAATGCATGCCTGAAACCTTCTCGGAACCGAAGCTACAAGCTGCAGGAACCGCAGCCAGCTTACAGCCAGCCTTCCCACAAATATTCTGTCTTGGCTTCGTTGTTTGTGGGACTGGGCAATCCCTGCAAAATCTTGACGGTGTTTGTACATATTTGCTCCCCCTGTAGGATTCATAGCCAGGTGTCCGGAACACTTTCTGGGAGCTGCGTCCCTTGTTCAATGAAGATTGAATTCAATTCTGCACTTATATATGAATAAGAAGAGATTGGTAGCAAACAGCTTGTATTATGTGGAAGTGGGTGGGCACCGCGTTTGCCAATCCATCTACCTATGCCAAAATGGAAATCCTGATTGCTACCATTTTGTGCAGGATCTTGTCCTTAAGCCATCTTGGGCGTGATTCCAATGAAAAACATGTCCTTACACAAAAGATGTTCCCAAAGGAAGAGCCAATTTACATGCTGATGGGGCTTAGGTAATGCGTGCCAGACACATCGGAATAGGTTCTATTGAAGGTGGCGCTTGAACGACATGCTACGAGATTGGCTACCCAGATACTGGATAAAGATGTACCAGCCATTGTAGAGTGCTGGACCCAAGGGTTTGATGAGCTTGAGATGGAGATGGCAGAGGAGGACAAACAGATTTTCTAACAAACAGTGTTGTCATTGACCCGGGTCTGACCGGGGTCAGTCCACAAGGTCAATGATTTGAGGGTCAGACCCCGTTCATGGACTGACCCGGTCAATGACCCCACCGTGGGACACCGGCTATTCCGGAAACTGAATTCCGGTGCCCACCGCAATGAGAACCAAACATTGACCAAACACGGTGTCAACTCTAGTATTATGAGAACTATGTACAATGTAGCTTGGTTAGGGTACAGAACAATATTGACTTTGGTATTATGAGGACTATGAACAGTGTAGCTTGGTTAGGGTACAGTAAAATAAGAACATCAATAATGCAGAAGTGAAAAAACTCGAAGCGCCTTAAACTGGTGTTGGGTTTGTCAACAATTCCTCACCCTTGTCATCTTCATTGCATTGTTGGAGCTCCTCTTCAATGTTCCAAATCCCTTCCAGTAGAAGTCCAATCCAGTCCCATTGTTGAGTGCAGCCTTGGTCAGATAAGAAAAGAGTAGTACATGGCTGGGCTGAAGCAACATGGATTTGGGAAGGATTGGTTTCAATGTCATCATCAATGGCTGCTTTATTGATAAGCAAGTCTGCAAGTGCATGGAAGTTGGAGGGATCAAGAGGTGCGGCAGGGGAGTTTTTATCTGATGTGGACTCCATTTGTCCAAACTTACACTTTGAATGGTTCATCCCATGCCCAACCCATGCCCTTCTGCAAGCTGGCTTTGCTTGATGTCCATCTTGACAACACCAGCCATATTTATAGAATTCTTCATGATTTATCTACTTTTGAACTAGTTGTGTTCTCCATGAGTACACCCTGAATGTGCCCCAAATGTGCCCACAAATGAAGCACTATGGAGGTAATGACTGGCGCTTTTTGACCCAGAAAAGGAAGTGTCCCTAGATGGCATGATATCGTGATGAATAATAAATAAAGAAACACGTGACTTTGACCCCATTGACCTTAATGGACTGACCCGGTCAAAAAGGTCAGACCCCATTGACCGGGTCAGTTTATTGACCGGGTCAATGGGGGTCAAGTCAACACTGCTAACAAACACTAATCTTGCACTAATCTCAACTTCTAATCACATTTGTACCATTCAGATCTATTCATTACCTACTAATTTTCAGTTACACATGTACCATATACTTAGCTACACTTTACCTTACTGTTTGAGCCCTCTAATTGTACTATTTTACACAGAATCAGACACTGAAGATATGATACACAAGGTTTGAGGCGCACAGACTGAAATATTGGTGGCCGTGTTATTAGTCAGCAGCCACAAGGATTATAGGCATTGCCCAGTTCCATTGTTTGTGAGCCTTCATACCCACCTCAGCAAGGCCATGTTAAGGCCATGTCTTTGGAGAAAGGCTCTTGCATGTTCAACTGTATGCCGCAATATGTTCCCCGCTATCTTGTTTTCCCAAAATTTGTGCATCTCAGGGTTGTCACCACAGTATCGGGCAACTGCGTTACAGATCTACTTAGCAAAATAGGTTAGGAAGCCTAGGCTCTATACAGATCAGCTTTCCATTACTCCACCAATAACAGGAAAGACAGCATATTACAAATGAGCCAATATTTCTGACCAATTTACGACCAATTTCCAGGCGTTGTTGACTACCAACAAAAAAACTCCCCTTGAACTGTCCGGTTCAAACTACTCACCCTCATCCGCTCTGCCTGCACAAGGCCATTGTGATGGCGCCAATAGCACTTGGCTTTGAGCAGTCAAACAATATATCTCTCCCTTAGGAACCCTCTAATGCAATCATCAACTAAGGTAGAGCAAATCCATTGCCATCCAATGTCTGTGGCTGTGGCGTGATTTTTGCGTGACAAACTTGAGAGAATGAAACTGTAATTACAGCAAGCACTTTACAAGAAATCGGGAACCTTACAAAATTTTCTTGTTGTATTTCTGATTTACTAGAGGTTTGACTTTTTAGAGATACAAATTTGTACCGTTGTTATAGATTTCTGACTGTTTTCGACGCCAACTATGTACAACCACATGATTACAAATTAATTGCGTCCCAACGCGCCGTCCACGTCAAAGCTCAAGCAAGGATTGTCTTTCATGCTGAAATAATGCCAAAACCCTCAAAGCGAAAGCTAAGTCTTACTGCAAGACTAGGAAAATGGGCCAAGAAGCTGAGGACTTCACCCAACCCCGAGATAGATGATACTGGAAAGGAGAATGTGAGTTGTCATTTGTTCGTGAGCAGGAATCCAGGCAATTTACCTTCCTAAAAGATACAACCTACAAGCCCAAACCGTGATACAATGATGAGCAGAGCAGCATCTGTATTCAACACAATCAAATCTTCTATCTTTTGGCTTTCCAATTCCAGGGAAAACTCACCAGTCAGCAGTCCTTCTCGAAAAGCACCGCTGCCTGTATGGGAGATTGCGACCAGGTTCTTTGTGTGCCTGGATCCTGAACCTGTGATGGAGCCTGAAGCCGAAGTCCCCACACCTATGGACATGGATGACATGTTGCAAGCAACTCATAGTGTTGGTCATGGCACATTTGAGGATCCAATGGACACCAGCAATGATCTAGATGTTGGGGAACTTATAGAGGATGAAGAAGCATACGGAGACAAGCCAGATGAGCCCGGGATGAGTGATGAAGAAGGAGAAGGAGAGGCGCACCACGATGAGAAGGAAAAGAGATGGAAACCACCTACCCTCGAAGCCGCGCAGGCTGCGCATGCAAAGATCAAAGCAGTCATTCAGCCACCAAGGAATACTGAAAACGGTTACAAAGATCCAGGCCTTGATCTGCTTCTGCAAAGCCGGCTTGAAGCAATGCAGCGGTTACTGTGGGCGTACATCGACGTCAAATCACCCTTCTACAAAAAATGGATGGCGGCCTCACTGGATATAGCACGCACAGCAAAAAAGGGCTTGTGGTTTGCTCGATGCCTCCGGGAGTGGACTTCTGCATTCATCAAAGATGCTGAGGACCTTCCGTTAAATATCTACGGCACCTGGAATAAGTCACAAGTCAACAGTGAGGGTCTCAAGCAAGAACTATTTACTCACTTGCAATTAATCAGCAAATATATTTCTGCAATGGACGTGGTTTGCTACATGGCGCAGCCAGATGTTCAGAAGCAATACGGGATGAAAAAAGGGATTACCGAGATGACCGCAAGGAATTGGCTCAGCCGGATCGGATTTTGATGGACGCTTGAGCTGTTGGGGCAATATGTGGATGGCCACAAACGAGATGACGTTGTCGAGTACCGCCAGAAGGTTTTCCTGCCGCAATGGAAGGTGCTCGAGCCAAATTTGCGTGCTTGGACACAAAATGGGGTGGAGGAAGTTGGTGAGCAGCCGCAGCCACAACAGCTTGTAGTCTGGTTCCACGACGAGTCCACATTTTACGCTAATGATTGCCGGAAGAAGCGCTGGGTCCACACGTCTGAAAAAGCGGTTCCGCATGCAAAGGGTGAGGGGGTATCCTTGATGGTCGCCGACTTTGTTTCTGCAGACTATGGATGGTTACGATCCCCTAATAGAAAGAAATCAGCTCGCGTCATTTTTGAGGCAGGGAAAGCACGAGATGGATACTTCACAAACATCAAGATCCTTCTCCAGTTGGAGCTCGCGATGGACATTGTCCAGAAACACTATCCCAATGATCACCATGTCTTTGTGTATGATAACGCGACTACGCATACAAAGCGACTGGCCACTGCCCCTACAGCTACCAGAATGACAAAGGGTTCCTCAACGAAGTTTGGCGGGGAGGTCACTGTGACTGTCGATGGAAAGATTCAGTATGCTGGCACTGGAAAACCTCTGAAATGTACCGTTCAAATGGGTCCTGGTGTCCTTCCTAATGGCCTACCACATCATTTCTACAATGTACCGAGCACAACAGTCCTGGGCACTTTCAAAGGAATGACAAAGCTTTTGCAGGAATGAGGACTTACCGAGGAGGCAAAGCTAAAAGGATCCTGCAAAAATTTCAAGTGCCCGACAGGCGCAACACGTTGCTGTCAGAGGCGCGTGCTGTACAACCAGCCCGATTTTACTGACCAACTTTCCGCCATCGAGATTGCGTGCAAGGCCAGAGGTTTCGAGGCAATCTTCTTGCCCAAGCTCCACTGTGAGCTCAATTTCATCGAGCAGTGCTGGGGGCATGCGAAGAGGGTGTATCGGCAGTATCCCCCATCATCCAAGGAAGATGATCTTAATAGGAATGTGTTGTCCGCGCTCAAGTCTGTTCCCGTGGAGATTATGCGCAAGTGCGAGCCAATCTCATCAGATGACTGATGGATGACTGATAAAACTCTCACAATGTCAACAGATATGCTCACCGGTCTCAACGCTTCATCAATGCTTATTATCGTGGTCTGGATGGGAAGCAGGCTGCCTGGGCATCCCAGAAGTATAGAGGACATTGGATGATGCCAGATACAGTTATGGATGACCTCATGAAAGCAGGATTGTGATCCTATATTCCAAATCTATGCTACATTCAAACTACATTTGTTCAGAATATATATGTGTCCCTCCCATCATGAACTTTCACCTAAGTTGGTCTGTAAAGATTGTTGCCAGTCGCAGGCAATGTCAATGTCGATGATCTTGTGCGTCGCGTCTGCGGGACGGCGGCCCGTCTCACGTGCCTCTGCTAACCCACCCGTCACACATCTCAGGACATTGGATGAGTATGGATTTGCTCTACCTTATCTACATCAAGACTTTCCATCTCTGAAAAACTGCAGCCTTGTATGCAGGGCGTGGCTTTATGCAGCACACTGGCATATGTTCCACAGAATTGCTATCACCGCCCACAATTTGACTCTGCTTGCCTCTCTTATAAACAATCCTCATTCTACCATTCCGCCATTTGTCAAACGGCTAGAATTGGGATGGCTCGGTGCACAAGCTGTGTTGGAGTACATATTTGTTGCTGGATCTGTGTTGGTGCTCACTCACCTAGATTTGAGCAACCTGATCTCCCCAGTTTTGTGGACGTTCTTGATGTCCTCTGTGCGTTCCCTTGGTTTGATAGTGTCAAATGGTCCCCAGACAATCTGGGAAAACCAAATACCTCCATCCATCAAAAATTCCTTCCACCCTCTGTTAGACAGCTCCGTGTATTAATACCCTCTTGCAAACATTTATGACATGGCTCACACGACATCCAAAGGTCCCAAAAATCCCTCATTTAGATATCGGGCCTATTGTCAAAAGCAAAGCATTACATGTGGCAAAATACCTCTTCCTTCTCGGGCCTGATCTCAAACACATTGCATTCTTGTTTGGGGCTGGTGACAATGGGCGCTTGTGTTCATTCACCAAACAAACAATTGAACAGACCAACAAGAGATCAGGGTTATATTCTATCATCCCTTTAGCAGATTACTACAAATCAGTCTACGGCATCGAGGTATCCCCGTTGATAGAGATCCTCTCCAGCTTGGTGTCCGTTCACATCAACAACTTTGTGTATCACAAGTGGTGCAATGTTTTGGGCACCAAGATTTCTTTCATCTATCAAGCCGGTGCTTCTCAAACAGGTTGTTTTAGAGATCACGCTTTATAGTGTCGGCAAGCTTGACAAACTCACCATCAAGTGGGACTACTTGGACAAGATCTTTGTTTGCAAGCAAGTATTATTAACCAGAGCTCACATCCCTCCTTTTTGAGATTCATGGAAGGGTGAATGTGGATGGGTTGCAAAGCCTTATTTCTTCAAGACTTTCTGGTTGCGTGAATTGAAGCATCGTTTGTTTTTGTTCATAACAAGAGCCTTCTATTGTAATCTTATTTAACAATATTTATATTGACCAAGTACTTAAGAATGGAAAATTGCCAATGATCTGGCAGGGTTTTTGCGCACCGTAAACGGTGGGTTACCTCCTGGCATAGACCATAAATTCAAGAAGAGTCCTCAACCAAGTGATACAATCCTCAACTCATGTATTTCTTGCAACTCCCTCAAGGATGTAAATTATCTAGGGGAAATTGGATGTAGGAGCCTCCGGATTGGGTATGAATTATCATGCAACAAGTACACTATCTACTAAGACGCACGGGCTGGAGATGTACCCAGCCAGTCAGCTATAAATAGTGATGGGCACGGGTAACCCCGGGGTCAGTGTGCAATGACCTATACCCTTACCCTTCACAAACCCCAGCCCTTGTAGCAGGTAAGGGTATTATATGGGTACGGGTATGGGTACAGCTGGGGTTACAAGGGTCGTGAACCCGTCAAGGGTTAAGACAGAGGGTCATGAACAGATTATGGGGTCTACAAATACCAGGTCAACAAAACAAGTACTTAAGACAGTCAGTCAGTCATAGGATAGATAATCCCAACCTAACTTCAGCTCTTCCTCCTCTCCAACAATATCTGGAAGCGATGCGGCAGCCCTTATTTCAGCATCACAAACAAGCCCAAGCTTACTCCATGCACTGAGACACATCAATGCACGAGTTGATGCAACCAAAAGTTGATTACGGATGAGCGAGAGGACAAGACGGCCTTTGCTAAAAACTTGCTCAACGTCGGTGGAGGTGGCTGTTATGAAGGAAGTGTTAATTCATATTTAAAAACAAGATTGAAATGGCAAACCAGGGATTGTTAAATAGTTTTGTGCCATGCGCAATAAGCGGGGGTATACTGCATGCATCTCAACCCACCAGAGCAACGGGTCTTTGATGTTCTCTGGTCCTGTACTGAGGTAGCATGTCAACTCGCTACAGAGTTCCTTGTTGAGAGGGGCAGAGCTGGAACATGAAAGCAAGTCATCAAACAGGGTATTTGAGCTTGGAATAGGTGACTAATGGTACTTGAAAAGTTAGTCATGAAAGTTTCTGTATGATAGAGGTCACATACCAAGGCCAATTCCGATTCACCATTATCATCAGAGTCAAGGGACATATTTGCGTATGCTCTATCAAATTCAGTCTCAACAATCTCTCTTGCTGTCTCAATCCACTCTCCTCCCATCCAGCAGATTGGAAGTACTCAAGTTTTTGTTTGGGATCAAGTACTGGACTGAAGGTTAGTCAATGTAATTGATTTGAAGGGATAAGGACAATACCCATTGCAATTTGATAGACTTTGGAGTGGTCTGTGGCATTGTAATTTTTGTTCAAAAGCCTCTTTCTAATCAGCATTGACACCTGAATTGATGGAAGATACTTCTCATTCCAAGAGCCAGAGGCAAGGTGTTTGTCGATGTAATCCATGGCAGGAATTATCTTGGAGAGATTTGGGGTTGAGCCAGAGAAAAAAAAAGTTGCTTGCTTGAAGATCTACAGTGAAGTGTTTGAACAGCACACAAAATAAAAGAACACATGACTCACCTTTAGGACAGCTGCCAGCTGTTCCACAATCCTCCACTCCTCCTTGGAAAGTTTGTAAGACCTCAACTTCATCTCATGTATTCAAGTCAGATCATCCAGGGGCTTTTGATTAAAGAGCGCAAACTCAAGCATGTCAAACATTGAATTCCACTGTGTGGCAACATCCTGTGGCATCTAGGCAATGGCACGGGTAAACCCGTGGGTACTCAAACACCAACCCGTACCCCAACCCCACAGGGTATATACCCTACAACCCGCGGGTAAGTTGAGTATGGGTATTGCGGGTTATACGCGGGTACAGGTAACCCGGCGGGGTATGCTCGTGTCATGTAGTACACATACATACATTGCAAAGTAATATAGAAATTATACTATACTGTTTCAACAATGCCTTGCCGGTGAGGTTGAGGACATAGTTGAAGCAACGCGTGCGGTTCACAGTTGAGTAAGCCACCACCATCTTGTCAAGGTATTCACTCATCTTATCCATGTTAGTAGCATTGTTGGCAGTGAGCCCAAGAATCTATACCGGATCCTTAGGTCAGTTGATTGGTTTTGTTCTCAGTTTGACTACTACCTTATGCTGAATGCCAAAGTTCTCTAAGATCTCACAAAACATGGCAGCCATGTTTACACCCGAATGCGACTAGTATTCAATTTAGCGACAACAGAAGAACAGATTGCGGAGGTATCTCCTGACCACAGGGAGCTCTACAACATCATGTACAATTGAAATCGGCAAGCCTCAAACTTCAAGATGAGCTGTGACGGCCATGTAGGCGTAGTGGTTGGGCAAGGTCCAGGCATCAGTGGCAAAGTTAATGCGGCCAGGGTGCTCCTACCACGCTTGGTAAGTCCTTTACATTCGAAAAGTCATCTGACTGAATGCCTACCTGAAGCTTTTGAGCAATACAAGCACAAGTCCGGGCAAACACGATTTGAACATCCCTTGATACAGTTGACGCATATGGGACATAATACTCAGGCTGCCCTGTCTTCATCAACAAAAGAAATCCTCAGTCCTTGACAACCTTGAAGGGGCAAACACTTTCCAAAACCCAGCAAACAATTTTGGCCCTATGAATCAATGTTGGATGGTGAATAACAAGGAAGGTAAATTGTTAACTTACTTTGTCTCAGTCTTTGTGTGTTGACAATGCCTGTAGCTAACCTTGCCCTTACCCTTGCGCTCAAATGCCGTTGTGATTGTCCCCGTTGTGGTGAGTGGTTTTACTATGCATTCCCGTGCTTCATTTGCGTGCTGACAATTGACTGCGGCTTTGTAGGCGGCATCACCCAGCAAGACTTAACGTGTTTGATAAGGTTGCCGGTGGACAAGCAGTTGGGACTATCGAGGAAGCGGTGATTCTTGTACATGCAAGACTTTGCAGCACACTGGAAGACACGCACACAACATCCATTTACATATTTGATTTCGGGAGTTGGGTGATAGAACGCATAGACCGGGGAGGTCCAGCGTTTCATCATATGTTCTGGTTTAAATGACTCAAAGTAAGTCTATGTTCTCAATGCTTGGAGGATATTTGACTTACTGAGTTCATCTTCCTCATCCTCAGATGCACTCTCGTTGTTGTTGTCATCAATGTCAATCACAGTGGCCTTCTGATTTGCTTTCTTTGCGGTACCTTTTGTGGGGATCTTGGACTGACATTAGGGTGGAGATATGTTGGAAGTATGATGACATACCTGGGTCTTGGCATCTCCAGGAACGCGAGCTTTTTTCTTTTTCGGGCTAAGGGCCTCAGTGGCTTTACGCTTTAGAGTGGAAAAGCCGGACTTTGCCTTTTTTACAAGCAAGGAGGCTATTGATGTCATGCTCAATTTACTTTTCGAAGATTTGGAGGACTGGGCATTGTCTTTTGACTTTGCCATTGTGGTAGGTAAGTGTTGGCAGTGGTGGATTTTTTTTTTGAGAGTATATCTGGTTCCCAGTGGTATGGGTTAACTGTATAGTTGTTTTGAGTAGTTTACCAGACTCCTATGACCGAAACAAGCAATACGGGTACCACAGGTATTACTATCTGCAAAGTCCAACCCGTACCCTGACCCGTTGGTACCCCAACCCGTAACCCCAGCGGGTTAGCCCAAGCCGTGCCATTGCCTAGTGGCATCATCCAAAGCGACAAGGGTCTCTCTTTGGCCAATTCACTTACTTCTGCAAGTTCCCAAAGCAAGGCAAACCATTGAGGTAGAATGATTGTGGTCGAGTTTTTGATGCTAAAGGCAAATTTCCGTAACTGAATGTTGAAAGATAACAAGATCAATTATATTTTCGGAGAAAAAGGCTGAATTTAAGTTACTTTGACCAGGACCAATTGCGCGGGCTGTAGGCTCTTGTCAAGTGCTTCAATCTCCTCTGCAGACATCTCCTTCTGGATATTGTCCAGTCCATCGCTGTCATCATCATTGTTGTCATTGCCGATTAGATCCCCTTCCATCAACAATGCCTCACTCTCAATGTCACTGGCAAGATTTGCAAGAGCTTTGGCAGCAGCATTAAGTGCTTCACCTGCTTGAGCTTTTGGCAGGTCAAATTGCTTCATGATGCTTTGGCAACAAGGTTGAGAATATGATTGAAGCACCTGGTTTGGTTCGCAGTGCCAGGAAACTCCTCCAAGAGTGTAGCAAGCTCATCAAGCATGGTGTCATTTGGCAAAGCGTTATCACAGGTGATACTGAGGATCTGCACAGGTAAAAGTGAGTAAATGGATCATCAACTTTAAACTAAATCTTTTACTGACCTTTGCTCTGGTTCCAAAGTCATCAGATTTTTTGCAAATGCAGAAGTGAGATTAAGGCCCAAATGGGACTCAGAGTCCTCAACAAGATCAAGTAACATACAAAGCGGTGCCATTGTGGTTGAGGTGAACTGTTACAGCAATATAAGCCTTTGAATTGGGAGATGTCCAAGCATCCATTTCAAAGCTTAGTGTCCCATTGTGGTCCTGGGTATAGAGTGAGTTCAATGAATTCTTGGCAAGCATATAACTGTCCTGAAGCATCTTGGCAATCCTTTTGCATACCTTCATGAAAACTTCCTTGACATCTTGAGAGACGGTTGAGCAAGATGGGAGGTAGTACTCCGGCCTTCCGGTTTTCATGAGGCAATGGAAACCATGATCCTCGACAATGCTAAAAGGGTGCATGCTCTCAGAGACCCAGCAAACAATTTTGGCCCTTTCAATAAAATTTCAGGATGGATCAATTTTGAAGATTTGAAGACTAACCTGGTTTCCGTCTTTGTATGCTGCCGATGTAAGTACAAAACTTTTCCCTTTCCCTTGCGTTCAAATGCGGCCGTGATTGATCTGTCCTTTAGATTTCCTAGGGTTGTACGTGCCAAATCAATGTTGATCTTTGCCTCCAAAGCATTATTGACAGTCTTGGCACCCCAGCATATCATGGCATGGCGCTTGAGGTTACTGGTTGACTTACAATCTGCTGTGTCCAGATACCTTTGAACTATCTGCCCATTAACACCTTTGCATTTGCAAATGGATGCAGAACAGCAGAACTCGTGAGCGCGGTGACCCTCAGAATTGTAGGTAATATTGGGGACTGGTCCAAAGAAAGTGTAAATAGGTGAGGTCTAGTCCTCCATTATGCGCACTGAAAGAACTAGGTAAGTTGACAGTGATTATTGGCTACAAAACATTTACAAAGTTCTGCATTGTCAGTCTCCTCCTCAGACTCATTGGCGTCCTTGTCCTCTTTGTTGTCATCCCCGCATTTGCTCAAGTCAACAGGTTCCACACCAGGAAGATCATCATACTTGTTAGAATTCTCCACATTGTTGTTGTTGTCATCACTTCTGTCAGCTGCCTCAAGGACTCGGGATGAGTTGCGCGGCTGGATATTCAAATTCAAGGCCAGACTCAGATCATCATTGTTAGCTCCATCCTCCACAGAGGGTTGTTGTTCTCAATGTTGTGCAGCTGCAACTTCCTCAAGCCTTTGGTGTTTAATAGCAGTGGGATCGACATTGTCGGTAGAAGCAAGTGAAGTAGCAAGTATGCGTTTACGAACGCCCAGAGGGCGCTGTTCGAGAATTGGTTTAGTATGAGTAGGCACCATTTTCTGAATAATAAAATTAGTCAAAACTATGTTGTACTTATACTAATTTCTTCCTGCTAAACTCTTGAAGAGGTGTGTTGGAATGAATGGCTCTGTACGGGCTTCACAACCAGGCTGCACCTCAGAAATGTACAGAATGTTTGAATCATTATCAGAACTCATTGTCACGGAGTCGGAAAACAATGGTGGCAACTCCAAACAAACTCCGAAATCCTTGGAGTCTTGGAGAAAATGACGCAGAATATACAATGTAAGGCTGAGAATATCCCAGAAGAATACTTCACTCCAATAAATTGATGTGCCTAGGCTATGCCGCCAGCCCACGTCCACCACCACTGGAGGCGTGGCAATTCAGATAAGAGAACCAGAATGCTGTGACCAGCACGAGGGGCCAGTGTTGTCATGACTGCAGTCTGACTGAGTCAGACTGTGACTGCAGTCGCTCTGACTGACTATTTGACTCAAGTCCGACTGATCAAGGGTCTAACTGTTTACGTAATGTTACTATATGCGGTACAATCAATTGGGAACACTATGAGCAAAATTTGGACATGGGCATTGCATGGGCAGGTGAGAGCAAGGGCAGGAAACGCAGTATATATTTTGGGTGTCTGCGGTACAGAACATCTGACCATTGCCAACCTCACTACCGGCAGCCCCAGCCTCAGCCTCTAACAAATTGCATGCCTCCATTTCCTTTCCTAGTTCTCTATCCCGCCATTCCAAAAGTACTTCATTGCCTGTACTGACACCTCTTCATGGTTGAATTTGGTCCGATATTTGAGAGGCTTCTCCAGTGGTATGGTGATCTTTTGCACTGTGGTGACTCGGGCTAGTAGGTGTGTGCTAGATGGATGAATTGTGATGGTAGGTAGAACTGGTGGTGGCGGGGATTGGGAAAGAGGCAATGGCAGATAAGTCATCATTAGTGGCCATGCTCTTGGCAATGGCTCCTGCAACAAGGTACAGTGATAATTGGGACGAGCGGTGCACCACACATTCTTGTTGGAGTTGTTATTGCCATACATTTTGCCATCTGTTGTGAAGAACTCCCAGGTCCAGTGTTGGCTCATGATGTCAGAAAGGAAGTAAAAATGCACATTTCTGTTTATTGTTTATCAAATGTATGTACATGTACACGAGTTCACATGAGGCGAGTTGGCGAGGAATCTTATATTTGAGAGTCACAATGCCAACTGCCGTGACCCATCCTGCGACTCTGTGATTTGAAACAACACGTGACCTCTCGGGCCGCTTGCCTTGATTGCAGTTCTAGATGACTGATGAGTTAACGGGTCGGTCGTAAATAGAACTAGGGCTTAGTAAGTTTGATTAGTCAAGGAAAATCAAGCGACTTCACGGCTCAAGAGTAAAAGTGAATCGAGCACGTGAAAGTCAGCTTGAGTTTTTCTCTTTCGTACTGTCACCAGTACCTCATCACGCTTGCTCCCGCGCTTGCCTCTGATCAGATCCTTCTTTTGCCTTCTTCGCACTTGTCTTCCCGCGGCAGTCCCTCCGACATCATTAATAAAATTATATCACCATATGAACCGACCGCTTTCCAAGCTTTAATAGATTGATTTCCGAGTTTGGGAATAAGCTACCCATTCATCGTCGACAAGTTAATCCATGGGTTCCGTTTAGGCGACCTTTTACCGTTATCTCGGTCATTCACTCCACAAAATCATCCCTCAACACTCGCGCATGCCGAAATCATTAGAGATTATATCTCAACTGAAGGTGAGAAGGAAAGGATGACAGGACCTTTCTCACGTACTCAAATGGAGCTCATTGTTGGCGGTCCATTTTGGTCTTCTCCCATCAAGATTATTCCGACCGTTGATGGTAACGGTGTGGTAATCAAAAATCGGACGACCATGAATCTATCTTTTAGAGATCATGATGGCATTTCTGTAAACGATATGATCGATGCAGACAATACCCCTACAAAATGGGGTACTGCAGCTGATATTGAAAATATAGTGAGTGACAGTTTTTATTGTTTAACCAGTCACCCGTCCCCCGTCTTCCATATTATCCCGTCCCCTCCTCCTCTTCCCCCCCTCTCCTTTCATTTACCAAGTCCCATGTCACACGTCTTTTACTAGCGGCACTAAAATATATATTTTTACGCTGACGGGTGCTCGTCCTGTAGATCGCATCTGCAGCTGTGGGTACCCAAGCAGCCACACTGGATGTTCACGCCGCATTCAGAACAGTTCCGGTATGGCCGGCTCACAAGAAGTATATTATTGTGAGTTTTGACGACTGTTTCTGGTTGGATCATGTACATCCATTCGGTTGTACCTCATCGGGAGGGAATCATGGAGAGATCGCCGATTTTACGGTAGATGCGCTTGAGATTCAAGGCATCGGACCCGTAAAGAAATGGGTCGATGACTTTGTAATCTTTCGTTCTCCAAGAGAAGACATTACTCAGTCTCATTCGGGATCTGCTTTGGCATTCCATTATGATTTGTGTGTAGTGATGTGCCGGCTTTGGCCTGGAGGCCAAGGCCAGCCAAAGCCAGCCGCCAAAAGCCAGGCCAAGCCGAGCTTTTTGCATGGCTTTTGAAAGCCTGTGGCCTTGGCTTCAATTTTTGAAAGCCGTGAGCCGTGGCCTGAGGCCGTGGCTTCATGCGTGAATTATTCATATGTCAGGTTCTATTTACTTTGGACCTTGGTGCCGTACTATTCAATGGCCGTTCACACTTGTACAAATAAACCGAGGCTTAATCTTGTCCTTCACAGGTTCCCCAACCCTCCGCCAGACTCAATTCCGACAATGTTGGCTCACATCAGCTCTGATCTCATTGAAACACCATTGCCAATGCTCAAAAGGCACAGGCACAGGAGAAACCAAACAACTTGCCCACCGACACGGCTTCTCATGACAACATCACTGGCACATCAACGGACTCCGGTGGCGATGCCTTGGATCATGCAGTCTTCACTCTAGACATCAAGAAGGAGCTTGAAGACTTGGACAACTTCTCCGATGATGATAAGACCCATTACAACACGGTTAGGGAGGCAGATAAGTTCTTGTGGGATCAATTGGGTGATGACAACGACAGCAATGATGGTGCTGAGAACGGCAACAATATTTTAATTGTAGACTTTGATTAAATGTCCTTGTACACTATTTGAGGTAGTACCAATGATGTTGTGGACTAAACAAGCAAATTGATTGGTCAAGCCGTGGCTCAGGCCAAAGCCAGGCCGTGGCCTGGGGCTTCCGACGGCCTTGGCCTTGGCCTGGGTTTTGCGAGGCCAGAGCTTTCAAAAGCCGGGCCAAAGCCGCGGCTTCCAGGCCAAGCCGGGCCAGCACATCACTATTTGTGTGACGTGAAGTCCCGCATTGAGTCATTGGGCGTTCCCTGGCATCCCACAAAGGGACAAGATTTCAACTTGGAGTTTATATATGTCGGTTTCCATTGGAACATCGCTCTTTCAGAAGTTTCGTTAACTGATGAGAAGCGTTGGAAATTCAAGGCTAGGGTTGACAGATTCCTACGTCATTACTGCAATCCAGATAGGAAAGAAGGCACCCCTTTGGATGATGTCCTAACACTAGCGGGATCGCTCTCTCACATTACGTTCGTCTATCCTCGGGGTCGGTCTTTCCTGCCGAATATCTACAAGTTCTCTACGGACTTTCCTTCGAAGTTTCACACAAGGTTACCATCGTGATTGATGACATTGGTTCTCAAATGGTGGTCGCGTACTTTGGATATTACCTCTTGGCGTCAATCGTTGCGAGCAAGAGGTCCGGTCGCGGATCTCGGCATTTGGGTGGATGCTTCAACTTCTTGGGGAATAGGATTGATATGGGGGGGGGTACCTCATGGGACGCTTGGAATTTAGTCCCTGGATGGAAAGGTCCATCAAGGGATATCGGATGGCTGGAGAGTGTCGCAATTAAATTTGCTGTTTACACCCTCATTACGGAAGGAATTTCTTGCACGCATATCCTTATTTGGAGCGATAATATCGGCGTGATTGGAGCTTGGCAGAAGGGTCGTGGCAGAAACTTTGAAGTCAACCTTTCGATTCGTCAAGCCGAACTTATTGCCCACGAGTATGGGATATTGCTCTCTTTCATATATGTCAAATCGGCCATCAATCTGGCAGATCCTATCTCTCGCGGCGAGTTAGGATGATCAGAAGACCGAATTCAGACCAACTTCAATATCCCCAGGGAGCTGCGACCTTTTGTGTTGCATGTCTGAAGAAGGTTTACAACAAGCGTTGACAGGTGTTGACGTGTCTCTCAAAGCAAACCAGTTCTTTGCCCGGTTTGCTCCCCAGGTATCAACAGGTCAGCCGCACCCTTCGACGAGACGAACAAAAAAGGCCCGCAAGCCAAATATTAAAAACTCATACGTAATTTCCCCATTTCGGCCGCATGTGTTAGCCTCTGAGAGGTTATGCGTGTGGTCTTCTCCCTCAACTAGCTCCTTTCACCGTCTTCTGGTCAAAGCGTTGCCGTCATCGGATGCACGGGCTTTATTAGAAGTTATGTTGTTTTCCTTAGATGAATCAACCCGGTCTGTTTATGGAGCCGGTCTATTAAGATTCACTCAATATTGCGATTCGCGCGACATCTCTGAGTTCGATAGGATGCCAGCATCCGAGATCCTTTTAGCAGGCTTTGCGACGGTTATGGCAGCAGGGCGGGTTGCAAAGTCTACACTCAAAAACTGGTTGGCAGGTTTACATTTCTGGCATACCGTAAACGGGCAAACTTGGCACGGAGGCAATATGTTACGTATGGTTAAAGTTTCTGTGGGGAAACTTGAACCAGATTCTTCTCGCCGTGTGAAGCGCCCGCCGGTAACGATTGCTCACATGCATGCATTGAGAAAAGGTCTAGACTTGACATCATCTCTAGATGCGGCGGTATGGGCGACAGCCTGCGTTGCTTTTTGGTTGTGTTGCAGATTAGGTGAACTCCTCGTCCCTTCTCGAAACACGTTTATTGCGTCCAAGCATGTTACGCAAGACGCCGACATTTCCTTTCATGTCAATCCAGGTGGATCTAGATTGATATCATTTCATATTCCTTGGTCAAAGATGACTAGACAAATGGGGGCCAACATTGTCATTACCAACATAATCAACCCTTCAAATCCGTATTTGGCATTTCAACATCATCTGGCGACAAATTGGGCCTTAGATCAATCTGTGCCTCTTTTCTCCTACGCGACGAGAGAAGGTGGTTTTCTTCCTTTAACGAAATCTTGGTTTCTTCAAAGATGCGAAGACGTTTGGATCGAAGCCGGCCTTCCAAAAATGTCGGGTCATGCTTTCCGGATAGGTGGGGCCACTGAATTATTGTTGAGGGGGACTCCCCCGGATATCGTGTCGGTACAAGGCCGTTGGAAGTCTAAAGCCTTTTTGGAGTATTGGAGGCGCATTGAGGGAATTTTACCTCTTTTCATTACAAATTCTTTCAATTCGGCGCGCGCAGCGTTAGTTGTCGAGACTATGTCGTCATTTAGAGATCATGCTATTAATAACTAGTGCTGGATTCATCAGTATTGAAACATGCTCTTGTTTTGGGTAAGCTGGTCGAAGTCAGCTGTTGTGAGCACTGTAGCTCTTATTGGGTTAGCTTGACTTCTCAAATCTTGAGAAAAGCTTTTGAGCTAACTAAAAAGGCTTTCGCTCAAAATGTGAACTCAACCGGATCATTCTGCGGAATGAACGGACCGGTCTTTCCGAAAAAAGGATGAGTCACATTTTCCCCCAAAACAGGAAACAAATGTGTTTCGATTAATCACTTAATCTTTAACCTTTACTGATTGAATCTAAGACTAAAAAGTTCGAACAATTACCAAGCTTGCAGTTCTAGATGACTGATGAGTTAACGAGTCGGTCGTAAATAGAACTAGGGCTTAGTAAGTTTGATTAGTCAAGGAAAATCAAGCGACTTCACGGCTCGAGAGTAAAAGTGAATCGAGCACGTGAAAGTCAGCTTGAGTTTTTCTCTTTCGTACTGTCACCAGTACTGCATCAAAAAATTTCTGCCCCGCCCACCATCCCTTTTTCTAGTGTAAGCCTATGGCTTGGGTTAGCTTGACTTCTCAAATCTTGAGAAAAGCTTTTGAGCTAACTAAAAAGGCTTTCGCTCAAAATGTGAACTCAACCGGATCATTCTGCGGAATGAACGGACCGGTCTTTCCGAAAAAAGGATGAGTCACATTTTCCCCCAAAACAGGAAACAAATGTGTTTCGATTAATCACTTAATCTTTAACCTTTACTGATTGAATCTAAGACTAAAAAGTTCGAACAATTACCAAGCTTGCAGTTCTAGATGACTGATGAGTTAACGAGTCGGTCGTAAATAGAACTAGGGCTTAGTAAGTTTGATTAGTCAAGGAAAATCAAGCGACTTCACGGCTCGAGAGTAAAAGTGAATCGAGCACGTGAAAGTCAGCTTGAGTTTTTCTCTTTCGTACTGTCACCAGTACTGCATCAAAAAATTTCTGCCCCGCCCACCATCCCTTTTTCTAGTGTAAGCCTATGGCTTGGGTTAGCTTGACTTCTCAAATCTTGAGAAAAGCTTTTGAGCTAACTAAAAAGGCTTTCGCTCAAAATGTGAACTCAACCGGATCATTCTGCGGAATGAACGGACCGGTCTTTCCGAAAAAAGGATGAGTCACATTTTCCCCCAAAACAGGAAACAAATGTGTTTCGATTAATCACTTAATCTTTAACCTTTACTGATTGAATCTAAGACTAAAAAGTTCGAACAATTACCAAGCCTAGTCGCGACTAGTCGGACTGGTTGAACTGACTGTTGTGACTTGACTGTCTTGACTCACAGTCACCTTGACTTGTACAACACTGCGAGGGGCGGTTTTTTGTTAACACAAGGCTCTGCAATTCTGTTCTCCTCCTAATGCAGATAAACATTGAGTGCAATGTAGTGACAGAATCTATTATTGAAATTGTGCCAAGGATATTTAGCACAAAAGTGTCAAAGGGCACAAGACAAAAATACATTGCTGACTACAATGTCCAGCCTGCCAAAAATCTGCAGGTAACCTGCAACCCCTGATGAGGGTGCGGGTTTGGAAAGGGTTCCAACAACTTGACCTATACCCTTACCTGCTGTACCCTTACCTGCGTACCCATGCGGGTATTTCAACCCATGAACTATTAGCTATAAAGGGTCTACGTAAGGGAAATGGAAGCAAAGATATGGTACAACTAATGGAATTGCGAATGTGTATGGTAATGTAAAATTAGTAACAATTAGAGATTTGTTGTCGGCAGTTGCAACTTAGTGCGGAAAATGATGAATAAAATTAAAACATGCAAGTGTTGATAATGATCTTGGGACTCGGTCTTTGAAACAGAAAAGGGTTTCCATCAAGGGGCAGCAGGAGTGGGTATAGCGGTGGTGGGGGTTGGGTGGGGGTAGCAGTGGTTCATCCACCGCCGTCATGGCCGAAACTGACTTGTTGTCATCTGGTTCTGGTTCCACTTCATAAGTATGTGGGTTGGTTTGGTTGAGATCTCAATTGCCCGTTGCGAGTCAGAGGGTTTGGTGCTCCTGGCCTTGCTCCAGACAGAATCAATGATCAAAAGTTGATCAAAAGCCTGCGGGAGCTGATTAAATTTCTCCATTCATCACTATTAGAGGGAGAGAGAAGCAGTCTTGCAGTACCGGCGGAACTTGGGTGGAACCACTGAGGTCCGTACTACATACAGGCACGTATCATGGTATGATAGTTGCTTAAGCTTTGAAAGACCCAGATACATCACATAATTAATTGTCAGACTTGCCTTGCTCTAGCCCCTCAAATGTTTGCAGCCTGCTTTGGATGATTTTGTCAACTATCATGCCCGTTTTAGTAGAATTTTGGGGAGACTTGAGTCGACGCAAGAAATCACGATACAGTGTAAGACACCTCCTTGACACACGACACCTCCTTGACACAAATCGGGTTTTCGGGCGCAGATCCTGTTGTAAATCTACCAAATTCTGTATGTATGCAGTAATAGTATGTATCTAAGTGCCTGCAAAATTTGGGATGATTTAGTGCACTCAGTGTCTCAGAATTGTGCAATTAAAGAGGAAAATTGCCCAATTTGGGTTGATGCATGATCTCGCAACTGAATTTCTGTGTCAATGAAGCAACATTTGGGTCCCGAATTTGCACACTAGGTATAATATCACTTATTCCACTGATCTAGCTATTTTTACAGATAAATCTGGATGGAATACGCCCAAAACACGGTTTTCAACTGTATGTGTTGCGGAAGCGTGACAAGGTGCTTACATAACACGTGTTCTCTGATCAACGCGTTCACGCCTCAACGTCGGTTCTCTCAGTCACAGCGTGTGAACACAAATTTCCTTGCACAGGAAAATTCAATGAAAATGTTAGATTTCTCAGAAATACCGATTGATTATGTGCCAAATTGTCCCTCAGCCGATAATTTATCAAAGTTCGTGATTATCTTGCCATTGTTGGTAGATAACTGATAAGATTATGAACGTAATAACTTGGCATAATGTATGCGCCCGCTCTAGAGCGGGCCGGCAACAGATCTGCTGCCGGTGCTGCTCGCAATATTGGGCGCTTCTGCTCTTCGAATATCTGACGTCCCATCACCCCCAAGGCTAATTTTTGGGGATGCAAAAGTGAGCAAAAGGTCTTTTACTTATCTACGTATACAACGAAGCTAACTGAAAGCTGAAGAACACAACGTACATGCAGAAATGTCAACCATTCGACAATTAACACCGCTCCGAAATACTCGCCCTCTAGCTCCGAGCCATGGTACATTCAATTTCGATACCCTCGGCTCTGCGATGATGCCTGCCAGTAATCAGCTCAGCCCAATCGACCCAATACTCCAGGGATTAAGTACTGAGCCTATCCTAGGCCAGCTGCCAGCAACCGCAATGCGCAAACCAACCCTAGCAGCAATCACGTCGAAGCTCCAGCTGACCGCATCCGATCTCGAAGCCGTCCAGCGTCGTGTCAAGGAGCTTGAGGTGGAGAATACAACATTGAAGGCAAACCACCAGCTACTTGAAGGCAAGGTCGAGGAGAACCTGAAGAAAACAAAAACGGTGTGCGAGAATATTTGGAATGAGCTTGGACAGGTGAAGTGTGCTCTTGAGAACTCGAAGAAGCGAAGACGTGATGAAGAAGATGAGGATGAGGATGATGAGGGTGTTGGATCCAGTTCTGAGGAAGATGAAGATGAGCGCAAGGTGAAGGAGGTCGTAGAAGCTGGGGAGCAGAGTAAGAAATATGCAGCTACCAATGCATTCAAGGTGTGACGAACCTCATATCCCGATTTTTGCTTGTACTGACAGTAGAAACTGGCTTAGGGTGTCATCCGACTCATGTTTCAGCAAGCAATGGGGTGTCCAACTCTTAAGGGCAAGGACCTCCCACCATATCCTGAGATTGAGGAGGAGTGGCCACTCCGTCCAAGCGACAGTACCAAGATGACAAGGTTTCGCTGGGATCGACCCTTCAACAACAAGGACAACTGGAAAAACATCCTGAAAATCAGCACAGAGATCCTCCAGAATGGCGCGCAAGCGTTACCCGAGGCCGCAAAGGCAATCACCAAGGTGTCTGAGAAGGACCGCATTGAGAAAGTCCGCAAAAAGTTCACCACTCTTGCGCAAGCATATAAGACCGAGATCAAGAAGGAGACCGTCGTCGTTGTGAGCGATGAAAGTGACGGAGAGGCTGATGAAGGTGGGAATGGCACCACAACAAAGGCAATAAAGAAGGCGCCGGATCCTCCAGTGAAACAGACAAAGGCGACCTTCCAGTCGCGCGCAAAAGGCGTAAGTCTTCCACTTGAACAATAATTTTGTCAATATACTCACCGTAGATGGTAGAAACTTGCAGTTCGTCTTCGCAAACGTGAAGCTTTACCAACAGACCACAGACTCCGCAGTAAGAAGTATGACACTGCCATGGTGGCGACATTGATGTCCGACGACGAGGATGCATATGATGACCTGGGGAAGAAAATTCCACATAGGTTTGTGTCTCGACCACCTGCTTACAGATCGCAAGGGGTGAGCCAAAGCTTTTTTGCATTCGCACATGATTACTGACCAAACATTGGCCAGCTTGAGACTTTCTATCAAGATCTTGACAAGGAGAAGGACCCTCAGCCAGGTGATTGGTACCTTGAGCGTGTCGTTGGTGAAACAAAAGATACCCCGCCGCCAGCATCATCATCAAAGTTCGAGAACAAGGCACGGCGCTGGATGGTAAGCACCGTGTGGTTGGCAAAAGACGGCAATGGCAAGTACGACGATGGACGAATCATCGACAGTGGGATCTTGTGGGGCGATGCAAAAGACCCGGAGGATGTTCAGCGGCTTCTCAAACGGGTCAAGTTGGAAAAAGAGGAACAGGCAGTCAAGAAAGAAAAGGACGCATTGAAAACGGGAATGGAGAAGTCGAAAGGGAAGGGCAAGGCAAAGGCAAAGGCAAAGAATGGTGCAAACCTCGGTCCATTGACCTCAAGGTCCTGGAGCGGCCCTCCATCCGACATGTATGATTCGGGCTAGGCATCATAGTCATCAACATCGTCAGGCTCTGTGCCGACCTTGAAGAAACAACGTCAGATTCTTTGTACATCAACTAGATACACTGTCCTTACATGGTCAAATGAAATGGCAATGCTCAGTTTGCAGAGAGCGACACGGGAGTCAACCTCAACTTGAGCAAATGGGCTATCAATGGACGAAACAGGAACAATCTCAGGGACATGATATCTGTTAGCGTAGGAAACTTGAATTCCCAATGTCGAGGAACTGATTTTGTTTAGTCTTCAGCTTTCCATCTACATGTATCTGACGGAACTCACTAAAGATCCCATGGCATGGAAGGAATGTCATCGTCGGAAAGCATCCGACGAACGAGAGCACAAATGTGCGGAGGTTTTGCAGTGTTCGGAATCTGGATTATAAATAGATTCATGATTTCTGCAGCATATTGCCTGTCACCTCTTGAGATAAACGCCAGGCTGTCTGCTTGGGTGCGCAAGTTGGCAGTGCAACCATAATGAATACCATCCTTTCTGATATAGGGAACTTGTCGTGCAACGTTGGAGGCGACGAAGGAACGACCTTCTTGCTCTGCAAACTGAGGAGCAAGCAGGAGGTCCGGCCAAAGTCTGCGACAGTGCGAGAGTAGAAGGCGATAGACCCCACCTGAAGGGTCTACGGCCATGAGGTCAACCATTTTTTTGGAGATACGTTTCGGGAGCTTGACTGAGTCTGAAAGACCATTGTGTTAACATCGAAGACCGCTCTGACTGTGCGTGCACCGACCTGTATCGACCTCACTGCGGAATATAGCTATCTGGGTCATCATTGTCCCTCGTTGGCGCCCTTCACGCTCAATGATGTTATCTAACATAGCCCGCTCCTGATCATGCACGTCGGGAGGAAGAGCCAAAAGAAATTCATAGATGAGTTGAGTTTGAACCCAATTTCGAAGAAGAGTCGTTTCCATCTGACCGCCATCGTGTCCATTGTGGTTCACCTTTTCAAACATACCATTAAACCGCTCGAACGCAAACAACCACCATCCATAGACCGGTCCATAAAGTCGAACCATATCATAGAGATGAATGGAGAGATGGTGGTTAATGACCAGCGATACTCCAAGCACAATCAAGGCTGCGCAAAACTGCAAAAGAAAGTCTTGACCAGCTCGGGCTTGCGATAACGTGATTGTCCTGGTAGCGAGTAAACAAACCCCAGCACACAGTAACAGTGCGGCTTCGTAAAGTTTTCGACGGTTGCGGGAATGGTTTGTTGAGATCTTTTCGTTCGGAGAAATAGTTGGTGCACTGTCGGGTAGATCATCGTGATCATCCCGCCATGTGTACCATAGTAAGACTGGCGTAACCGTCAAGAGACGACGCCATTCATCAGCCTTCTTCAGTGACTGGTTTTCACCCATCTAAGCCGAGTGAGGACGCAACTTTCAAGATAATAGAGTAAAACATACATTCTTTGGCAATCGTGTTACGTGGCTTGGCCAACGTATTGAGTTAATAAGATCCTCAAACCGGTTTTTTGCCGAGTCGATCCCCCCAGCACCTGGAAGCATGTGGGCGGCAAAGAGGACTTGAGTGAAAAAATGAGCGATGACACCTAGGAAGACATTGTGCATGAAGTCCAAGGCGGTGTGCGATACAGGGCCACTGTTTGGGATGAGGTTCATGACAGACCAGCGTACTCCATGATTCTTGAGAATAGCGCTCTGGCGCTGCGGCAGTGCTTCCCTGGAAAAGAACGCCTGCCGAAGGAGGTGCGAATCCACTGATCTATTGAGAACAGCTTTGAAACACTTGTTAGCATCAACTGCGACTGCAGCACATTGTATGAAGTACCTTGTGGATGATAGAGATCAAGTTTTCCAACATCAATAAGAACCGTTTCGCAGTAGGGACACGGGTGAAGGTCAGCTGAGTGGCCTGCAGTTCCCGATACTTTACGGGCAGCAGGGGTATCACAGTCGTTGAAGAAATAATTGCCGTAAACCATGTGTTGATTGCCGTCAAATACATCCATCTCAACACCTGTGCATGGGTTTAGTAATGCCATGGTTTCGGATGATTGATCTCACCTGAGTCGAGTGTTATCATTTCCTTCACAACTGGTTCGAGAGTATGGTTCAGTTGCTGCGCATCAGGCTCACCTGGACCTGGCATCACACAGGGACAAATCATGTTCACTTGAAGAAAGCGATGTTCCCGTGGTAGGTCATTGATTGTGATAATAATCGGACCTGTTGAATGCGGCCTATTGGAAAGGAGCTGAAACCTATGAAGAACACGTCAGTTGCAAATACATACTTGCTAGGTATAGCGACGTACCAGTCGGTGTTGAGGGTCAAATGAAGGCCGAACCGATGGCTTGTTAACTTCTCTCTAGGGCCTGGATTGCGTGGTACATCACGAACTGTACCCATGTCGCCTACCTCACGGACAGAGTTGGTAAATCCTCGATGCCAAGCGGCTCCATCGTGAATATCATGCATCACAAAATCCGGGTCGTTGTTTTGATTCTCGAGGTGCAGGCGACTGTCCTTGATCATACGCGCAAATCCAGGATGCATGAAAAACCTCTTGAGGGTGTGGATGATAGAGGTGTACGGGTTAACCTTAATTGGGCGTCGCTTCATACGCCCTGCAAGCTTTCAATTAGTGTACTCTTCATAGATCTTCCCATCGCATCCTGGCACGAGACAGTCGGATGAGTTGGCTTGAAGGATCTGCTTTGGTGTATAATGCTTCCAGCACTTTGGACAGATGGCGTATTGGGTGATGTGTTGATCTGCGTCAAGTCCTAATCTTCTTTTAGCACTTTCAAGTGTTCGGACTGGACGAGGGTATGGCGGAAGAACGCCAGCAACAGAGAATGCATTGAGAGTATTGTTCATAATGTCAGTGGTCTGTTGGACAGGGATGTTAGCATATACATTGTTGATCACCGCCTGCAGATAGGTCATCCGGATGTGTGGTTTCTCGCGGAAAGCGGGTGGCGTGAGCGCTGGCCGGTCGTTGTCGTCCACATCGGAGCCAGGTGTTGAGATATCAATCTGAGGAACCGGCTGCCAGACTTGATCACCAGGATTGACAGTTAAGGCCTGCATAGGCATCTGAGGCGATGGTGCTCGTGACTGCGGGACTTCCAGCATCTGGTCATCGTCGCCATCATAATCATCGTCGCTTGCTTTCCAAGCCTCCCAGTCGAGGGTCTCGTCAACTGCAAACAGTTCATGGTGGACGAATAGCTCAGATTCTGCAAGGCTGATCGGAGCAGTGTCGTCCGGTTGGGCGCTTGAAGCACCTGGAGCTTGTATGGATTGGTCCTGTTAAAATGAGTATCGATAACACCAAGAATTGGTGTAAGTCAAACGTACCTTGGGATCCTGCCCATGACCAGACACACTGAGGTCGCTACCTTGCTTTGATATGCTCTCCACAGCCTTTACTTGAGGTTCTCGTGAGTCTCCATAGGACTTCAAGTGTTTCCTGTTGAGGTCTTGGCTTTGGTATTCAAACCCTTCCGGAGACCTGGAGCATCGCAGACAGAAACACTGAATCTTCATACTGAACCAGACAATGAGGTTCAATGAGACAAAGCTTTGTCCTTAAGAGGGCTGTCATATCTCAGCGCGCGCGCAAGGCCACGCGCGCATATACAAAACATAGAAATCAAAGGAAACGATATGATATTGTGTGATTGAGGATTAAGGAAAGATTTCGAACAAGAGAGAACTTGTAAACGTGTTTTCTTACGAAAATCTGAGGTAACGTGACATTATGCTGAATTTTCCCAGGGTCTATAATTCCTGATCTTACGCTGTGAGTCGTGTCACACTTGTGTCAAGGAAGTGTAAATGTGACAATTTGACTTCCAACTTTCTTTCCTCTTGTTTACAAGATAATAAGTAGTGTCTCATGATTATTTCTGGTAGATGTATTCCTGAGAGTATCTAGTTGTAGCCTGAAAAGAAAAAAATGTGTAATCTCATGTATTTGTGACGCAATGCGGACATTTCAATTTTTTGTGTCAAGGAAGTGTCTTACACTGTATGGTAAGGGCGAATCTATATCCCATCAAATTTCCACCATTGCCTTGCCGTTGCCCAATAAGTTTTCATCATATGCACGCCTACCCACCTGCTTGGTGTTTCAATATCAAGGCATACCTTCCTTCAATATTAGCAGATAGGGACTGATAGGGATTGCTCCAAAACTTTGCCAAAACTGGGCTTTTTGAATTGCGGCTTAAGCATCACCCATCCTCAGCGACTGACTCCCACCCGGAAGCTTACCGGTGACTTGGCAAAACCGTGATGAAGGCATCGCCTAGCCAATTTGCAACGATAATCTGGTTTGAGTTTGGTTTAAGTGGAATTCTGGGTATCAAGGACCATCAAGCGGTTCTCCTAAAACATATGAATCCATGTGCTCAAAGGCTATCATGAATGATGATTACTTAAATGATGCGTTGTGCCAAATCAAAGAGCAATCTCGAAGGTATAAAAATGAGAGCGTTTGCACCCAGGTTCCTCAAGCCGTGCTTCCACCCCATTCGCCTACTAGTCCACTGCTGGTTCAGTCACTGTGAGTCTTACATTTGTTGCGGCAAGTTCAAACAACTTGCTTAGGGCTTTTCCGCTGCTAGACCCATTCTACTAACATGCGTACTTCTTCAATCCTCTATTCCGTGGTTGCTCTAGCATCCATTGCTGTTTCCGCTGTTCCCTCTAGGTAAAGATAATTTCCTATACAAGGATATAGCATCAACTAAACATTGCCTCACCCCATAGCCCTGCTCGAATGATCCTCATGTGAGCGACTGTGATTTTCCGTCCGCTTGGCAAGCCGTGCTAAAGAATCTCTCAAGGAAACGTGAAGACATGCATTGCAGTAGCCACAATTGGAGTGTAATGTGCGGGACCACCCATCACTGCTCTGGTGGCCATGTGGTTCGGACAAACCATGCGCAAACTCTCAACCCTGAATGCACCCATGAATGCAACTGCGGTACCCCCGTCGCAAAGGGAGGTCGCAAAATTCTTGGGGAAATCGATCACAACACAGTCAATAAAGTGCACCGAAACCGTGGCAGGGCAGTTATTGATGCGGAGTACCTGTACGAGTGATCAATTTTGTACCATCTTGTTTAGTTGCAGTTGGGATTTCGAATAACATCAAAATCGAGGCAAAACACGGACTTGGGAAAAGACTGATATGTTTTAGGGCTCAGGTAGCTTTACTTGTGGGCCTGTTGACCATCTGATTCATGTACTGTTTCATTTGTCTGGCGCTGCGCAGTTTGAAGCCTGAGGCCCTTGTCCTCCAGGAATGAACGCGACGGCGCTGACAGCAAAATACCAAGTGATCTTGAGCAGTTGTGGCCATACTACATCGTTATTCTCACTCTCTCGCTGAAGTCCCAGGGGATAAGTATATGGAGTTGCATTGCGAGTCGGGTCCCGAGACATCGAATGATGGAATTCGATAGGTGAAAATATGCAGAGCATACAGTGACAAATGTTGCATTATCTTTTGACCTTTTCTGACATTCATATCAATGTATAACCGTATGAGGATGGAGACACCTACAGCATTGGCCCGGAACAACAAACGCGAGAGGTCGAGTCAAGGTCCGCGACTAGAAGATCCGTCAGGTCGTTGGAAACATGGGCATCGACATGATGTGCAAAAGGTTGTCGCTGTGCTGCGCGCGCAAGTTTGTGCAATAACAAATGATGCGGCGCTTGCAGTGGCAGGTGAAAACAATACGACATGGGTGAACATCAAAGAGGGAAGTCAAGGACAAGTGTGCGAAGTGCACTCAACGGAACTTCGACGAAAAGGTTTGACCCAGGCTTTGCGACAAGGGCCCATAGAAGCAAAATGTTCCGATACAATCAACGTAGAAAGCCACCAGAGGCGAAGCAGATTCTAAGCGCGCATCTTGTAGATGGAAAGAAATTTTATGGAGAACATCGTACTTAGTTCAGCTTCGTCGCTAGAGTGAAGTTTGAATCAAGTTTGAATTCGTCTTCGATGGAAGCCAAATAAATCCCAAACAACATCATCGGGCTCGCCTAAACGATTTGTCTTGTACATGCCAGTTCTAATGCAATTTATCACTTGTACCTCATATACGTCGCCGCAGGGGGGGCATTCTAGCCATCTGGAAAGACCAAATCGAACCTTTGACCGGATGATGCAGCTGCAGCGGCTTCATTGTTTTCCTAAACGGAAAAAGAGCATACTAAATGGATGGCCCCATTCATATTTCAACATACCAGGGCCACTTTGTCACCGAAGGCTCTATAAAAGAAAAGCTGCAGCTTAATGTTTACCCATCCCTCCACCTCTGAATAACAGATACAACTCGAACCAGGACGAAATCATTGATGGCTATTCTATCTACCTTGACACGGGAAGCTCTCCCTGCAGAAATTCAAGGCCTTATCTGCCAACACTCTCGTGCTCGTTTTCGCACTCTGTTCCAGCTATGCCTTGTCTCACGCACATTTCGCGCTGAAGCTGAGCGGGTGCTTTACGAACGAGTCCGCCTCCCAAAAACCAAAAACATCAGAGCCTGGTGCATCGCACTTCAAAGCCGACCCAAACTCGCTGTACGAGTCAACGACCTTATATTGTATATGCCACCGGCACGTCTCGACGGCTCTGACAACATGGTAGACTTCCGCCTCCTATCCAACACCTTGCGTCTTTGTGGAAATCTGGAGACTTTATCCATCTTTCCACGGGAAGGGGGGGAGCTGTACAGCTCTGCCCAGGCGTGGATATTGGATGGCCACACCTTCCGGCTGCGCAAACTTGTCAACAGTTATTTCCGACCGATGGAGTTGTGGAAATTTGTCAACTCCCAGACGGCATTGCAATACCTTTCTTTCACGCACGAGAAGCGTGCCATCTTCCGACGACATACCACAGGACCGGAATTATCTTTAATGACCCTGCAAGCGTCTGATATGGCTCTCCGAGAATACAGCAAATCCTCCCTTGATCACAAAGTTGAGGTTGTCAAAGTCAACATTCATTACCGTAAATATGCCATGGAGACGGAAACCATTGTAGCTCTGGGCCAATTTAGCAAGACGCTTGTGGGCTTGAAGGTCACACTTACAGGTATAATGACACCAGAACTTGGGCGGGCTATGGACAGAATTGTTTCTCTTGTCGCCTTGAATTTGCCCAATTTGAAGTTTTTGGAAATCATCGACGATAGCATCATGGTAATTGATTCCTCTTCATTTCTTCATGCTGCATTTCTCAAGCCAATCTTTTACTTAGATTGGTTATCCAAGCTCTGAGCAACCCCTTCTCGGATTCCCCATATCTCTCCCTCGACTTGAACGCCTCATGCTCCGCCCTTCCGCCCGTCTGTATGTTGAGCTTTCAGATTCACATGGATGCAAAAATGCCGCAGAGCGAATAATGGCAAGCTTGCCCAGTCTCAAAGATTTCAGTTTGCATATTCTTGGCCAGAAGGCATATGCATATCCCTTGACAATAGACGGGCAGGCTGGATATGTATGGAAGATGAAGCGCCTATCCAATGGCGTTGTTTCAAGTATGCTAGTTAACATGGGAGATATTTAGGTGTAGTAGTCTATGTATGCTGATTTGTTCTCCTTAGGCTGCCGAAGTACATAAATATAATTCCTCCATGATTTGAGTCATCCCTAAATCAACAATGAACCCTCATAGGTCTCTTATCTTGTTCATTGTCCAGGTGAGATACTTCTATTCTTCATTGCCAGGGCAATTTGTATCCGGATTTACTCAGTGTATGGTTGGCGTTGAGGTGGAAGTTGGGTTCGAGGCTGGGATGGTTTGGGTGGATGGTTGGTTTGAGGGTCGGGAGGACAACGTAAAGCGGCTGCATGAGAAGCACAGGCGGGTCGGGTCGGGACACGCAACGAACCACCATCAAGTTTACAACAAACAAAACAGAACTCGCGATTCCACATCGCATTTCATCGCATTTATTTCCCGTACAAAAGACGAGCTACAAAGCCGTCCACACGCTCCTTACCCTTTTTTTTCATCTCTCCCCTCCCCTCTCCTCGACTTCTCCGTGCACTTTTTCTGGCTTCTAGCTCCTTACCTCTAACAGATCCTTCCCCTCCCCCCCCTCCTATCCTCCATCCACCTGTTACCTCAACAGCGGAGTTGAACATTTCTTTTTCTTGCTGCTTACCTGGCTTACCGCTGCCTTTCTCTGGTCCTTCTAAGAACATACGGCCAATTTGGCCTTTTGCGGTCTCCCGCTGCGCACCTGAGCACCCACACAACACCAAGCATATCAAGATCTGGCGTTCTTTGTCCGCCGCGCATGCTGCTGCCTTTTAAGTATACAACTATACAACAACTGGGCTCAAGTGCTCCCGCATCCAGCCACATTCGTAATCAGGAAGAAATATACATCGGTGCGTGAATACGCGGACAAATGGGGGATCTTACACGCATGGACATGGGATAATTAGTAATGAGCGATGCAGCAATGACGATATATACCCGCCATACGTTGGTGTTGGTAGGTGTGGTTGGTAATGGTAGGTAAGGTGGTAGTTTCCTTGTACCCCGAATCCTCACATGGCTCGGGGCTGGGATCAAGATAAGATGAACATGGGGACAAGAACGACGGGCTTGAGCAGTGTTCCTGGTCTTGTCAGATGATTAGCTGACATAGACCACAACTGGGTCACGGTAACCCATGTACGCTGCATCGCTGTGAACGATGGAAGTCGCGAGCAAGAAATGGTGATCATTTCGAAGGGCGATCGTTACTTACAGATTGTGATCCGCTAGTGTACCGATCCGATTGATCTAATTTATCCACCTGCCAAGCGTCGGCGTCTAACCGTGTTAACATGCCAAGTGCTGGCGTCAGTCCACAAGTGTCGGCGAGTCCAAAACCACTGATCCACCGTCCATCAATATTGGAGAGAGAGAGAAGCAGTCTTGGAGTGCCTGTGAAACTTGGGTGCCACTGAGGTCCGTATTACACAAACGCAACTATCATACCATGTGTGGTTATGGATACGAGCTCTTTAGCATCGAAAGGCCCAGATATAGAACTGATACACCACATTTTCAATTGTCGGACTTGGTTTGCTCTAGACCCTCACATGTCTGCAGCCTGCTTTGGACGAATCTGTCAACAGTCATGCTTGTTTTAGTAGAAGTTTGGGGGGCTTGTGGCAACGCCGACATGGTGAGGGCGAATCTATCTACCATCAAATTTCCACCATTGCCCAATTGGCTTTCATCATATGCACGCCTACCCACCGGCGAGGTGTTTCAATCATAGCTGACCTTGGGCCAATATAAGCAGACACGGACCGCTCCAAAATTGGGCTTTTTAAATTTGCGGGCTCCTATAACATACGAATCCATGTGCTCAAAGGTCTTCATCAATGATGACTACTTGAATAATGGGATGTGCCAGCTCAAAGGGCAGTCTCAAAGGTATATAAACGAGGGCATTTGCACCTAACTTCTTCAAGCTGCGCTTCCACACCATTCGCCTTCTAGTCCACTGCTGGTTCAGTCACTGTGGGTCTTACATTTGTTGCGGTAAACTCATTCAACTTGCTTATGGATTTTCTTCTGCCAGACCCATTCTACTAACATTAACATGCGTACCTCTTCGATCCTCTATTGCGTGGTCTCTCTAGCGTCCATTGCTGTCTCCGCTGTCCCCTCTGGGTGAGGATCATTTCCTATACAAGGATATAGCATCAACTAAACATTGCCTCATCCCACAGCCCTGCTCGAATGATCCTCGAGTGAGTGACTGTGATTTTCCGTCCGCTTGCCGGGCCGTGCTAACGACTCTCTAAAGGAAACGCGAGGACATGCATTGCAGTAGCCACAATTGGAGTGTAATGTGCGCAACCACCCATCGATGCTCTGGTGGCCGTGTGGTTCGGATTAACCCTGCGTCAACTCTCAACTCCGACTGCGCGCGTGAATGCAGCTGCGGCACTCCCGTAGGAAAGGGAGGTCGCAGAATTCTTGGGGAAATCGATCACAACACAGTCAATGGAAAAAACCGAAGAATTCGCAGGGCAGCCATTGATGAGGAGTACCTGTACGAGTGATCAATTATGTACCATCCTGTTTAGTTGAAGTTGGGGTTTCGAATAACATCAAAATCGAGGCGAAACACGCACTTGGGAAAAGAAAGGATATGTTTTGCTAGGGGCTCAGGTATTTTACGTGTGGGCCAGTTGACCATCTTGGCGCTGCGCGGTGAAGCTGAGGCTCGCGTCCTCCAGGAATAAATTCGACGGCGCCGTTGGCAAGTTCAAGTGGTTTTGAGCAGTTGGTGGTCATATTACTTGAGACAACATCGGCCAGGTAATATGTATCTGGAGTCATTGCATTGTGAGTTGTTCCCGAAATATCTGAATGGTGGAATTCGACGAGGTGGAAATATGCAGAGCATACGGTGAGAAGCGTTGCATTATCTTTCGACCTTGACTGTCATTCATATCAACGTAAAGCCTAACAAAGATGAGTATATGAGTAGTAAAATATGATATAAGTATACTGATCGTATACCGAAGCGGTATTCTAGGCTAAGACCCTTCCGCCTAGTGTGACAGACGTCTAGACTATCGACACAAGGTCAGGCGGGCCAAGTGCCACACACTGCAACGAAAGGACAGAAGATCCCACAGTATCCGAGTCCATGAATGACCCAGCTCAAAGCTTCGCCTTCTTCTCCGCCGCCTTGTCCTGCTTCTCAGCGGCCTCCAGCATGTGTTTGACCTCCGTCGCCGCCTCCGCAAGGTAATGCTTCAGCTCTGCAGTGTTCAACTTCAAACTGGTGATTGTCCAGCGGATATAATCGTCCCCGATGGAATACGACAGGCCATACCCATCAGTAACCACTATTCCTATCAGTCAGCACATAGTCCTCCGCAAAGGAGAAGGAGGATGGGGACTCACCCTCTCCGTAACCCCAGCCGTCGAAGTACTTGCTGCTCAGTTGGCTGGTGCTCAGTTCCCAGTGACTCGACTTGGAGAAAGCGGGGTCGGTATAGATTTCAGGCAGGGTCTCGCCTTCTTTCAGCAGCTTCTTCAGGCCGAAGAGGTGTCGGTCTACGCCCTGACCATCAGCTGCCCACGAAGCGTATTGGATGTGTCGTGCAGCGGCACGGGAAAATAAGGACCTCAGGTGGACAGGGTCCTGATATGACAATCAGCAACGAAACGCCACACTGCGTAAAAAGGAAAACGAATGTACCTGGATTTTGGGATCGACCATGGCCTCAGCCCACGCTTTGCTCTCATTGCTTGCGCTCCGGATGACCTCCGTACGTCCAAGTTGGTATTTCCGTGTTTGCGCACTCTCGTAGGTAACACCTGGACGACCACACATCTTTTGGAAAGCGAGTTGTTTGATCAACTGGGCGGCAGCATCAGGGGATGTCTTGTGGTGTTTAGTAAAGTTCTTGCCGAAACCTTCGTAGTGCAATACCTAAACACAGGAAAGGATTAGATTGTTTCAGGACTTGATGTGGAAGAGGCATTGGTAGACTCACGTGGAGATCGTGTTTTCCAACAAGCTCGTCGAACCGACCTTCGGCGTCTTTCACCAACTTCTGGACATTGCCGTCAACCTCGAACGAGAGTTCTTCCACTGCTGGTAATGTTGTGGAGTCGACCTCGGCGGGGCCGAGATCAATTTTGCCGCTGGCGAGAGCAGCAAGCATGAATTCGTTCATTCGAAGTGTAGGTGTGCCATCCATGCAAGAGTGTTCACCGAGGAAGCCAGATCGACCATTATCATACACGATCACTATTCAGTGAATAAGTGAAATGAGCTCCGGCTTTCCGATGAAAACGTCGAACTTGTGCTCACATTGATGCTTGTCGAACCACCTATTACGGCCATCGCCGACCCATGTCGACCAACTGATATCTTCACGTGTAACAGGCTTTATGTCGTCCAGCGCGACAACAATCATAGCTCCTTCGATCTTCTTCAGCAGCTGGGCATTTTTACCCGAGGGTGATGCCGCGAGGAGAGCTGCCCGTCCGTCCGCCCATAAGTCGCGGTTATCGGAAGTAAGTGCTCCGATGGGGGTCGACGAGGGGACGGAGCCGGCATGTAAAATGATGTTGTTGAGTTGCGTCTCGATCTCAGCGGCGCTAAATTCGCGTCCAGAAGCATCGGCTAGGGGTACGGTGAAGAACCGGTTCTTGCGGACGACGACGATGTGATTGTTGGATTTAGGGTCAAACTTCTCGGCCGTGTCGGAAGGTTTTACGGGGTATCGCGAGCAATGGAAGAGCCATTTGTAGGAGGCCATTCATAGGGGGGCGCCTTTCACTTTCTCGGGTTCGAGGCGGCCACTGAATTTGTTTGGAAATAGTCATAAGTAACAAGAATGTGAGGATGAAAGATGTTGACGTACCTCTCTGTAAGCTCCTTAAAAGGCAGCATTGCCTTGATCAAGCTGGCAGCACGTTTGGCGGGGTCTCTCCTGAGTTGATCATCGACGTGGACAAATAAGTAGCTGACATAGACCACAACTGGGTCACGGTAACCCATGTACGCTGCATCGCTGTGAACGATGGAAGTCGCGAGCAAGAATGGTGATCATTTCGAAGGGCGATCATTACTTACAGATTGTGATCCGCTAGTGTACCGATCCGATTGATCTAATTTAATCCACCTGCCAAGCGTCGGCGTCTAACGTGTTAACATGCCAAGTGCTGGCGTCAGTCCACAAGTGTCGGCGAGTCCAAAACCACTGATCCACCGTCCATCAATATTGGAGAGAGAGAGAAGCAGTCTTGGAGTGCTTGTGAAACTTGGGTGCCACTGAGGTCCGTACTACACAAACGCAACTATCATACCATGTGTGGTTATGGATACGAGCTCTTTAGCATCGAAAGGCCCAGATATAGAACTGATACACCACGTTGTTAATTGTCGGACTTGGTTTGCTCTAGACCCTCACATGTCTGCAGCCTGCTTTGGATGAACTTGTCAACAGTCATGCTTGTTTTAGTAGAAGTTTTGGGTGGCTTGTGGCAACGCCGACATGGTGAGGGCGAATCTATCTACCATCAAATTTCCACCATTGCCCAATTGGCTTTCATCATACGCACGCCTACCCACCGGCGAGGTGTTTCAATCATAGCTTGCCTTGGGCCAATATAAGCAGACACGGACCGCTCCAAAACTGGGCTTTTTGCATTTGCGGGCTCCTAAAACATACGAATCCATGTGCTCAAAGGTCTTCATCAATGATGATTACTTGAATAATGGGATGTGCCAGCTCAAAGGGAAGTCTCAAAGGTATATAAACGAGGGCGTTTGCACCCAACTTCTTCAAGCTGCGCTTCCACACCATTCGCCTTCTAGTCCACTGCTGGTTCAGTCACTGTGGGTCTTACATTTGCCGCGGTAAACTCATACAACTTGCTTATGGATTTTCCTCTGCCAGACCCATTCTACTAACATTAACATGCGTACCTCTTCGATCCTCTATTGCGTGGTCTCTCTAGCATCCATTGCTGTTTCCGCTTTCCCCTCTGGGTGAGGATCATTTCCTATACAGGATATAACATCAACTAAACATTGCCTCATCCCACAGCCCTGCTCGAATGATCCTCGAGTGAGCGACTGTGATTTTCCGTCCGCTTGGCGAGCCGTGCTAACGAGTCTCTAAAGGAAACGTGAGGACATGCATTGCAGTAACCACAATTGGAGTGTAATGTGCGCAACCACCCATCGCTGCTCTGGTGGCCGTGTGGTTCGGATAAACCCTGCGTCAACTCTCAACTCCGACTGCGCCCGTGAATGCAGCTGCGGCACTCCCGTAGGAAAGGGAGGTCGCAGAATTCTTGGGGAAATTGATCACAACACAGTCAATGGAAAAAACCGAAGGATTCGCAGGGAAGCCATTGATGCGGAGTACCTGTACGAGTGATCAATTATGTACCATCTTGTTTAGTTGCTGTTGGCGTTTTGAATATCATCGAAATCGAGGCGAACATTGGGAAAGAGATATGTTTTGCTAGGGGCTCAGGTAATTTACGTGTGGGCCAGTTGACTTTCTGCTTCAGATACTGTTTCATGGCTCGCGTCCTCCAGGAATGAATTCGACGGCGTCGCCGGCAAATATCAAGTGATTTTGAGCAATTGTAGTCATATTGCTTGAGACAATATCGCTGAACGACCAGGTGATATGTATCTGGAGTCATTGCATTGTGAGTTGTTCCCGTGATATATGGATGATGGAATTCGACAAGGTGAAATATGCAGAGCATACAGTGAGAAGCCTTACATTATCTTTTGACCTTTTCTGTGATTCATATCAACGTGTAGCCCAACAAAAATGAGTATATGAGTAGTAAAATATGATATAAGTATACTGATCGTATACCGAAGCGGTATTCTAGGCTACGACCCTTCCATCTAGTGAAACAGACGTCTAGACTATCGACCTAAGGTCAGACGGGCAAAGTGCACACACAGCAACGAAAGGACAGGTCATTCCACAGTATCTGAGTTCATGAATGACCCAGCTCAAAGTTTCGCCTTCTTCTCCGCCGCCTTGTCCTGCTTCTCAGCGGCCTCCAGCATGTGCTTGACCTCGGTCGCCGCCTCCGCAAGGTAATGCTTCAGCTCCGCTGTGTTCAACTTCAAGCTGGTGATGGTCCAGCGGATATAATCGTCCCCGATGGAATACGACAGGCCATACCCATCAGTAACCACTATTCATATCAGTCAGCACATAGTCCACCTCAAAGGAGAAGGAGGATGGAGACTCACCCTCTCCGTAACCCCAGCCATCGAAGTACTTGCTGCTCAGTTGGCTCGTGCTCAGTTCCCAATGACTCGACTTGGAGAAGGCGGGGTCGGTATAGATGTCAGGCAGGGTCTCGCCTTCTTTCAAGAGCTTCTTCAGGCCGAAGAGGTGTCGGTCTACGCCCTGACCATCAGCTGCCCACGACGCGTATTGGATGTGTCGTGCAGCGGCACGGGAAAATAAGGACCTGAGGTGGACAGGGTCCTGATATGACAATCAGGAATGAAACGCAACGCCGCGTAAAATAGAAAATGAGCGTACCTGGACCTTGGGATCGACCATGGCCTCCGCCCACGCTTTGCTCTCATTGCTTGCGCTGCGGATGACCTCCGTACGTCCAAGTTGGTATTTCCGTGTTTGTGCACTCTCGTAGGTAACACCTGGACGACCACACATCTTCTGGAAGGCGAGTTGTTTGATCAGCTGGGCCGCAGCATCGGGAGATGTCTTGTGGTGTTTAGTAAAGTTCTTGCCGAAACCTTCATAGTGCAACACCTGAGAACACAGGAAAGATTAGATTGTGCCAGGACTTAAGCGGCTTGGTAGACTCACGTGGAGATCGTGTTTTCCAACAAGCTCGTCGAACCGACCTTCGGCGTCCTTCACCAATTTCTGGACATTGCCGTCAACGTCGAACGAAAGTTCTTCCACTGCTGGTAATGTTGTCGAGTCAACCTCGGCGGGGCCGAGATCAATTTTGCCGCTGGCGAGAGCAGCAAGCATGAATTCGTTCATTCGAAGTGTAGGTGTGCCATCCATGCAAGAGTGTTCACCGAGAAAACCAGATCGACCATTATCATACACGATCACTATTCAATAAAAGACATCAGCTCCGGCTTTCCAGACAAAAACGTCGAACTTGTGCTCACATTGATGCTTGTCGAACCACCTATTACGGCCATCGCCGACCCATGTCGACCAACTGATATCTTCACGTGTAACAGGCTTCGTGTCGTCCAACGCGACAACAATCATAGCTCCTTCGATCTTCTTCAGCAGCTGGGCATTTTTACCCGAGGGTGATGCCGCGAGGAGAGCTGCCCGCGCGTCCGCCCATAAGTCGCGGTTATCAGAAGTGAGTGCTCCAATGGGGGTGGACGAGGGCGCAGAGCCGGCATGTAAAATGATGTTGTTGAGTTGCGTCTCGATCTCAGCGGCGCTAAACTCGCGTCCAGAGGCATCGGCTAGGGGTACGGTGAAGAATCGGTTCTTGCGGACGACGACGATGTGATTGTTGGATTGAGGGTCAAACTTCTCGGCTGTGTCGGATGGTTTTACGGGGTATCGCGAGGAATGGAAGAGCCATTTGTAGGACGCCATGCATAGGGGGGCACCTTTCACTTTTTCGGGTTCGAGGCGGCCACTGAATTTATTTGAATATAGTCATAAGTAACAAGAATGTGAGGATGAAAGATGTTGACGTACCTCTCTGTAAGCTCTCTAAAAGGTAGCATTGCCTTGATCAAGCTGGCAGCACGTTTGGCGGGGTCTCTCCTGAGTTGATCATCAACGTGGACAAAAAAGTAGCTGACATAGACCACAACTGGGTCACGGTAGCCCATGTACGCGGCATCGTTCCACCATTCACTGAGCCAACTCAGTGTTTCGGGCTGTGCAGCGCGGTCTTTCAGACGGTGTTGCAGTTCCGCTGCCAACGGTGACGAAAGGAATGATGAAACGGCGGAGCGTGTTTTGGCAAATGCCGCAGGGGCGAGCAGAGGTTGCACAGTCTCTAGGTATTTGGCACATGTAGATTCTAGAGTCGGTACTGGAAGCCGGGGCAATGAAGCCTGGTATCGGAGCATGGGGGGCGCTGCTGGGTCTACGGAGTAACCAGCAGGTAGCGCATTTTGGGGTGCTGATGACGATCTACGAGACATGGTAGGGGGGGAAGGGCGCTTAAGTGGTATTAGATAGATTATCAATAGATGTGGTGAAGTGACGCACAATTACACGTTTGGAAACGTTGGTGGTGAGTCTGAGCATATTGGAGCAGACAACGAAGTTGTAAGGATGGTTAGAACAATGTGAGGCACAGCTTGAGTGCGACGCCGACCTAAGTCTATCGTATCTGGTATATCTAGTGGAGATAGAGGGGAAAGCGAGAGCAAGCCGAATGCTGTATAGTAATCTAGGGGAATAGTGATTTCTTTAAGTCCACAAGCGCGATTAGAGCACAACTTTTTATTTGGTGCTCTCCCCGGCAACCGGAATGCAGGCCATCCGTTCACGTGAATATCAATCCCGGTCAATCCCGGCAATTGCTCCCATTCCGCTCGATATTTATGTTCCTCCTCAATGCCACTGTCACCGTCTGCAGCAACTCTACAGCTTGCGGATCTTCCCCGGTTTCTTCTGGATTCCGCTACTCATGATCTCGTCGTCTATAAGTATCTAGGAGGCTAGCACCATCTGCACCACGGCACAACTGTGCGGGCTTCATGCGGGCGTCATTCAGTCGAAGGCTCAAGGATGTACCTTCGGCAGCAACCTTTTTGATATAGATCTGTATAAGCCCCGGATTTCTGGCAATCTCCAGTGTGGGGCAAGTGTGGGGTTACTCGAACTCGTCACTCCGGTTCTTACTTATCCTGGTTTGTACCAAGGTCTTTTCGTCTATCGGGTCATCAAACAACCTGCGCAAAGACTTTTTTGCAAGCATAGTACTCAAGCCTGTCAAGGAGTAACGATCTAAAACGACGTGGACAAGATTTCAGGTCTTCTTGGAGACTATGATCTTGGATTCTTGCGATGCATCGTTTACATGAACATCATGTTCCTAGAGGGGTGAGATAAAAAAGCTCAGTAAATCAAGGCAATGAAGTGTTGTTACACTTACTATTGAAAGAGGCAACGTCGGGCCATTATTAACGCTTTCCCATCCCGGGGAGACTTTTCTCTTCTTCAAGGGTCTACTGCTTTCCTCGGTGTGCGCAATATTGTCAACTCCATTTTGAGTTAAAGGTTAAATGGGGCTAGTTTGGGAGGTACTGGCTTGCGGTGCGTCCAGTTTCAGAGCTACTTCGACTCTTATCCGTTCTGTGGTCGCATTCGTCTTTACTTTATTCACCATTCTGAACCTAAAGCCTGGACCGGCTTCGACGTCGTCCTGATCCTGATACAAGAGGTTGGCGGGCCGAGTTTGGGAGGTACTGGCTTGCGGTCCTTCCAGATCGAGCATTCTTATCCGTTCTGTGGTCCCATCCCTTCTTTGTTACAATCATCGTTTTGATCATAACGTGGTTGGCGGTTCTGGAGTCGTCCTCAAGCATTCCTTTTCTCTTGAATATGCGCCGTGGCATGGTAAAGCTTTGAAGACGATCAAGTAAAAATAATACATACTTAAGTAGTTTCCACCAGATGCTCTCATTCCCGAATTTCGCAGGACAGCATCGTGTATGTAAATAGTACAGAGAGACCGCAGGACTTTGATGAAAGACGAATTGAGGACCACGGCAAAGACTCATAAATACATAGGTTTCAACTCGAGTTCAGTGAGGTGCACGAGCTCGCTTGGATTCTGAGATAGATAGTGTATAGATCACGTATGTTCTATCATTGCAAACAACGGCAATACATGTACTAGGGAGCATATGAATCAGAGATGAGTCAAGACGTCGCCGTCAATAAATCGAGTTAACGGGTTATGGCTCAAAGGTCCGGCGGTAGTGGTTGCGATCTTTCAAGCCTTAGCAAAATCAAAATGTCATCACGCAGAATTGGTTGAATCGTGGTGAAGCGACCAGGACGTTTAAAACACAGCGGAGAGAGTCCAAAAGAGTCCAAAACCACATGTGGTTTAGAAATAGATTGTTTAGGGGAGGCCTTTTCGTGTTCTTTGACATCCCTGCAACCCACCTCAACTCACACGCTCTCGCTGTTCACAGCGACCACATATCATAAACCAAGAAGCTTATCTGAGCTCCAAAGAAATGTCGAACACAGCAACGATATTCACCAAGACTTCTGCGTTTTCTCTCGCTGGCGTAGTGTTCGTTGGACTGGTCGCCTATCTAGGATCCAAAGCTTTCTTACCCAAGAACGCGAGATGGCAAGACCGGTACACGTTCATATGGCTAGTAAGCCTCATTACCTGACTCTTCGCAAGCTCCTGAGACTGACTGGACGATTCAGGCATTTGATGCGCTCATACACTTTACTTTCGAGGGGTCATTCCTCTGGCTCTCTGTTTTCGGTCGGCAAGTCAATACGGAAGCTGGTCCATTTGCGGATATGTGTATGTGTCTTTCTTTCCAGCTTGACAAGGCTGGGATCTAAACCATGGACTCATCAGGGAGAGAATATGCTGCTGCCGACTTCAGATGGGGTGTCTCTGATCCAACCGTTGTCTCTCTTGAAATTCTGACTGTGCTGGGTGCGGGTCCACTGTGTTGCTATATTCTGACGCAACTAGCCAAAAATGACCCTGCGCGTCACTATTGGATAATTGTCTTGAGCACGGCGGAACTGTATGGCGGGTGCGTGAGGTTGATCCATCTTGGAGACGCCCATCATGATCGTTACACAGATGGATGACCTTCTGCCCGGAATGGCTTACCGGCAGCCCTAACCTCGACACGTCGAACGCCCTATATCTATGGGTGTACCTTGTGGTAAGCCCTACTTCCTTTCCAATGAAGGACTCGATTAATTGACCACCTACTGACTTTGTCAACAGCTCATGAACGTCATGTAAGTCTTATAAGAGTCCGTTATCTCACCTAGGCTCACGGAATGGTCACAGTTGGGTCTTTATTCCGATTTGGCTCATGTTCGAATCATACACCCACATCGCCGGTGCACTTCGCGCAATGCAGCGTGGTTCGAGAGCCAAGGCTGCCTGAATGCACCGAGGACTGACTTCTCAAGACGCGCAGGGAGATCAGATTCTCTTCCTTTTATACCGATCTACATGCGATTTACCCAGGATGGATGATTTGCTTTGAATGTACTCTCTTGTTGAAGCTTTACCTTGTATATTTGCTCTCAAGTGCTTGGTCTGATCTTAAATTCTCAGGCGACCATTCATGCAAATGATGCTGTTTAGAAAAACTGATTAAAGTATGTAAGTCGTATGCTATACTGATGCTAAACTTGCTGGGGCAGGTGTGAAGACTACTAAAAGCGAGGGAGTAGTTGCGGATATTAGGCCGTGACAGCTAACAATTATTATCCATAGTTGATGGTCTCGTATCGTAAACATTGCGATTCGCGAAGCGGGGCGAGGATTGACTTCTGGGTTCCTCCGTGCTCTAGTGGATCTTGAATTTGGGCGACTTGTTGCCCTGTTGGGAGATGAATAATCTGCTTCTTTGACTTGCTCGATTGACTTACCGAGTCGCCGAAAACTAGATAGCTTGGTCAGCTTAAAGATTGGGGAAATTCATGGTCTCTACTCACGAACAACGAAGTAGTTATCTCGTGCTGGAATGCCTTTGGGCATGGTCACATTGACGGCGCCGGCAGTGATGTGAAAACCAGAAGCGAGGGGATGGTCTGGGTTACCTAGTCAGGCTTGTCAATACTGGGAAACGGTTTTCCATACCAATGTCTAGATTCTCGCTCCCGTTTTCCGAGTAGCCTAGGAGGACAAGGCCGGTAGCGGCTGCGTTCTGAGTGGGGATTCCGGTGGTATCTGGCAGCACAGCACGTTAAACCTATCAGGCAAAAATAAAATCGGAAGGCCTCACTCCATCTGACGACCTGCCGCGAACCCCTTGGCCACGCCACGGACGCTTTGGGCGAGATGATGTGGGGGCTGAATACGATGAGCTCTTGTGGTGCATTAATTGGTGCTGCGACGGAGGCAGTGGCGAGGAGAACGGCGGTAAAGAAGGTGCTGAAGAACATGATAGAAATTGGGGGGGATGAGATTATATGTCGAGGTCAAGATTATGGAGTCGCAAGTTGGAGTCTGGAACACGATATTGAAACCAAGAGAAGGTCGCGGTTATGCGGTTGAGAGAGACGAGGAACGAAAAGAGTAAGAGAGAATGATAGTAGATAGAGATTATTTCGTCGAACGGACGTCCGACTTTATACCACATCCTGGACCTTCACGGGAAATGGCCCGCTGTCCTCTCTTCTTTCCATTGACGAAGCTCAGAAGCACTATAGGCCACGAGGCCGCTGCCGTTCGTATCAATTCTCCTCCGGCACTGCATTTGAGGGTCAAGATACGAGATATACTCGTTGCGCGCAGACAAGGCGCTTGCCACCCTACCCGCGCTGGAACCCCTCGCCTCGTTTTTCCCCAACTGTCAACGGTGAAACAAAGAACTGCAGAATTGACATTTAAGCTGGGGCGGTAATGCCAAATGCTTTCCGCTGGCTAGAGGTTAATTTATTAATGGAATCAGGACCTGGAATTTCAAGCTTTTGAGAACGTGTGGTGCGTCTCCTGCAAAAACGGATAGCTAATCGCCTACGGCTTTGGGTAAAGCACATCCCTCAATATCGGGTTTCCAAAGCGGTCGTCTTATTGGGTGTTTCGTGGACTATAAACCACTTTTAACATGCATACATGCGGGCTGGTGTGTTCATCTTCATGGATGTCGCTCTCTACTTGATAAAGACGTCCCGTCGATAAAGGGAAACCCATGGCCGAATCTACGTTAGAAAGTTTGAAACCTTGAACGACTGTTCATCAGCCTCAAGATTAGCGATGCGCATGGTAAAGCTGTCAATTAAAGCCAAGCATGGCGTTACGGTTGCAGGCCGGCGGGTTTGAGATCATGGAGAGACTCGCACTTGATTCTCGCAACGTTTTGTTAGATTAGACTCCTACATCTTCGCAAAAATCTCTGTTCAACTAGGTCAAGATCATAAATGACTTGTACACCTCATAACGTTTCTAGTTAAAGAAATTTGACTCGAGAAGATCCAGATTACTTTCTGATCTTGAATGCTGGACTGCGATTGCCAGAATCACCGAATACTGCGAAGGTTGGCTTGAGTGACACTGACTTGCTCTTCGGAGGTCGTGAAAGGAAAACTCACGAACAACAATATACTGTTTGCTTGCATCAACCTTGGGACACTTGAAGTTCACGGATCCTTCGGCGATATCAAAGTCTCGAGCGAGCGGGTGTTCTTGGAAAGATCGTCAACGGACAAGAACTTGCCGGAGATTTAGGAGCCCCACGGAAAAAGCTTACCGAGATCCATGTGTTCGTCGTCACTCCCTTCCTCCATATGCCCCAAAATCAAAGTTCCTTTTGGGTTCGTTTTTTTTTCAGGCATGTCATGGAGATCCCTTTATCGTTAAAGGTCGCAAAATGATCAGCCAATCTTAGCCTTTGTAGGATTCTGACGGAACAGAAAATACCACGTAACAACGACATCGGAACCCATGGTCCATACCGTGGCATTGGTGGGGCTCTTGATCTTCGGATTGTAAAGGCCGCGGCTAGAGAGCGCCAGTTGATCATATGCAGTATCTCTCCTATTGGCAGCTTGACATGGCATGCAGAAACCAACAACGAATGAATCGAGGCAGAGCGACAAAAGGGTGATAAGGAGCGTGGTGAACGTAAAGGAGCAAAGCATCACTGTCCAGCAGGAGTATAAAGTTACAGGATACCTTTTTTTTTGTATATTTCGTGTTGTTTTTGAGTAAGCCAATGAGGTAAACGTCAGCGAAGGAAGGGAACCCTGTAGTCGCTTCTTCCGAGCACGAACTCTTATTAGCCAATAGGAGTTATTGTAAAAAAGACTGGATCGTCAGAAGACTCGGATAGCGGAACAAATCTGAGAGCGAACATGAGAGCAGAAAGGCACGCCTCATGGTGATTGTTCTTCAGATAGTGAAGTATCTGGTGGGAATGGACTAGAATCTCAAGGTTTTCCCGAACGTGACGCAGAGCATAGAGCTCAAACTCCCAGAGCGTCGAATAGTAAACCTTGAGCGATGCTTTAAGAGTGCCGATTTGACGCACAAAGGCTCAGCAAACCACCGAGGAGTTGAAGACAAGCGACATTTTCGCATCTTCCGAGTGTGACACAGGCAAGCAGTCAAGTCAGCATCGATGCTTTCAATTGTATCAAGGAAAGATGATGAATAAGAGTCCAGAGAAGGTGGATGTGTTCTGACCGGATTGAGGGACCCGTAGATTTGCTACAGACGGACATTATGAGCTGATTGCGCAAGATGATTATGGGTGACCTCTGTCATCATCAAGATAGAAAGAATTTCGCGCATGATGAAGGTCACTGTGAAGACTACGCCGATTCCTTGGTACATATCCGAGGACCTCATGGACAGAGATGACGAGTAGGATTGCCTGCATGCATGAATTCGAACATGCACTTTGACGCGGAGTGTTGCGCCACATCATCGACATGCGCATCGCATGAAAGGGAGAAGAATCAAGATGTCAAGTAGGTGAAGCATACATATATCCTGTCGTTAAACTCCGTGGAGATCCAGATGGAGGTTGAAACAGATAAAATGATCTGAGGTATTGACGAAGGAAAGGCTTCTCACATGGAAGATGACTCCAGGCAAACATCCCAGGCTAAGATGAAGTTGAAGCATACACTGACGAATGTGACTAAATCTCGTGGTGTGACTTATGTCACGACTAAACAAACGATATCAGTCACGTGCATGCATTTCCACACGCGAAGCGGAAAATATCTCCTTCGCGAGTTTCGACGTATGCCACCATTGTTCGTGACAGGCGCCCACGACATATATCTGTTTGCCAACAAATTCCGCGAACTAGCAGGACTACGCGTCTGAAACATCTTGCTTTCCTTCACACCTCTCTCGATTTGTTTGTGGCATCACGGTTTGGACTGGTACCTGGCCAATCAACCGGGATAACGCTCAACAAGCACCAACGCATAGGCATTGCCCATCTGCAAGCACATAGGGTGTCATGGAATGCTTGAAAGGCCTTGCTTGAACCATACCCAGTTCCGTCTTCAATCGCACCGTGTACAGCTCGTTTGAATTGTATTATTTTGGGTGGAGGAATCGTGTTCGTTGTCAGTCAGTGATTGCCTATCGACTGTGGCCATGCCCCTGGCATTCGTTCTGAAAGACAGTCATAAACGCAACTCTCTTCAAGCGACTATCTCTTCCTTAGCTTGGACCCCCAAGCTGAAACATCCTGTGAACCTTCACGCTACAAGCTCCCACAGAGCGCATGTCAAGCCCCTCAACGATCACCCTCAACCTGTATATATATCCCCGGATATGACTGCTTCAACCACCCAAACGACGTCCACCATCTCCCCGACCTATTTCGCGTCACCAGTACAGACGTTATCTGAATCTTTAACGAATTCCGGACAAGACTGTATCACTGTACATGACCTCGTGGAAGCTTATAACGTGCTATCTACTAGAATTCGCTCCCAAAGCCATATTGTATTTTCAACGGACAAATCCCTGCCTTCATTGGCGATTTTCAGCGAGCACTCGTCTCAAATTTCCGAATGCCTTTCCCGAGACATACGGCGCGTCCTACCGAGTCCCTTCGATTCGCAACACCATGCTGATGCTGGCCATTCCTATTACTCCGAAGCCTCATTCAGCGACGAAGAACTGGAAACTGCCGCAGATAATGTCATCCTATGTCACCATGCTCTTCGATTCATTGGAGATATCTTCACATTTCAAGCCCTTCATACGAAATTCACCCGTGAGCCTCGCCCAGACTCAAGGGAACACCCGCTAATGCTTTCTCCTGACAGATGAACAGCTTCGTGCTTTACTTCATGACGTCTTGTTCCTTTGTACAAATTCAGACGTACCGCCCCTCAACCTAGGCAAAATAAGCACGATTGTAGTCTGGATACTCAAAGTTCAACAGCTGCCATCAACCACATTGATTTCCGAGAAGCAGAAGATTATATCCACTCTAAAGGAAGTGATCAATCTAGAGCTAGGTGGCGATTTGGGAAAGTTTGATGCGCTCAAGGTCGGACTATTTTGTCACGCATGTAGCTGATAGCTGACGTCTTGTTCAGGCAATTCATTGTATCCTCAAGCAACATCCCATACTCCTGGAAACATTCGTCGACCTCTTGCCGATTGTTCTCGACCATCTGAACTCGAACTCGCTCGAGCTCAGAATTCATGCCGCTTTCGCGCTCAGCGGTTTCGCCCTTGCGAAAATAAACCTTGCGTCCTGCTCAAATCGGCTTCACGGACAAATTTCCGAAATCGTGCAAGGATACCTCGATGTGCAAACGTCAAGGCGGAAGTCATTGGACCTCGAAACGTTTCTGCCTGCGATGTTCAAAGCAGCCTTGGCCGCCGAAGACACCTGGCGAGGAAAAGGCCCTTCCTTCGCTATATCGGTCACTTCATGCCTCGTCGTACTGCTGGAGTACTCGTTGTTCTCCAGCCCACGGTCACTCAAGTTGACTTTTGCGGTCCTTACCCAATGCGCTGGGCATAAGAAGCTTTGCGCGATCCAACCTTCGATGTGGGAGCTCTTGATCTGGGCATTCTCCCGTTTTCCGCGGACGGTGGACGATGGACATACACAGGATGAGATAGCTGGATGGGAAGACATACGAGAACGTGCTTTCCTTGTCGTTCGTCAGGAGTTGCGCCATGGCCTGGCAATCAACCTCATCATCTCCTTGCTGAACACGCAAGACCGCGACAAGGACGTGGAAGGTCCTGGTGGTGTTGACAAAGCTTTGAGTGTTGTTGCAGCGCTGGTCGACGGCAATGACGCTTCTGGCAGAAGTGAAGGAGCGGCCATTTTGCACCGGTTCGTGAGCGCCATTGGAGCCCCGGGTCTACCTAGTCATGTCAATCGTGAAATCCTGATTACCGTTCCTCGGGTGCTTGTGGACGGAGACCTCCTTGGTCGAAACCCAGGATCTATCGTGATTTCAGGTGGAACGCGAGCTATCGACGAGATACGACCACTTTCGGAAACGGAAGCATTGGGACATTGGGATCAACTCTCCAATATATGGATCTCGCTCGCGCGCCAGCATCTTCTTGGATCCTCCATGGAGCTTCCAGTCAGTGGCATGTTTTGATATATCGAGAGAAGTACTTACGTCTTGTCCATAGTCAGAACTCATTCGCATTTGGGAAGCGCTGCTCCTCGTTCGCGCCCAACTGACTCAAGAACATCAGCAATTCACATCACCCTCCATCTTCGCCGGCAAAGTCGCATCCATCGTCGCCGGGTTCTCCATGCCCTCAGATCAGACCCACGCGCAAGCCCGGTACCTCTCCTTCGTAAGCCAATTATGGGCAACGATGAAGACCGTCCTCGCACCCGCGTCGCTTTCCTCTCCAGCCGAGATCATCCTGGCGTCCCTTCTCAAGAAACAGTTCGCCCTCTCCGACGACGTGGTCAAGGAGTTATGGAGTCAGCTGTGTGGGGATCTCATGTCGGTGGGGATACCCACGTTGTTGCATGTCTTGCATGTGAGGAGCGAGAGTCAGGAAGGGACGGAGGTGACGAGGCAGCTTTGGCTCGTTTTGGCGAGTAATGGGCCTTTGAGGGATGTGGATGAGGATTGGGCGGATTTGTTGTGTTTTTTGGTGATGCCGTTTGGGTACTTCAGTTCTTTCTGGTGGACTTCGGAATTGCAACTGACTTTCTTTGTGCGTATCAGGGTGTGGGCGATGTGTGATGCTGAGAACCGGATATGGGAGAATGTGTTTGAGAGAGCGATCACGCTTGCATTGACGGCGGGACAGACGCGAGAGGTTGTGATATCGCATTTCTTCCAGCTTTTGGGTGAAACTAAGTTGACTTCGTGAGTCGCCTATGTTCATATGTATTTCTTCCCTGACTAACCATAATCCAGTCTCAAAAGCGCCCCTTACATCCCGAAAGTCCTCCTTCAACATATGACCGCGGCAGAAGGCCACAAACCCAATTCAGATCTCATGACTCTGGTCAACGACGTGCTGGTGGCTTCTTACTGCATCGTCCAGGAGCAGAGAGACTTAGCCCTCGAAATCCTCCGTTTGGTGGGGAGATTGATTGCAGGGACAGCTACCTCTGACATTGTCCAACTGCTGTGCACCATACACACCAGCCTTTCATGCTGGATCATCGATGCAGATACGCTCCTCTCCGATGACGAGCACAACGAATTGGTCAGTGCCCTATCTTCCACTGCGCTCCAGTTCTAACTACTCTCATCATCTAGGTTACCGCTCTATATTGTGCTTCGCTCGACAAGCTGCTTCACGTAGAACCATCCATCGCCGTCCTCGAGACCCTAGCGCCATTTATATGCTCCGTGTTCGAACGAATTCGGGGGGACGGGCCGTTGGCCTTTCAGAGCTTTTGGCGGGCGACCTACCACCTGCGTCCTGATATCCCGAAGGACGGTTACCCGCTGCTTATAAAGACGTGCCTCGCAGCTTGGAGTGACTTTTGCGCGGATAGTCTTGGGGATGGGATTTCCTTGGGTGCGGAATCGATGAGCGTGGTGCGTGCAGTCGTTCGCGGGAGTATGGAGATCTGACTTGGGTGTAGGGAACGCTGGTTGTTCCGGATTCTCAACCACCGCGATTGCCTTCGGTAGATGAGTTTGCTGAGCTACTACAACCGCGGGATTCCGTGATGGATTATACTTTAGAGAACTGCGCGCGTGGTACGGTTGAGCCTGTGCGAAGCCGCAGCTGGCAACTTTCTCCGCAGTTACGATACGGCACTCCGTACAAGTTGCTGTTGCGTTCGCAGACTTCACCAGATTTATCAAGCGCGAACCAAGGAGCGAGTTTTGCTGGATCGAGTAGCGCGTTGCATTTTTCTAGCTTTGCTGCACCGCCCTCTGTCATGAAACGCCCAGCTGACGTTGACGGTATGTTTTCCGTCTTTCCCATATGAAATGCTCTCAGCTATGATCTACAGCTCCTCCCACTGCGAAAAGACGCAAGACAATCGCCGAAACGCCTCCCAGGCCTCGGGCTGGCAAAGAAAGGGCCCACGAACCTGACTCTATACCAACCAAGAGCCGGCGCACCAATATTTCGACGTCCGAGCCTGTGACGAGGTCATCTTCCAGCTCAAATTTGGTTACTTATTCTTATTCCGCGAGTCAACCGTCCTCATGGAGGGCAGGACCCGGGCACACGAGCTCTTCCTCCGTGGATGCGCTGAGGTTGGCGGAGGATGATTATGATTATGATACTTGGGAGCAGGGTGGATCTGCGGAGAGCTTGAGAGAGGTGCAGGAGGAGGTTGAGAATCGGTCAGGTGAGTTAGATGGTTTGGGTAGGCTGCTGTTGTTGGGGTGCTGATGGGGATGTGGGGTTTAGATTTTTATGTGGAGGATAGTGAGGTGGGGCTGGAGGTTGAGGATGGGACTGAAAGAATGAGTGGTGCGTCGTCATCTCGATAACTTGTACAGAACTGAGCTGACTGGGAAGAACCAGAAGACGACGGCGATATACTCAGTCCATCCCTCAGCGACTTCCCACCACAACCCCGGCGCGCCCAAACAGCTCCCACCCCCTCCCCTCTCTCCTCCCTCCAGCCCTCATACCCCCCACCCCTCCGCCGCAACCGCACCTCCCCCTCCCCCCTCCCCCACCGAAAAGGCTCCTCGGCCCAACTCGACGCGGTGCAGCGCGCATATGCGGTGGTGGCGGATGTGGACATGGGCGGGGAGGAAGTGGATTTGAGGGATATTGTGAGGGCGAGGAGGGTTGTTAGTAGGATTGGGAGGGTGTTGGATGAGTTGATTTGGGAGAGGGTTGGGGAGGGGAAGGATGGGGGTGGGAGTGGGAGTGGGGGGAGTGGGTAGAGGAGACGGGTTATTGGCGAGTTTGGGTGTTGTTGTTATCCTTTTGCTTTGATTTTTGTGTTGTACGGGACTGTTCACACTCGGTTTGCTTTATCTTTATTCCTTTTGCTTTGGATTCCATTTCTTTCTTTCTGTAGTACCAACCCAATAGATGCGCTACGTATGTTTTATTTATCTCGGCTATACTTATCCCAAAGTGGATCAATGTCCACCCATCACATTTTGAACATCTTGGACACGACCAAACACCTTCCTCAACTTCCTCAACTTCCATACCCAGGCAGCTCGACTGCAAACCTCACCGCCCCCTCCTGCCATCCACCCCTAATCCATTATGTCAACACCCACCTACACCATAACCCCCGAAGCATACTACAAGCTCTTCTTCCACGCCGCCAAACACCCCCACAAACCGGTTAATGGCCTCCTCCTCGGCACGCAATCCTCGCCCACCCCCGGTGGGGCGGTGGTGATCAGCGATGCGGTGCCGCTTCTGCACCATTGGACGAGTTTGAGTCCTATGATGGAGATTGGACTTGATTTGGTGCGTCGGTGTTGATTTTATACGCGAGGTTGTTGAAGGGTGTTGATGGTGCTTTGGGGATGGAATGGATGGATGTAGGCGACGCAATACGCGGATGAGGTGGGGTTGAGGGTCGTTGGGTATTATCAGGCGTGTGAGAGGGTGGATGAGACGGCGCTGGCTCCGGTGGGGGAGAAGGTGGCTAGTAAGATTAAGGCGAAGTTTGCGGATGCTGTGGCTTTCGTCGTGCGTCACTTTCCACTTTATTTTCGGTTGCGGTGGTGCTTACGATGTTGTGAAGATCGACGGCGAGAAATTCGGGTCGGGCGAAGCTGCCCTCCTCGTACGTTCCCCCCCACTCCCAATCTCCCCTCTGACGATCTTGCAACAGCCGTACACCGCCATCTCCACCTCAACATCATGGAGACCCACCCCCAGCTCTCACGCAGCGTTCACGCCCGGCTCCGAGTTCCAGCTGAGCGCGCCGGGTATTCCAGAGGAGGCGGCGAGGCTGGTGAGGGAGCAGCATTTGCAGCATGCGTTTGGGGATTTCGATGATCATTTGGAGGATGTTACTATTGGTAAGTCTTTTTTGTGCCTTGGGGGTTTGTGGGGGCTGATTGGGAGTAGATTGGTTGAGGAATAGGGCGTGTTTGCCGTGATTGTCAGCAGTTTGCTGATTATACCAGTACTTCGGAACGCAAACGTCGAGTCGTGTCAAATTCAACGGAAAGAATTTTGATCTATGGAAGATGTATACATTGGATTCCGTGGATCGAATGTACATACATGGCCAGAACTCGCGAGCAAGATTCAACGGTTACATCGACGCTATTGTAATCCTAATGCTCGACGATCTTACAGCAGATGGACAGCATTGAGCAGAGCCAGAAACGAGTATACGTGAGGTAGTAGGTGGCGTCTTTGTCGAGGGGCGGGTGATGATCTTCTCGCCAATCTTCTTGTTATACCGACACGAAGGTCTACGCAGGACATTGAAGGACAGAGTCATTTTTGAAAACCGGTTGCCTCATCGATCTAGGAAGTTGTTCCAAACATTCAACCCATGCATTCAAGAAATGCTCTGCAATCACAGAACTTGTCAGAGCATTTGATTTTTGAGAACGGTACTCGTGTGGTTCGATGACCTTTGAGGAGAATACAGGAGCCATTGAATGAGATAGTTGGCCATCGGAGAAGTGGCCCGGGCTGCAAAGCGCACGCAAACAGAGAACAACAACGCGTCTACAAGCGCGTTTAATGAGTGACAGTGTGACAGAATGCCACCGGTGTCACTGGATATATGTGAGACTTCTCCTCGCTGGTCTTTTCTGCCCCTCCCTATCCCTGACCCCCTCCTCGCCGTCCCCCACATCCTCCATGGCCCTCCTCACACCACCGAGCTCGACGCACAGAGGCGACAGGGACAAGGAAAACCGCTTCTCAGCACCCGGTCCGTCCACCCGCACCGTCGTCTGGTCGTCGCAGAACACCTTCCACTACCTCACCACCCCGCCCAAGGACGTCCCCTCGTCGAAAGAGCGTCCGGGCGCGCAAAAATCGATTCTCAAGAAATGTCGGCGGAATACGCTCCTGAGCGTGCCAGAGGACAGCAGACAGCGCGAGGTCACCCCGGAGCCGTCCGACCCTCTTGTTAACCTACATTATCTTGACCATCCCGTGGCGCAGATTCTGTCTACGAAGGCGGATGGGGGGTTGCTTGCGGAGTTGATTGAGGGATATAATGTTTTGGCTGCGAGACTTCGCGCGACGGTCACTGACGCGACGGATGCGGACGCGTCGTGGCCGCTCTTCCAGCCTCTGAGGAAGAACGCGCAGGCGTTCGTGGACGCGGTTGTACGCGATTTGGGACGCGCTTTGGTCGATCCAGTGTCTTTTACTTTGAATGCGGAGGAAGGAGAGGTGAAGGGTCTGCCTCAATTCAGCCTTCCTTCCCCGAAGAGCAGTCCGACGAAGAAGAAAGCGGGGATGACGGAGGAGCAAGTCAAGTTTGCCAGAGATTTGTGCACGACAACGCATTCCGTCCTCAAATTGCTTTCTGTTATCCTTTCCACTCCCGCCATTTACACCATCTTCGAAGGTGAGTCTCCCAGCTTGCCAGCGTGTCATATCATTGACTCTTTTTTCAGACAAACAGCTTCAATCGATCTTGACTGCCGTTTTGGCCATTCCGTTGGCTGAAGAGTTGCCAACGCCAAACGCACGAAAGACATGTGCTCTTTCCATCTGGCTCATCCAGGTGCAACGACTACCCGCTGAAGTCCTGAAACCCGCCGCGCATCGTATCGCATACGCTTTACAACGCGGCATCGATGGCGAGCTGGGCAAAGAAGGCAAGAAAGGTTCTGCAAGCGACGGTTTGAAGGTGCATACATTCTACTATGAGTTTTTCTTCAACGCTGAATTCGCGTCGTCTAGGCAATTCACGACCTATGCAAATTCCAACCATCCACTTTCGTCCCTGCATTCGCCACCCTCCTCCCCTCCGTCCTCTCCAACCTCCTCGCCAACACCCTCGCGCTCCGCACCCAAGCATGCCACGCCCTAGGCGGCCTCGTCCTCGGCTCCACCTCCATCCCCCTATCCCCTATCCACACCAAAATCGCCAGCACTGTCGCCTCCTACCTAACCACCCCCCTCGCCTCCCCGCACAAAAAGCCCAACGCCAGCCCCACCAAACCCACCGAAGCCGCCATCGTGCGCACCCTACGCACCACGCTGAGCACCGCCGAGCCCACGCACGTCGCGCAAGGCCCGGTGTGGGCGCTCAGCGTCATTGCCAGCTTTATTGCGCTGCTGGGGTCGAGGATGAGTGTGGATGTGAAGGTGAATCGCGTGGTTTCGGGGTTGTTGTGTTTGGCGATGCGGAATAAGAAGAGCTCGGTGAGGGCGTTGTTGTGTCTTGTCTGGCGGCCTATTGCGTGGGCTTATTTCCAGCCTGCGCTGCCGAGCGATGGGGATGGGGAGTCGGAGGTGGATGGCGATGGCGATGGGGATGGGGATGAGGATGAGGAGGTGAGAAGGGGGTTAAGGATGGCGAGGGAGGCGCATTGTAAAGTGATGATGAGCGTGGTGGATTGTCAGGCGGGGGTGTCGACGATTGCGGGGCTCCTGAACGAAAAGTCGGAGGGCGACGAGGCGCTCCGGCACGCGATCAAGATATTGCAAGCTATGACCGCCAAAGCAGGCGCATCATGCGGAGACGCCATCGAAACAATGCGACACATGGTCTCCTCCCCCACCTCCTCCTCAGACTGGAGCACCACGCTCCTCCTCCCTCCCTCCCTGTTCAGCGCGTCGCCTGGCCTGCTGAGCGCGGAGTTTAAGAATCTGAGCCATGCGGTGCGTCCGATATTTGAGGAGGTGGCGATGATTGAGGATGTGCGGGGGTTGAGGCGGGAGGAGATGGTGCAAGCGTGGGTGGTGGAGGGGTTTCTTGGGGGGTGGGTGGGGGCGTTGGGGTGTTTGGAGATGTATGATGGGGCGGAGGTGCCGGAGAATTTGGTGGATGTGTGGGCGGGGTTGGTGAATGCGAATGTTGGGTTTCTGCAAGGTGTGTCATTCATTACTCTTTAGATGATAAACAAGGATATTAATTCTGACGTGTTTGTTCTAGAAACAGGAGACGACGTGGCTACATCTGTCTTCGCCTCCAAAATGGTCAAATACCTGATTACAATCCTCGAAGACCCCGCACTCAACTTCAAACCCAAAAAACTAACACCCAAGATCGCCATCACCCCTCCCTCTGCCTCCGCCTCCTCCGCCACCGCCCTCCCCGGGTCGGACGACACCGTACTCGAATTCGACGGCTCCACGCGGTGCACGAACGGCGAGCTGCGCATGCGCATCGTGCAGCGGCTCTGGACGTGCATGCGCACCATCTTCCCGCACTCCGCGTTGGGCGCGAGTGGGGAGGCGCTTTTGGCTGCGCTCATGCGGAATGTCGGTACGCTACTTCCACCCGGGTTCGGGTTGGATGAAATCGCCGAGAGTGCGGCGGAAGAGGAGGAGGAGGAAGGCGCGGAGGGCGCGAAGAGCGGGTGGGTGGGCCTGTGTGTCGATGCGATGGGGGTGTGTGATGCCGACGCCGTCAAGGTGTTTTGGGGGTACGAGGACGGCGGCGTCTGGGCGCGCGGGTGGGGGACCGAGTTCACGTGTGGATTGTGGAGGATGTGTGCGGAGCGGTGGCGGGAGGGTGAAGGCGCGTGGGAGGGCGCCGTGGTCTTGTGCGGGGTGCCGTTCACGGATCTGCACGGGTGGGATCTGAGTTCGGACGATTATAACCTCTGGGAAGTCCTCCTCGAATACACCACCGCCAAATCCCTCGACTCCGACGTGTGCACGCCCACCCTCCTCTGCTCCTTAGCCACCTTCGTCTCGTCGTACCAAACGCCCGGCGCCTTCCCCTCTTCAGCCACACACCTATGCGACAAGCTCCTCTCGCACCTCTCCGCCTCCGAGCTGCGCTCCGTGCCGCATGCCCTACTCGAGTTGGTGAGCGAGACGATGCGGGCGGTGTATCCCCCCGAGCCAAGGAATGTGCGGGTGGCTATGTGGCTTGCGCGGAGTGTGGTGCGGGTGGTGGAGGGGGTGGGGGCGGGGTTGGTTGCGGGTGTGGTGCGGGCGGTGGGGAGGGGGTGGGGGTGTGGTTGGGGGATGAGTGGGGGGTTTGGGGGGAGGATAATATGGTTTATGATGTGAGTCCTTGTCTGGTTTTAAGAGTTAAAGGGAACAGGCTGATGCGGTTGGGTAGATTATCCCGTTATACCAACACATCCTCATAAGACTCCAAGCACTCCCACAGAGCGTAGAGACGCTCGAAGAACTGGCGGATGTTATAGGGGCGGTGTTTCGGTATAGGAGGCCGGCGCTTGCGGTAGAGGCGTTCGTGGATTGGTGGGGGGCGACTTATGGGCGGGAGGGTGGTGGGATGGAGATGGAGGGGGGGTGGAGTGGGGTGGGGGGGATTGGGGGGTGTTTGAGGGCTGTTGGGTTGTTGCCTGAGGTTGAAGGGGAAGCTGAAGCAGAAGTTCAAGCAGAAGCTCAAGCAGGAGAAGAACAAGAAGCAGAACAAGCTCAAGAAGAAGAACAATGTCTAGAACCCGCCTTCGTCGCCCTCGCCTCACCACGCACGCCAACCACCACATCCTTCTTCACATCCACATCCACATCCACACCCACCCACATCCACCCATACTCCCCACATCGTCCACATCGCCCACATAAAGCGTTCGGCCCATTCCCGATCGTGCCCAGCTCGCCTGTGTCGCCTGTACGCCGGCGGCGGACGAGTTCGGGTGGGGAGGCGGTGGGGAGGAGGACGCCGTTGAGCTGTATACAGCCGCTTATGCAGAGTGCGGGAGGGGCGGTGAAGAGGAGGAGGATTTCTTTTGAGGCGCCTGAGGAGGGGAAGGAGAACTTGGAGGTGGCAGGTGGGGAGGTGCTTAGTGTGGTTGATCGGATTGCTGGGATCGCCCCGAGTGGGAAGAAGCGCAGACTTGCGGAGGACGATGATGATGCCGAGGAGGAGGGGGAGAGGGAGAGGGTTGTTATGAAGTCGCCGAAGAAGAAGTTGAAGTCGTCTATGAAGCCCAAGTCGCGGGCTTCGCTCGGTGCTGGCGTACCCAAGAAGTCGAAGGCGGCGGCGGCGCGTAGTGTTGGGAGTGGTGCGAGTGCGAGCAATGCAAGTGGGGAGAGCGAGGACGAGCGTTGGGTTGAGGTGGCGTGTAAGGGGGTGCCGTTCCCCGTCATGCCCGCGGCGCAGGAGCGGGAGAGCGAGGACGGGGATGTGTTTGGGGGTGAGGAGGTGGTGGTGAAGAAGAGGGAGAGGGGAGTGAGGATGCTGTTGGATGCTGTTGAGCCTCCTACGTTTTTGGAAGTGCGCGAGAAGAGGGAGAGGGAGAGGGAGCATCTGTCCAGTCTTGAAGAGAAGCCGACGAGGAGGATTGATTTGAGGACTGTGAGAAGGGTGATTAGGCGCTCTGCGAGTTTCCCGGAGTCGTTGCTTGCGCAGCGGAAGAAGAGGAAGCGCCCCTCCTACGACGCCGACGCCGACCGCGATACCGATCCCGATCCCGACACCGACGCGCAGGAGATCGATTTGTACGCGCTCAATGCGAGCTCGAAGCCGCTCCCTGCGCTGCAGCTCCACCCCGTCCGGCGTTTAAAGAAGGCGTATTCCCTCCCCGCGTCCGAGGGCGATAGGGAGCGGGAGCGGGAGAGGGAGGGGGAGAGGGTGGTGGTGTCGTCGGATGATGATCCCCATGTTGGGCAGGTCACGCCGTTGAGGCTGATCTCGCCTGCTTTGCTTCGGCGGGGTAATCTGTTCTCTGCCAAACCGAAGGGGATGCCCAGAGTTGTTGAATCGAAGGAGGAAGGGGATGGGGAGGAGGGTGATGGGGTGCCTGGGAGCGACGATTCGGTGGGCGCATCGGGGTCGGAGTTGGACTCGCCTACGAGGGGCGTGGTTCGGCGTCAGCTGCAGAGATTGGGCTCGGGCTCGACCATTCCTATGAAAAGTCTGTTGGCGTGATTCGGTTTTCAGTTTCGGTTTATTTCTTTACTACGTTACGTTATTGTGTATTATTCTTTCTGAACTGCGTTTGCTGTACTACCATACCCAATTGAAATTGATACCTTCCAAACAACGAAATGAAATAATCACACTTTCTACAATGATGTTGATTGAAAGCGTCAAGCTCCCACGAGAATCCCAAGAATGCAGAGTGAGAAGAGAGAGATGCGTGATGGCTTAATATAGACATAGACGAAGGACGGACGTATTTGGAAATGGGACCGATCGTGATCGAGAGTGTAGAAACCGTGACCAGGGGAAGGGCAAGCGATCGAATGAAGCAGACCGACTGCCTTAATCGCACCCCCGTCCCATGGCATGGGATGGATGGTATAAGAAGGCATGGGTGGTTGGGGTATTTCCCCATCTTTTTTTTCATTTCCTTGAGATAAGGACAGACCGAGGAAAGACCTGCGTGTTCTCATGTCATCGCTAAAGACGAAACCTGGGTTCTCGGTGTATGCTGTGGCGGATGTGGTGTGGGGTCGCGTTGTGGAGGCTGCCTTTAGGACGGGGTGGGGGCCTGTCAGTCGGTTGGCGGAGGCCGCCGTTGTTTCGTATGTTTCTTTTTTTTGTTCTTCTCCATGGTGAAGGGGAATTGATTGTGTTCGGTGTAGGTTGATGCAGAATATCGCGGTGGGGCAATTGCGCGTCGTGACGGACACGCAAGTCTATACCTTCCCTCGCCCTGTTGATGGTGGTGGTACTGGCGACGGCGAGGGTGTGAAGGCTACCGGTGGAGAATTGAAGGCGGAACTCCGGGTTGTGAATGATGCGTTCTGGGTCAGGCTCTGTGCGATGGGCGATTTAGGGTTCGCAGAGGCGTACATGTACGGGGATGTCCAATGCTCCGATCTCGTTTCCCTATTCAAGGTGCTTCCCAAACCCTCTAATTGAATCGAAAGATCTTCGCTGATATCGATACTCGTTTGGTTTCGCAGATATTCCTAGCGAATAGAGAGAACCTATCGAACCTCGACTCCCTCCTGTCCTACCTCTTCACCCTCCCCCAGAAAATCACGCAGTACCGGTTTCTGAACACCATCAGCAACTCACGCTCGAATATATCAGCGCACTACGATATCTCCAACGACATGTTTGCCGGTACGTTTCCATGTTTTCATGTCTTTCTGCTCCGTCTCTACCTCGCTACTTCGCACGCGTTGACGTTTTACCGCAGGTTTTCTGTCAGAGGATATGACTTATTCGTGTGCGATCTTCCCCGAGTTAGATGGCGACCTGCAGGATGGATACGACGCGAACACGAACAAAATTAAATGGACCGGTGCGCAAACGCAAAGTGTTAAGCGTGTGGCGCCTAAGCCGTTCGTGCCGCCTTCCCCTCCGGATTCGGAGCCAGACGACACGCCGCACGAGCCGCTTCGACTATCAGATATCCCCGCCAATATCGGCGTTGCGGATGAGACCAGCGACGACCCGCTATACCACGCGCAAATGCGCAAACTGCAGCATATAATTGATAAGTTGCACATCCCCCCCCCCACCCCCACCTCCCCACCCATGCGCATCCTCGAAATCGGCACCGGCTGGGGCGCACTCGCCATCCTCCTCGCCTCACAACACCCCCACGTCTCAATCGACACCCTCACCCTCTCCCCCGCCCAGCTCCTCCTCGCCCAAGCGCGCATCCTCCGCGCCGGGCTGGCGGGGAGGGTGCGCGTGCATTTGATGGATTATCGGAGCATGCCGAGGGAGTGGGAGGGGGAGTTTGGGAGGGTGGTGAGTGTGGAGATGGTGGAGGCGGTGGGGGGGAGTGGTTGGTGGGTTATTGGGGTGTTGTGGATTGGGCGTTGGGAGGGGGCGGGGTGGGGGTTGTGCAGGGGATTACGATTCCGGAGGCGAGTGAGTTGTTTTTTTGCGTTTGACTTGGGTTGGGTGGGTGGTGAGACTGATGGGGGTGGTAGGGTTTGAGCGGTATAAGAACGAAATTGATTTCATCCGGAAATGGGTGCGCCCCCTCTATCCCTTCCTCCCAACTAACACTAACACTCACCTCCCCTCTCCCTCCCTTCCCCCCTCACAGAGTAAGCCCCCATCCTCCCAGCCCCATCACCTACTAACACCACCCCACAGTTTTCCCAGGCGGCTTCCTCCCAACCCTCACCCTCCTCACCCAAACCCTAACACAAGGCTCCCACGGGCGCCTCGTCGTCGACTCCATATCCAACATCGGGCCGCACTATGCGCGCACGCTGAGGGAGTGGAGGAGGCGCTTTGAGGCAAGGTTCGAGGAGGTGGTGGTGCCGGCGCTGAGGAGGGAGTATGCGTTGTTGAATGCAGATAAGGAGATGGGGAGGGAGGAGGTGGAGGTGTTTAGGAGGAAGTGGATCTGTGAGTCTTCTTATTTTTCCCCTGTTGCGTGGTGGGGCTGAGATGATGCGGGGGTAGATTATTATTGTTATTGCGAAGTGGGGTTCACGACGCGAACATTAGGCGGTACGTTCTTTCCTTCATTTCCTTCATTTCTTCCATTTCCTTCATTTCCTTTCTTTCCTTTTGTTTTGTTTGGGGAATGAACTCAACTCGTGGGTGGCAGATCATATTATCACTTTTACGAGAGAGGGAAACCAGGAGTACGGGTGTGATGTGTTTCAGTGATTTGTGACTTGTGCGCCGTAGAGTTGGAACGGTGTAGATTGACGAGTGGGGTGGGATGGGATGGGATGGGATGGGAGAGGAGAGGTGTACTGATGCATGTGAATTAGACGTATTTATTGCTGGCTTTGCTTCGTTGAGTTTTGAGGTTGAGCGAGAGTTGAGCGAGAGCGCCAAGTCGGCCGCGGGGGTCGTTCGTGATTTGTTGTTGGGACTGGAAGATGTGATGTGGCGCATTCGTTCAAGGATGGTGCGGGCGGCGGAGTCTGGTGGTAGAGCCCGTACAACCATAGTGTTCAGTGAATTGACATGATTGCGTGATATGGCTTTTAGTTGATTGGAGACTTCTGGCTCAAAGACTCCTCAAAGACTACAACTAAACAAATCTCATCTGTAAATAAGACACACACAAATCCATATCCATATCCAACATCGGCCCGCACCACGCCCGGACGCTTAGGGAGTGGAGGCGAAGTTCGAGGAGGTGGTGGTGGTGCCGGCGCTGCAGAGGGAGTGCACTGTCAAACTGGAGTGCAGAGATGGGGAGGGAGGAGGTGGAGGTGTTTAGAAGGAAGTGGATATGTGAGTCGTTTTTCTTTTTGGGTGGTGTGTGGGCGCTGATGGATGGGGGGGTAGTTTATTATTGTTATTGCGAAGTTGGGTTCACGACCCGAACCCTGGGCGGTACGTGCTTTCCTTCATTTCCTTCATTTTCTTTGCTTTCATTTGGAGAATGAACTCAACTCGTGGAGTTGTCAGATCATATTATCACTTTTACGAGAGAGGGAAACCAGGAGTACTACTCCTGGGTGTGGTGTATTCCAGTAATATGCGCACCATACCATAGCATAAAGAACGGTGTAGACTAACGGGTAGACTAACAAGCAAGTGGGATGGGAGAGGTGTACTGCATGTGATTTGGACGTATTTATTGCATTGCTTTGCAAGTTGACCTTGAGCGAGAGCGAGGGAGAGTGCACGCAAGTCGTGGGGGTGGTGAGTGATTTGTTGTGTTGTTGGAACTGGAAGATGTTATGTGGCGCATTCCATTCAAATGGTGCTTGTCGGTGGAGTCTGGTAGAGCCAGTAGTACAACGATTCAGTGAAGTGAATTAAGTGAATTCCGACGTGAGTGCGTGATGTGGCTCTTGAGTTGATTGGATTCTCTCTCTCTGGGTTCTCAGAGCCTACATACATACAACTAGACTACAACTAGCCTAAATAGATCTCATCTATAAATAAGACAGTGAGTCTACGACGATACTTACACCAAACCAAACGTGACGATCACGGAACCAGAACCGGGATGATGGATGGAGGAGGGTGCAGTCCGGCATGAATGAATGAATGGGCAGTCTTCTAGTATTGATCTTCAGTTCAGTTCTGAGTTGTATACTTGTATGTCAACTCACCACGAGAACAGGATCCGAGCGGTAATAGAGAAATAGATGTTATTCGAAAATGCGTTTTCTCGCCGCTATTTGTTTCTTGCCTCCTGCTAACCGACAGTCACTTTTCACCTACCGCTACATAAATAGAGTGAGGTCGTTTCTTCTGGTTTTGCTAAAATCTATCTCGACAGTCTTCTCAGGCGGCTTCTTCCCAACCCTCACACTCCTCACCACAACCCTCGCCCAAGGCTCCCAATCTCAAGGCCGCCTCATCATAGAATCCGTATCCAAATCGGCCCGCACTACGCCCGGACGCTGCGAGTGGCGCCGGCGCTGCAGAGGGAGCACACGCTTAATGGGGATGGGGAGGGGAGAGGGAGAGGGGGTGGGGAGATGAGAAGGGAGGAGATTGTGTTTCGAAAGAAGTGGATATGTGAGTGACTTTGTTGTGGTGGGTTTTTTGTTGTGGGGGCTGATGGACTGATGGGGGGTAGATCATTATTGTTATTGCGAAGTTGGGTTTACGACGAGGACTTTAGGCGGTGCGTGCCTTCATTTCATTTTCGACTCAGTTTTCGGGGGATGGCTCTTGGGACTGGTGGATCACATCATGACTTTTACAAGAGACGGAAGCAAGGATAAGACAGACAATCTACGGCAATACTTACACCAAACGTGACGATCACAGAACCGGGATGATGAATGGAAGTGTGTCAATGGCACTATGAAAACCCAACGCAAAGCTCACGACCTCGGCTCATGCTGTTGCTGTCCTCCCGTGGCACAAAAGAAGACGGCATTGAGCCGTTCCGTTTTGTTTTGGCTTGTTGGACGGTGTAGACTGATGAGTGGGATGATGGGAGAGGTGTACTGATTACTGGTGCGCACGTGGTAATAATGATTCCCCTCTACGACGACAGTTTCATTGGATTTTGCGAGGAGATTGTGGAGGAGATTGTCGTCGAACGTGATTCGTATCGTGGGCTTGGCTGGCAAAGACTGCGGAATGCGGACGCTTGTTGGTGAGAGAAGAGAGAAGCAAAGAGACGACGAGTAATTATTAGCTTGTGGGGGAAGTCTTGGACCGGGATTGTTTTTTTATTCGTAGCGTTGTGAGTGAGCATGGCGAAAACATGAATGTGTGTTGTGGAAATAGCTAGAAGCTAGAGAGAGAGAGAGAGAGAGAGCCAGTATTGTGGTCTCGAGATCGGAACGCCTGGCGTTGGTACTACATACAGGTCATAAATACCCATCACCACCTTACTGCGGAATACAACCTGAAACTAGATCACGAAGAGCAGTCGGAAATGTTTTTCTACCGTGTTACCTAGAAATGTAGTCAGCCATCAATATTTGTGAAGAAGCGAGGGCAGAACTGACATACCTTCATTTTCATCGGCAATATACTCCTCCCCCATCTGTAACGACCAAATGCATTGGCGATTCCTAGCACGTCCACACCATAATTCGTATTCAGTTTGCATTAGTGCAAAAACCAGAATCCGAAGTCTCTTATCCCTTGCCAAGAGTTTCTCCACCATGTCTTCGCTCCAGCAGCATGCGGACATCACGATATGTTCGAGCTTGGGAAGCGCTGCAAGGATCTTAAGGATTCGACGTGCTTCATCAAATTCAGGGGTGGTTGAGAAATGGGTCAATGAAGGGAATAAACCGGCATTGGCATATAAATCGGAGGAAAGATAATCATGGATACGGAGGCGTTGGATTTGGTGACAGAAATCGAGGACATGTGTCCCTGGAAGCTCGCTCAGTTGCCGCCAACATTGCCAACTATCGGAGATAAAGAGCTCAGTGAGTTGCCTGTGGAGGAAACCGCCCGGTGACGAAGAAGAACAGAGGGAAAAAAACACGGATTTTGAGCATGCCAGAGCAATGAGGTTGATGCAGGCGGGTGCTATCTGATGGCTCTCGGCGAGCTCCTCGAGAGAACTGATCCAGAGGTAGTGGACATGCTTTGAGAGCTCCGGTGTTTTTGTTAGCTGCTCGGAAAACGAGCGCGCATTCCTTTTGGTAATTCGTATGGGAACGTGAAGAAGGGTCGTAAACTCCACAAGTCGATGAAACCGCCAGCTGATGAGCAAGAGCGAATGATATACCTCCTGTGACGGGCAAGCATGGGATAATATCTCTAGAATAAGTTCATCTGGAAGAGAGGTGAGACTCATTGTAGAGTTCCCAATGTCGTTCAGAGTTGACCATGAACAAGAAAACCACAGTTCCCCACCGTGCTCCCAACTGAGCGCCAAACAAACCAAAATCAGATTCGGCGTCGGATTTGACTTGACGGACCCCATCTTGCTGTGGAATAACTCATGAGGTGTCAATGGCCTTGACTATGTTAGCAGCGGCTCTTGAACGGAAATACTACATACTTCTCCTAGATGGATTCTTGCCTGCTTCGTATAGTGTCACCTAAGGCCGATTTTTGTGTCTCTCCACCGTCTGCGAGATTAGGGGTGACATAAATGGGCGGGACTGTATGGACAAGGAGTTTTACATAGCTTCAAGTATCTTGAACTATACAATGATAATGGCGACAATCTCATCGATACTACCACATCTTGTGTGTACGGATTGCTTCTCGCCAGTCGTCTGCTTTGAAAGTTTTTACACATTTCAGCAATAGGCATGGACAATGCCGTAGTCCGGCTCGCTTGAGGCCATCTTGACAACTTCTCAAATTACCGAGAGTAAGTGAAATCAATAATGGCTGGAATTCCCGGATCACACGTTCGCTCAATTTGTACATCGACGGCGTATACGAGGGACTCGAAACAAGATATGGAATTTGATGATGGGTGATAGTACATGCAGGTATCGTGATTAAATCATCGAGATGCGCGGCAGACGGCTTTACTGAGTCGTAGGTAACGTAGGATGTACATGGGGAGAGAGCATCGAAATGAAACGGTCATGATGGGCGAGATAAGAATTGTTCATGATGTAGGAAGGGGGATGGGGGTGAATTGTTGAGATAGCTAATTGACAAAGGGATAGATAGGAACATGCAAACGAAGATGGTTCATGGACGGTGGCATAAGCGTGCGCCGTTGGATAGAAGGAGGTTTGTCATACTATGATACAACCTGCATTGATAAAACCCGTTATCGGGATCGTTTCAAACCATGAGAAGCATGACCATAAATGTCGTGCCAAAAGAGAGAGCCTTGAAGCCCCAAGCACCGGAGTGATGCACAGACCATGCAGCGCCAGTGTTATTCGATGCACCCGCAGTACCCTGCGTTGTGGGCGTCGTCTGGGTGGCAGTCGATGACGGAGATGTAGAAGTCGTGAGAGGGGTGACAGCGACATCAGTAACGCTCGGCGTGGCGCCAGTTCCTCCAGTAATCGTGGTGCCAGTAATTGGAATGGGATCGGTGATTAACGTGGAAGTATTGGGAGGTGCAACGTTCTTGGTACTGCTGATACTGGATGAAGTTCCATTAGACGGCGATCCAGGGGTGGAGATACGCGTAATCGCGAAGGATGGGCTGGTATTTCCAGAGTCTCCGAATACTAGGAAGAAGGTCAGATCAAGGTCCTGCAGGACTGAAGAGATGTTGACTGACAGACAATGAGGTAGTCGTCTCGTGGTGGTACGTCTGGGACGGTGAGTTGCACGCTTCCATCCCTGAGTTTGAAGCCCTTCGCCAGTGGGTGTTCTAATTGACAGATTGATGATCAGAAACGTTGAAACGAATGTTCACAGAATCACAGGGGGTGGAAAGGGTTCGCCTCGCATTGTTCTTGGTCATGCAATACATATGTTATATGAAGGACCGCAGCCCGCAGGGCGAGTCTTCGATTTGAGTCATCGGGTTCGGTCATGAATGCATCGAATCCAGGGAAGGAGAATGTCAGAGATCACTTACCAAAGTCGAGGTTCAAACTGTCATTCTCGTCGAATCCTAGAATAACTTGACCGATTGGGTTCGTGATTTGGGAATCTGGAGGGAAGTTTGAAGTATCCCTAAAAGCCAATAACGTAGGTAAGCTGCCGCGGTTCCCTTGCACGAGGAGCCGGAGCTATGAAATTATCGTACCACGTCACAGTCTGCACCGACCCAACAGGCCACACGCTGCTGGCATCTGGCTTAATGATCTTTGGAGCAATCACATCTCGCCGGTTCAACGGTGATGCATGGACACCAAAAGACAAGAACGCAAGCAAAGTCGTAAAGGTCTGGAGAGCAAACAACATGATCGTTAATAAGCTTGTCGGTGAACGTAAGACAGCGGTTCTCGGTTTGCCAGCGAGTCTGGGACGTAGTGGGAGACAGGAACGTCAACGAACTCCCTCGTATGTTCGGATCCATCGTTTATGTAGAATCGGGTAAAGAGAACCATGTGACCTTTGTTAACCGAAAGAAGCGTTCAAGTGATTGATTCACACACGCTCACGCCGGTGACACAAGACCTAGGAGCGATTTGGGAGCGACGCTCAAGATAAGGGAGGCATATGGAACACCAATGTACGAGTGCTTCCATTGAAGGGTGGCAACAAGTTTGACAAGCAATCAAATGCATTATGGGGGCGGAAGAACACTATCAATGTATGAGTATTGACGGTGGTGTGTAAGTAAGGGTGCAAAGGAGACAGAGTCCGGGATGAGTCCATCGTGATACAACTTGAATATGGTACAGCTTGAGGAATTAACGAAGTATTAACGAAGCAAGAGAGTCCGTGGGCAGAATACGAGTAATTCGGAGTTTCGTAAGTGTTTTTGAAACAAGTGTCTGGTTATCGTCATCATCCAGTCATTATTTTTGATACGAGTCGGCGGGAAAGGTGGTGGACTGTTTCACGCGGTTATCGTGAAGAATTCTCCCGTGTTGCCAGAATCCCCGAAGACTGTCAAAATGAGCGGATCAGTTAAGGTGCTTAACAACTGCGAAAAAGAGTATTTTTACCGAGGACCTGGTAGTCACTGCCAGGCGCGACCTTTGGCACTGTCACTGAGAGGCTGCCTTCCATAACGTTCTTACCGACAGCCAGCGGGTGCTCTAAAGATACATCAGAATTCTGTGAGATAAAGAACATTCTGCTGGTACTAACCCATGTCGAGCTTTCCAGCTTTTACGAGGATAATTTGCACTCCTGTGTTGGTGATCTGCTTGGGAGGGTGTGTAACATCCCTAAAGTGTTATTTTTAGCGGCTGGAACGTGTGTCTTGAAGAAGCGACAGATTCGCATCCGCCTCAAAATTGGACATACCATTTGACAGTTTGGGTGCTACCAATCTTCCAGGTAGATTTGTTGTTCGGGCTGATCACAGGTGGAACGAACACGTCGCGTGCAGCAAGTTGTACTGGAGCTCCAGAGACGAAGGAGAAGAAAGCAAGAATGGTCAAAAGGGTTGTCAGGAAAAACTTCATGGTGAATCGATCAAATGAAATTTAGATGGTTGTATAGTGTTGTATGAGGCAAATGGTTTGGTTGAGAATTCGAATGGAAAATGCGTTGGTGTGGAAAGAGTTGAAGAGTTGAAGAGTTGAAGAGGGTGACCGTTGGGTGAAGAACAGTCAGCAGTTCGAGCCCTGTCTTTATAGCATGAAACAAGCCCTGTCAGGCGCTCCATAAATGATATCGGAATCATGTAACCGCCCTACTACGGAAGGCTATGCCCACGCGTAGAGGAAAGGAGCAAGAATACCGTGACAAGCTGTGTCTCCACTGATCGCCCGGGCCCCATCAGATCGAAATTCACACATCCTCGCTTCGACCACAACCTTCATGTATCCTCCGCTTCTCTTCTGAACCTATACATCTCGTCCACACTCATCTGATTACTGCTCCAAAGTTACGAGTCTTTTGGACCCTTCGTGTTCAGCCAGGTAGAGCTGCTTTTTGCTGGGTTACCTGACTAGGTCTTTGCATAAATTGGCTCAGAATAGTGAACACATTCCCTGCACGGGCGATTCGAAGAAGGAGAACACGTTGTAGGTGTTCTACATGTGTACAGGGAGCTCGATCCGATGTTAGAGACTCGCTGCTTCCATACGTGTCCAGCGCATCACTTATCTCGGGTATGGCTTGCAATTGGAACCCAAGAACTCGAAGCATCCGAGCCTACTACGAAAAGCAATAATAAAAACATTCGTCGACATAAGAGCCAATCTTAACCAGGTGATCATCTGCGCCTAAATTCGAGGACGCCGCTGTACATTTTCTCGATTGTAGCCAAACGGATGGGGTCTTGCGATCTTCGACGGCTATAGACAGGGTTTAGTATCATGCACCTAATCTGAGTTCCTTGAGCACGTTCTTTCTCTGATAGGCTTGCTACCTCAGTCCAGCTCTCGTGGTTGGGCGCTGTTCCCGCTGGAATCTACTGATGTCTCTGATAATTCGTGGCAAGGATACCTTAGTTATCAGCCAGCGAATACCGATGTCACTCCGGCACATCTTGCAATGCGGATTTTAGCCGCCCTCGTTACTTTCATCACGCCAGTTAGTCTTGAAAAAGGTCACCGAATGACGCGGGGTGTTGTGGTTCCTTACGAAGGTTCAAGGTGCGATACACTTTCACCGTGTGCGTTTCATTGCACATCCTCTACGGTTGGGCGGGCAGGAATTGTCTTCCCTCTTGTGATGCTCCTTTTCGGCAATGGGTCTAGCGAGCGATAGCGATCTATCCTTGGGTTAACCTCATAGTGTTTTCAATGCCAACCACTCATTTCACTTAACCCATACACAACCTGGAGTACCCGCCCCGGAATGCGAGACTTCCGAGTCGGTTTAACGCCTCCCGCACAGAGCTAGTCTTTTCCTGCGTACCTCAATTCCAACTTCAAACCTCCTGTTCTCCAACTTACGCGACTTGGAGACACGGTGCTGCAGGGACCTCGACCCTCTTCTTGTGAATGAAATGATACAAACAGCTTCTGTAATTATCACAGAGGTTGCCCAGGATTTTCATGCCAACTCCGTGCACTAGAACCTATGAAGCATGATCCACAGTCGAGATTCGCACCAACCAGCGTAATTCTCTCCTCGTCTTAATCTCCGCGCATAGTTGTTCATTGGTCGCAGAAATTGTCCGTATCTCAGGCCGCCTGTGGCGTTGTTCGTTCTTAGCATTCGAAATCGGTTGACCACTCCGATTCACTATTAATGCCAGGTACGGCTTGACCAGAAGCGGTCCCTCTACCGGTCATGTCATTCTTCCTCGCCGACCGTTGTAAACAACGTCAGCTGCTCGTTCTTTCTACGTTTTAGACTCTCAAGCAAACGGTGTTCATGTACATGGCTGGGCGGATCGTGCCTAGAAGCCAAATAGATAAGTAAAGCATGGAATTTAGCATACCTCTGCCATCTTTAACTAACGCTGACGTATTCTGTACATCTTGTGGCGGTTAAGTGCCACTTACTGCATAAATCGACACGTTGTAGGCTGGTATGACGCATTCGCCTTCGAAAACTCAATCGTACGTGTTCATGAGCCTTCGACAATACCATCCTTTTTTTATCAGGCTTTTCGCAGCCTTACAGCCTATTGGTGATAAACAGACTTATAACCTAGAAGTGTCTATATCGCAGAACCAGGTCGTGTCTCTTTGAATCGAACTAACTCTAGAAGACGTGTTATCGTACTCGTTTATGGTAATTCTTAGGCACAACACCAAAAGGTCCAGCGACAATGATTGCTTAGTTGGCCATCTCGTACTTAATATATGCCAGGCATTAACGATTGCTCCCAAAGCATACTAGATCATGAGTTCTGCATCGTAGGTCTTTCCGCCGGTGAATACGGAGTCCATCTGCATCCGACGTGGCTTTCATCACTTGAAAGCACGCGTATTGTCGAGCAACCTATCTTCGCTAGTGACGAAAGCACGCAGCTTGAGCTTGTATGCTATGCAGATACACAACCGAGTTGCGGAGCTATCGGTGCCACGCACGAAAGGTAGATATACTGCTGGCCGCATTCAGAGTGGCCTTTGATTGAGAGTTTCTAGGTCTTGTGAGCATTGCTTGACTAACTTCTAGGAGGTGCGATGAGTGCACTTTTACTTACGGAGAACACGCGATTGAGATCTCTAATTGTTCATAACCCGCAAGATGCAAGCAAGATGTCCATCTTTCAAGTTGCGTTGATAGTATCTATTATCTGCGACTTGAAAGAGTCATGTATCTGAGTGCTTCATCATCCCCGCTGATTTTGCCTGGTCAGAACGGGGTGACATTCGGTAGCCAAAAGCAAAGGAGAGGTCATTGTCGAGCAGGTTGATCAGACTGTGAGGCTGGGCCGATGCCCGAATGAGTTTGAGATGGAAGATAACAACCTGTGCTACTAACAGCACGTCACCGCCACCCTGCCGCGTCCTCTCCTCCAATCCTTTGAATTGAACATTACCCTTGATTCCAGCTCTTGGCCGCATACCTTTGACATTGTCCGACTTCACTCCTTTCTACCGAAGACAGACTCAGGATGGCAAATGTGAAAGCTCAAGCTGCAAAAGACAAGGTATGCTCTCTGATCAATAGTGAAATTTGATAGTCGAACTCAATCTATATTCGAGGGCAATGCTGCATTCAAAATAGGAGATTATCCAACTGCAATTGGACATTACACTTCCGCCATTCTTGCCGATAGAACAGATTCTACATATCCTTTGAATCGCGCTGCAGCTTATCTCAAGCTAGGCAAGTACGTTCTGCTACTTCCAGGGCCATGCTTTATATATTGATTATGAGTATCCTTTTTTCTATATAGGAACGAGGATGCGGAGAGAGACTGTACAATTGTTTTGAGCCTGAGTCACAATAATGTGAAAGCCCTATTTCGCCGTGGACAAGCACGGCTAGGCATGGGTCTATTATCGGAAGGCCAGCAAGGTATGGTTCTAACTTCGACGATGAGTCGGCTCATTGATAGGTGTGAAGATTTCTTACAGGTCTTGAAACTCGACCAATCCAATACGTCTGCCCAAGAGGAACTGGAAAAAGTCAGGACTTTGATGGAAAAAGAGAAAGCCAAGGTTTGCCTAGAAGCCTTCTTGCAATGATTGTACTAGTAGCTAACGACAGCCTAGAAATCTAGAAAGCCTATCTCATCCGTGCAATCTTCATTGGAGCCAAATTTGGCAACAAAACGTCGTCGCGTACCAATCAAGATCGTAGAACCTCCAGCTGCTGCGACCAGCGACGACAGTCCTATTCCAGGTCCCTCAGAGCCCGTTTCACGTGCGCCAGTAGTAGCAATCCCTGCCGCGACGAAACCGGCCCCTAAAGCGGACATCATGGAAGCAGTATCATCTCGTTCTTTGAAATCGTCCCCGACAGCCGAAATTCTGTCACCTGAAACCAAAGAATTGCCTGCAAAATCAGTGCGCCCGCTTGCTGAGAAGGTGTCATTACCATCAAAACCAACATCATTCAAAGACGCAAAGCAAGCTCGGGAGACTGCCAAATCAAGTAGGGTAGGCGGTGGAATATTTCGTGCCTCAGGTGACAGCACAATCTTCACCAATCGCGATCCCAATACAGCAGATGTTCCAAAGTCAACCCCACAAGCTGCATCTCAACCAGAACTTTCCCGCCCACCCATCATTTCTGATGCTCCAGCTCATAAAGGCCCAGCCACACTATTTGACTTTGTGAAAACCTGGGGTTCGACAATTTCCGACAACGAACGCTGGCAACTCCTTAATGTGAGTCAACATCATACAATTCGAGGAGGCACCTCATCTGACGGCTTCTTTGCAGACCGTTCCTCCCTCAAAATTTCCGACGTTGTGCAAAACATCGTTGGAGCCTGCATTGCTCGTGTCTATCATGGAGACCTTCCTTAGAACGGTCGATGTATCGAACGGTAACCCTGGCATCAAAAGGGTGGTTGCGGATTATATGGAAAATTTTGAGAAGATCCCGAGATTCGGAACCTTACTGCTTTTCCTGAGCAAAACAGAGAAGGTGGTGGCGAAACAAGTTTTGACAGTGTTAGGCGTGGAGAAGCCGACCGGAATTTGGAGCACTGTGGCATAGGTCGCTCCTGTCTCCATTGGCTGACACCTTGGATGACTTGCTCTGATGAGAACTTTTGGATTAGATGATATTGTACATTCTTCAACATACATGCTGAACTGATGTTGAAACCTGAGGGCTAGCCAGCATGAATACTTACATGCTGGAGGCACGTTGCGCAGAGCTGGGTGAGCGAAGCGAACCCCGGCGCTAGCGACAGGGAAGCACCACTGCGTGACCTTTGAGAAACGCGACGCGCTTGTTTGCACTTGTTTCATCACTCTTAAATCTATTTACGCATTTCAATCGCGCTTTCACGATCGTTACGTTTCAGCCTGGGCGCTTCGCGGGTGCTGGATTATTCATTGTCGATCCCTAAACGTTTCTGTTCCTTACGCATCGATTGACCACCATGTCGGATGAATGGGTGACATCTCCTCCCTTTTTGGCACCTTTACTTATCTCTGCATAATATAATGGCCTGGTACTGAGGCCCGCTTCAGCCACCAATACGATATAAGTACCCTGGCCCTCTTTCTGCATTGAAACTCACCTAGGTTAAGGTCAATTGGCTTATTCTGTCATGCCAAATGACGTGACTTGGACGGACAGATCGAGGCTGTCCGCATGCAAAGGTCGGACTGGATATAAGCTGACATGGACTCAAAGCCGGTCTGCAGAGACGTTGAAGTCACCTAGTAGTCACAGGATGTTACATCTCAGGACGTCCATGTCCTTCAATGTCCCATGACCCTTAAATCGATCATACTCGCCACAATTCCCTCTTTGATCCTCCTCTTAAAGATATTCGAATGCCCAGTGCCCTCCAGTGCCCATGAAAAAAGAAGCGAGAAGAAATAACCAACCGCTTTCCCCTTTATCCGATGCTTGATTCCTTGCCATTTGCCGAGCGTCCGGACCCAATACCTTTTTCGTTTCCTCGTTGTGATGTTATGATATTGAGCCTTAGTGGCATGCTAAATGTATCATCATTCAAGAATTGCATGCGTTCTTGTCCCATACTGATTGGTTAGATATATTCATGATGCATCCCTTCACTTACAACTGCCGCTTCCGGATACAACAGCTGCCATGGAAATAATGCCCTTGAGCTGACGCTTGGTTGCAACAGTGACTGATATAGTACCATTTGCTTGAGTTCGAGTTGGAAAAATGATGAATGTATTTCTCTAATTTCTCATAAAGTCTACAAAATGGACCTAGCGGCCTCCCGAGTGCTCGGTCCTAAGTACAGCGATAATGGATCGAAAAGGGTACACTTGTAAATTGTACAAGATACGAAATCATGCACAGGTAGAATGAAATGACGTGAAGAAATCGCGTATCTAAATCAGAATCCTAGAATGTAAGGTGTAAACGTTATGTGGAATTGTGCGTGGGTGTCTAGCTGGGAGATGTCGTGAAGAATAAAATGGTGTAACAAGGAAAGTACAACAAGGGTTGGAATACACTCTATGAATCATTCGTGCAAAGCGCCTTGAGCGCCAGTCGTCTAGGAGAATGTCTTGTGTATTCGTATAAGCATGAAATTGGAGTCAGATGACGCTGGAAATGTGGCAAGAGAAGAGGGATAACGCCGGAGGATGAGATCGAGAAGGGAACATCTACGGACGCCAAGATTTGTTCATGAAATGCCAGGAAACCGTCATTCTGCCCGTGCTGAGCGGTTCAAGTAGCTTGAAAAGGGCGGGCGACATGTCTGTTGCCTAGGTAAGCGCCTTGTTGTTTGTTGTCAATGAAATAACATACCGATGTCGTTGTCTCCGCAAGATTGACAACTGTCTCTTGTTAAACCGTACGCTTTCTTGCCATTCTTAGGATTAACGATTTCTACCCACTACATAGAGAACGTTAGATCTTTCCTAGGTCTCGGAGGGTCCGAGCAGAAGAAAATGACTGTACCTGATCGCAATTGGAACCCTTGTTTCGGTCATAAAGGCCTTTGCCAATGGCAAGGATGAGATCATTTTGATTGTTCCATTTTCCACAGTTGCCAAGGCCTGATACAAAATTAGTTTTCGAGGTCCTCGACATCACAATGTCTTGGCAACTGACCTGGGTAGAACCAGGTGCCCTATAAAACGACCATGATGAGCCTCGTTACGGCAATAGTGTGGCGAGGAAAACGTACCCTTCCTACGCGTGTGAGGCGCTTTTCAATGTCGACGAGTTCCCTGTTTACAACAGGGACGGGGGACGCAAGTGTCATGAAAAAAGACGCAAGGAGGGCGAAGACGAAGAATGCGAGCCGCGACATGGTGATGTGTAGGAATTTAGTGGAGGGAGGGTGAAAGAAGGGTCAAAGCGAGCGGGGGCACTTGACTGGGGAAATGAAGTCGATACTCCTGCTGCTTTATAGCCCGAGGGCTACTGTTACGCAAAGCATCGTGCTCGGACGGATGTTCATATAAACAGGCGCAAATGCTTGACCGGGCCTGGTCGGTGTATGAGGGTGGCGTTTGGCTCCTCCTATTGGTTCAGGCCCTTTAATCCCGAACAAGAATAAAAATTACAGGGCAACGGCGACACAATGATTTTCAGCAATCCTAGAACTGAAACCACCCCTCAAAAGTTTGATCCCAAACGCTTGGGGTATTATCTTGTCCAATGTGAGCGTGTCATCCCTTTTTTCCGTCTGCTCTGGATCCCTCGAACACGCTTGTGTTCGAGGTGGGAAAGATAGAGGCGTGGGCGAAGATAATTCTCGGAGTGCGGGGGTTATCTAATCGCGGTGATTGCCATCTTCAACGGCATGGTGAGATTGGAACTGACCAACTTGGATGCCTCCCCTTCTACACGCTGCACCTCCACACAACTAGAAATTTTCTTTGATCCCCAAAAATTCCTCCATTTGAGAACACGAATATCTCCACCGGACCTTTTGACCAGTACCACACTCCTTGGATCCTAATGACTCTTGTCGCCGAAGTTGTTGACTTTCCACCAAGATAACAATGGATAAATTCCATGGTGACGACCGGAATGAATGCTAATGGCTGCTCGCAAAAAATGATTGTTGTCTCAAGAAACGCGCCAATGGTTACGCCATATGTTCCGTCATGAGCAAGTGTCATGATTCATTGAAACGCCATGAGGTAGAACTTGTGATCTTGCGGTGGGATAGCAGGAGTTCAGTTCGAATTTTCTGCGAAGTCGTGCAGGGCATCTTTTTCGCTGACTTCCACTTTCGGTATCCCAACAACGTGTTGAGAACCTGCAGGAGCGCTTGTACTCTTCCAGCAATCCAAAAATGTTCGAAGTTCATTTGGAACCTCTTTCTTGGAGAGCCACTAGCAGAACGTTCCATGCGCTTCAATCGCGCTCTTCCAATGTTCTCCTAGTCACTATCCGCGCAAGCACAACTTGTCCAGATTCTATCAACGCATAACCCTTGTTCACACACTTTTTATCCTGGTCTGGGTGAAGCTTGAAGTAAAGCCGCATAATCACCCTAGTAATCCCAATCATAAGGTGTCTGATGGCTTGAAGTCAGCATTGTGGACACCCAATACCATTGTTTCCGGTATTTCTTTGTCGGACCTTTCCCAGAGCTATGGCCCAAGTGCGCCTTGCACGAACTTCGTTCCCAGGCTGGACAATTCCATTCCCAGATTTCTCGTCTCGACTTTTTTTTCGATTGCAGTCTTGGTTTTGCAAGTGTACGCATCATGTGCTTCAGCTTTAGGCGGCTGAAATTATCTGCCAGTTCATTATTTTCTTCGCTGTGCTGCGGCGTGGTTGATTCGTAATCGCCGCGAGGCCCCTGCAATAGCAAAGATCTCACGTACAATGAGGATACTGCCTCGCGTTATTCTGTCACTTTACGAGTGGTCTTGCGGACAACATGATGCAAATGCTTTGTTCCTCATATTTCCTGAACGACATCGTTCTAGCCATTTCGAGTAGTTTAACTGAAAAGCCGTCAATGTTGTTTTATAACGAAAACATACGACATGAGCATGCTTGATGTAGACTAGCGAGGTACAATAGCGGGGACAAAGAGGAGTACTTATGGACAGGAATGGTTAACGGGGAAGGCGGGGAGGCCGTCATCGGCCCGAATATAGGGTTCTTCCTCACGTGCCTCTTCATTTCACTACCGTACACTGGATTTGCCCTGGTCTTCCGGAAGTTGAGTGTCGCTGTCCAGCTAGCAGCACTTTAGGCGTGATAGCCCAAGGATCAAGGTATCAAGTCTCATTTATACAAATCACCACCAGACAAGCCTCAAGGAACCGAGAATTACGGAGAAGAGATGGCTGCTGATCTTGCCAATGGCCGGACTTATGGTCAAGCTATTCCAGTAACGCGCAGCATTTTTGTGTTGCGCCTGTTCCCTTACGATGCTTTTAGGACCAGATGGAAAGGATTCTGAACTATTTTGATGCGCATCTTGAATTGATCAGTGATGTCAGAAAGTAAAATGCTTTTATACACATCGCTGACGGTTCTAGTAGGTCCGAGAACTGTACGGTGCACGCGTTGCTCTAGAAAAGGAGTACGCAGGGAAACTGCAACTTCTCGCGCGAAAAGCTTCTGAAAAGAAAGCCAAGATGGAGTCGCGCTTCATTATTGGGGATGAGCCATCCAAATCTTGGGACAGCTCGACCCTCAGACGAAGGTCAGCCACCTATTAGTTGTTTGCGCACCGTCTTCATTGTTTCTGGACATACGCAGTACCCTGAACAACGCGTTTGAAGAGATCATGGGTTCGATGGCCAATTCAGCTAAGGACCACGTAAACCTTGCAGACAAGTTGAGTTCCGAGGTAGTGGAAGTCCTGAGAACCGTCGGGAAAAAGAATGAAGAAGCAAAACAGAAAGTAGAGCCCATATCTGCGCCTATAGATCCACTACTCACCACTGGTCACGTTGTGGTCTTAGGAAGTGCAATTCTTCCAAAAATTACTCTCCGAACGCGATCGCGTTTATGGAGAGCGTCTCAAGGTTAGCAGATTGCCCTTGGCTTATGAACATTCCTCTGAATTGGGAACATGTCCAAAAGAGTAAACAACAGGTTCGCGGCCGCGTTTTCCCCTGTGAAACGAGCCTGACACCGCTTCTATAGTACGACGAAGAATGCGCTGAGGTTGAATCATTCCGACAGAAGCAGGCAGGGTTACCCCACATCTGTTGACCTCAACCTCGGCGATCTAATAAGAGTCTCAATGCTTAGGGACGTGCAAGTGATGATTGGCACGCAGATCGGGTCGCAAGGCAAGCGGAACAACAACGCAATGAAATGCTGAACAGCAAGAAGTGAATAGCCCTGATGTTGCATCCGCAGACTATTTGCTAATGGTGTATAAACACAACTAGCATATATCTCATATCCACTGCCATTGCCAATCGAGCGAAAGCAAAGTTTTATCAAGAAGACCTCCCGAGTTTGGAGAATGTAAATCACCTTCATCTTCTTGTCGATCAGTGTTATATTTACTTTCCATGATTTGATCCCAGGAGCTGCGTATGTTCTAAGTGCTGGCGGTGTGAGATAATTACCAGTCCTCATGATCATTCACAGAAACGCTTCAAGGTCGACTCGTCAATCGATTGACCAAGGTTCTTCTTCAGGCACATACGCTGGAACGAGCTCATCTCGACTCCCTTACAACTTATATCGTAGGGGTTGAAGGACAACTTGATCAAGTCAACGCAGTCGAAGACCAGGACATTTTCATCGAATACAATCTCAGGACATTCACTGCTCCTGGTGATTGGACTTTCGATGCTTGCTCCATTCATTACGACACGGTGAGAGCCCAATTCTTGATGATGATTGTATTTGGAACCTGATGCACCCGATGCGTAGGATAAAATGAGTGTCGAACCAGAACCCAAAATTTTCATACAAAATAAATTGAGGAGATGCCGAGCGAAACTTCAAGAACTGTCTCCACTTATGGATTCGAAGCGTGCGTTTACTAATGCGATTCATCCTTCGTGTAACTAATGTCCCATGTATGTCAGGAATTGAATTGGATCAATTGTTATCGCAGGTCCTCTCAACGGATCAATCCGTTGGTGATGTTGATGAACTGACAGACGTAAGCAAGTCGTCTCTTTATAGGCAGAATTTAATAAAGGTGCAGAGATATCTGGAAACTGGACACCAATTGGTCTTCTATGCGACGTCGGAGAGCGTTTTGAATACAGAGATGGACACGATAATGGGGGCTATCGGAGGTATGGTCGCTGAGTTTTCCTTGTCGTTACGGCGGCCGAATCTTTCACAGATGACGAGGGCGCTTCAAGGCCGCACTTGTTCAAGAGCTCGTCCTTTTCTATACCAACCCAGTGCGCGTACTGCATGGTACGTCTGGAGGGAAGAATGGCACCGTTGACTTTGTCTAATAAGTTCCTCGAGTCGTCAATATGGGGTTTCAACAAGCAAGGGAAAACTTGCACACTCTGCGGTTTATCGGTTCATTCCAAATGCGAGTTGAAGGTGATGATTATCGGCATCCGCCATTGTCTTCAATTGAGATGGCGTTGTTGAATTGTCTGGTAGGTCGCCGCAAACTGTGAACAGTCAGAAGAACGTCAGTCGATGGTGGTCAGGAAGAGTACAAATAAGACTGGCCTTCCTGGTATAATCAAGAACACCGTTCAACTTTACACCACCTGACCTTATTATAGCGTCAGGACCTCCAATAGTCCCTTCGGCGTCCTCTTTCATCCAGCCAGCAGCGACAGAGGATTTGTCACAAGAGGGGGCCTTGGGCGCTCGTGTACTCTTTGATTTCAAGCCCACTTCTGAGTTCGAGCTGGCGGTGTATGGTAGGAGGTTGTGCTACTGTGTCTTCAATTACGGCTCAAGTGTTGCAATGTAGATGGGATGAGAGTTCGGGTTTTGGAAGCTGACGATGGTTCGGGTTGGGTGAAGGTTGCAGATGACGATGGGAACAGTGGTCTCGTGCCTGCTTCTTATGTAGATATCTTAAATAGTGGGGCCGTAGATGAGGAGGAGGGACGGCAAGGTGTTAGCTGTCAAGGTAGGGATTTTTGCTGGATGCATTTCAACTCACCGAAATTGCTCCGCCAGTGCGAGCCATCTACCCTTACGATGCACAGAGCACCGATGAATTGAGTCTTCGAGAAGGCGAAACGCTGGAGTTGTCTGCTGGACCCAAGGGAGGCAAAAACTATGGAAATGGTTGGTGGGAAGGTGAGCATGTGCGGCAGTTGATGTAGGATGTATTTTGACTGTTGCAAATGGGCCACAGGGTTCAATGCGCAAGGAAAAAAAGGCATCTTCCCCAGTAACTACGTTCGTCAAAACCAGGCCGTAATGTGCGCCTAAACATTCTCTACTCACCAATTTTTTTGCAGGTTGAGGCGTTATGATTGATATCATCTGTTCTCAATTGAGACGGCCGGGGGGTCCACAGAGTTTATCTCGGCGCTTCAATTCTTGTTTAGAGTACAGGGACATCAAAGAATGTCCGACTTGCATCAAGTTCCACATGTAAACGTCAACGGATTCTATTTACCAACCTAACAATCGAGTAATTGTTACACAGGTATTTAGGCGGAGAGAGAACTCGCAGAAAATTCGCCATATACCTTGCGCTCCTGGGGAGTCAGGGTTTTAGCCTTATTGTGGGACAATTGGTCTTTTGTTCCGCCATTTAGCACGGTCAATGTCATTATTCGAATATCTTGCGACGCTCACCGCGCAACCCCACAAGGGCTTTGAGAGCCTGACAAACCCTGAATTTATCCACCAGCAGTTAGGCCCTGCTTGGACTTCGATGCAAGGAACATCTTGCGCCGTGGCCAGACCCCAAGTCGCAGCATTCATTGTGGACAGTGCTACTTTGGTTAGATGCCGATCAAAGCCCAGGTGTTAGCCCTTGTTGGGTGAGCACGTACCAGATTGTATGATAAGGCCCTCTCGTCCTCAGGGCGAATCTTTGCTGACTTGGTGCTGTTGCCGCTGCCGATTCGAGCTGAAAATAGATCTGCGTCTGAAATTTCGACGGCCAAGGAGCCGACCTGGATTTCGCGCGGAGCCCGATGAAATCTTTCGTCACTGTTGGAGATATCGTCGCAGTCGTTTTTCTTTTGGGCAACGGAGAAAGATTTAGTGCCAAAAGGCGACTGGGAATAAATCGGCTTCGGAGCTCTTTCGATTTTGTGGCACTGGGAACTGTGTCACGGCGCACCCTTGACATGCATGCGAAAGCGCGGCTCTTTGGAGGTGACCTCGATAAAATGCTTCAAGGCTTTGACCTGTCCAGGGCCTCCATAGGATCACATTCTATTCCAGAGACGCTTGCATCCGATGTGGTATCATACCAGCCTATCAAGTCAGGTTCTTCCTACCTACTTCCGGACATTCCAGAAGGATGGCGTATGAAATTACATGCATCGACGGGGTCCCAGAAATTGGATCCTGTTCTCATGAGCTATTTTCCAATTGATCTTTTCTTGGCGTCACTATAGAACAACCTCATATCGATGGTGTGTTCTCCCTGCTGAGGCTGTCGTTCTATCGATGATGAGAAACCATGAAAGGGAAGAACACACTACGCACATGGGTGAAACGGGGTCCATTCAAAATTTTCATCACACGGTCCACGCGTTTTCGGACGGTGACAGGCAAAAATTATCCAGAGCCGTTGGCTTTAAGTAGGCAGATGAAATGGGAGTGCAAGTTGGACCCTCTTCCTCCTAACACTGCGTATGCCGTGTTTGTCGTGTCCAAGTCGTCTCCTAAGGCAAGGCATTCTTTCTTCGATATGCGGAGAGCTTCCACCTCGCGACGTATAGACAATCTTGACGAAAAAGGGTGAGTCGTAGGTAGTCGATCCATTTTCGGTTGATAAGACGATCCGTAGATCCAGGCTCAGGTATAGCTGCACCATTTGACGTGGTGGTAAGCAAATATACTTGTCATCTATTCCCAAGGCTCTGACATCCCCACCCCTAGGCCCAGTTGGTATCAGAGTTATGTCGTTGCTCACACCTTGCACAACGGTCCTCGGGTTGTACGGGCGCCGAGCTATGAACGCAAGTCTTGTCTATAGCGTCGTCACCCGCAGTCCTATCTCGAGTACCTCTCACCAATTCGGCGCATCCTCGCCAGTAGATGGTCTGGTACTCCTGCGATGGATGACTGCGATGACGCCTCTATCTGACAAATTGCAGCGTATACATTGGCCCTATCCATGTCCTTTCATGAGAACTCTCCTGTGAAGGCTTTATGAGTTCTACGGGCTTTATGAGTTTTACGGAGAGACTCCAGTCGAAGGGCGAAGAACACTCTACTGTGCTTTCCTCGGTTACCAACCTCACTCCCACCGTCAATCCTTGTTTTTATTGGCTGGGAGGGAACGTCTCGACAGCTTCAGACGTTTCTGACACTCCTGATCAATTGGCCATATGTTGTGGCGCCGAACCCAAGCGCGGATAAGCCCACAAGAGATCATGTATTTCCAACCATTCCCTAGGCCCGAAGCGTCGCTTGCTTGTCCCAAGGATTACTTTCCATGAACCAAGTATTTTGGCCCCGTCCATCTCCGTAAAGGCATTCGGTGAGTCAGGCTCTTCTTGCATTCTGTCCGACTGACGACCAATGTTACTTTATTTTCAGATTTCCTAAAGCTCTGGGTCAACTTCCGGAACAGCAGGGTGGAATACCGGTGCGTGTTTCAGTGGATGGCGGAGCATGTTATCATGAAAAAGTTGCAGGGGATTGCAAGGCTGACCCAGACACATATGTTTCCCGAATCTGTCTTTAACAGAGGCAACGAGGGCTGTGAGTCCAATCCACCTCTTACCGACCATCGAGCTTCAACGTCGAGGAGCACCATACTTTGGTAGAATACTAGATTGTGCGTTTGTACCGCAGGCTCCAGAACAGTTCCTGATCCGGAGTCGGGAGTTGACAGTATAATACCGCAAGTCTGTGTCTAGCGTCTTCAGTGACCGTTGGTAGCAGCTATTCGTATACCGAGAGGTGTAGAAACAGACTGAAAATGCAACGAAAACATTGCTATTAGAGTTTGAGGACCCGTAGCTCTCGGATAGTCACGTGTAAACAACAACTGGAAGTTTAGTTTTAAGTTCATTAACACCAGTGCTCGAGCGCACAGAGGCTAGGACAGCGCTGCGAATATGATATTACACCTGGCTGATTAATATATATATCGATACAACAACGAACGAAGAGATACAGAATGAAAGTCCGGGTAAAAACGCCGAGATAAAGCCTACATAAATTATCGACCACCACCCACCAATGTTCGCATATACCCTGCAGGCCCATTTCCCATTGGACCGTAGGCCCCTGGAGTCATAGAAGAAGGTATTCCTGCTTGCAAAGGGCCAAGCGACATTCCGACATTTTGTGATTGTTGATTTCCAGTATTATTCGGTCCTGGTGTCTGATTATGGACATCTCGTGCAGATCCACGGTCATCTCTTTCGGCGATCGTGGCGCCTCCTCTTGCGGGATCTGCCAAGCCGTTTGCCATAGAGAAGGTTTGACCAAGACCGTAAAGCTTTCCCGAGTACTCGTCATCATCGATATGATCATCGAAATATAGTTCCCGCATTTTGAAGAAGGTCGAGGATGTTAAAAGAGAATCCGATCCTGCTTGTTGGCTTGCACCAATTCTCAGCACCTACTCGCGAAATTCAGCCGGGACTAGAAGTACAGATGATCGGATTGATAACATACCCCGAGGTCATCCGCTACCTCTTGCAAGCCTCCTTTCAAAGCTTTCGAGGCTTTCATTAAGAATTTGATGTCATAAACAGTAGGAAACCAAATATTGAGGAGCGAAAAGAACGCATCCTCTGTCGTCGGCAGTGATTCCGCGGTGAGAAGTTTTACAAAATATCCAAAATCGTAGCCACTGAAGCAATGTCATGATCAGTTCCAGTGTGCCTCGGATGGTTTCGTAACCGCGGATGCTCGGAAAGAGCCAGCTGGGCACAGCCCAAGCAGCATCGAGACGCAAGGCCGAAGCATAAAGCCCATTTGGTGGCGGATGGGTAATGTGAAGGATGGAATGAAAGGCTTCGCACCTGTGAAATGATATCCACTTCGTTTCAGGAGACAACACCATTCCTGAAGTGATCATAAGCTCCGCAAAATCATTCGGCAGAACCCCAAACTCCTCATGTCGTTGGAAATCAATGCCTGCTTTCTGTAGTTGGTCTATGGAATCGGGAGTATACATATCGTCACTGTGAGAGTTGAGCGTCAAAAGCAATCGGTAGTTCAGATTTCATTGCGCACGTAAGGCAGAACTTGAAGTTGAATTGCCATGTAGAGCATTCCTGCGGGAACTGGCCCTCCTCATCCGCGAGTGTGATGCCAACCTGGATGATCTTCAACAAGTCGACATTGCAACGCATGGTTTGATAGTGATAGTCCGACGATGTTTTGAAGGCTCCGATAGGACGAGCAACTACCCCAGGGAACTCGGTATCCTATAGTTCAGTCAGTCGGGTGTGGTAAATTCAACGCGGTAAGATACAACCATTGCAACATACGGGTATTGGTCAATAAGTTCGCGTATGTTTCTCATTTCTGCCTCTAGGTTTGGGGCCCATACCTCGCGTATTCGGGCCATGACTGAGAACTATGGAATATGGAAATGTTCAAAAGGACGTGAACCACTGACGACTGAGGCCACGGGGCGGTTACAGATTCAGTTCGATTATGTAATATGCGTGAATCTGATAAGATTGGGAAAACTGGACTTACATATTACGAGTTTCTGATTCTGTTTGCAACTCTAACATTTATGGGGACTATGTATATACAGGACAAGAGATGAGGCGGCCAAAATTCCAACGGTAGGTAATATTGTCAGGACTATATCAAAACCAAGCCATGTAACTCGTCTCCTCCACTAGATCGATAGTGAGAGCGCCATGGTCGAAATTGAACTTCACGTTTTCCGCTACGCGAGGAGAAGAGGGAATAAAAGGCGTGGGTTGTGCAGATGCAAACGTGTACCTTTCTTCGACGCCCAAACCCACGCTGGAAAAACGGTAGATGTCCGGCAGCCATGAGTCTTGGAGAGGCGGAGAAGCCAAGTCCGTGTTCATGTTCAGCAAGCACCGGGCCGGTTTTGTGAGATCCATTGCCTGAGATACGGATCGAGCTTCAATCCGTTCAGCGTACTGTGAAATGCGTGTATGTACATTATCGAAAGACGATGGCAACGTCGGTTGCAGTTGTGAATTTCCTGCGTGTGACATATGCGAACTATCGGTGCCATGTGATTGCGATAGCACTTGTCGTGACCTTTCGACTAGTTTCTGCATGACAGGCTTGCAAAATTTCAGTCTCAGAGCCATCCCTATGAGATATACACCACATACCAAAGCTTTCCCACTGAAAGGCAGGATCTTGGCTGCAGACCGAAAAAGGCGACAACCTCTCTCCATATCCTGTAGGGCATAGCTTGCAAGCGGAGTTGCAGGGGCACGAGAAACAAGAAGAGATAAGGTGACCTGACAGGGATTGTCAGCATATTCCGCATCAGTGTGAATCGCAACTCACCACAGTAGAAAACGTATTGAACCAAAAATGCAAGAACCTCGCACTTAATTGTTGCTCTTGTTCAAAAAGCGTTTCCACTGCCGATATCAGGCTGGAAGCTCCAAGATATGTTGCAATGACAGACGGAGCAAACTGATGGCTGAGGTCAAAGCCGTCAGGACCACTCATAGCTTCGGTGAAATACCGCCGATGGAGTTGCAGCAGGGCTGCCAAAAAATGATTCATGGTCAAAAATCATATTCTTCCCAAACATGCGACATAACAATTCCAGGGACATACCGATCTCACGACTCATGGCAACAAGCCCTCGTTGCATGACAAGAAACCGGGGATTTACGTCATGCGACTTATGCTCGTCAAGAAGGGAAGGGACACCGAAGTCCCGGACGGACTTATCCAGATCCAAGATGCGGGAGTATACCGGCGGCTCGACACACACCATTGCTTCCAGCATGGGTGTTAGGCATTCGATGAAAAATGAATTTTTCCACTCATGATCTGTGCGAATCGGATTATCGAACGATTGAAATAAGTTTGCCGTAGATGATAGAGGGAGGCAAAAAAGTGCGACATGAATACGTACACACAATCTCTTCCCTGGGTACATATAAGCCTGGTCCGACGCATGTGGGGGGCTTGGTGTCGACATGTGCCAGTCTTATTGATGGTGGTCGCCCAAGCGAAAGACTCTGGCAAACGCCAGAACGGTCAACGTAAGTTTGAGCCAGTAAGGTAGTCAGAAGTCACCATGCGACAGTCCATATTGAGTAATTCCCAGAATACGGCGCGGCGCTTCTCATGCTCCTCTGGCATACCCTTCATTCTTGGAGCGTCTCGATCTGGTTCCAGGTTAATCAAGAGGAACATTTTCCGAGAAAATAGGAAAACACACGGAGCCCAAGCTGTCACAAGTAAATGGTGATGTTAGACTGATTTCGGATTCCACTTGCAAACCACACTCACCCCTTGAGCCAGTTTTGCGACAAAGCCCATAAGATTCCAAGCATAGCCGACAGCCTTCTTATTGTCAGAGAATATGAGGTGATACCAAATCATGAAGAACTAGAACGACTACACCATCAGTTCGGAAAGTGATAGAGCAGAAAGACTACGTACGAGAGCATGCAGGACATCAAAATCCGGCTCCTCCATAAGTGGAATTTCGCAAACGGCAGCTCTAGCCAAGTGGTGATATGCTTCCCCGTGCAAAGAGCCCAGTGGACGATTGAGGTCAACCAAAGAACCTATGGATAGGTGCATTAAGAGAAGAGCCAACCGCCGGGGACTGAGCGATTCTATTGGTGTCGAGTAACAGTAATGCAGAAGGTTGGGAAGGAAAGTTTCCGATGAATCCAAGTTAAATCTACCAATGTCTCAGCGAGTTTGATATATGAGGATGACAAACACACTTACTGCCACAGTGCGTTATTTCTGGCTTCTTCGCAGATTCTATGCGCTTCGGCCTTCGGCGGTAGGGCATCTCGTATCCGTTTGCGAATGCTCATGTCGACTGTCCAGGGGAAAGGGAATGTCGCACTAAGCTGGAGGATGTCAGCTCCCACCTCCGGTGGCGTCGATTCTCGCCCAAAGCGTTGATCTGTTTCCATAGACTGGGTCCCTCCTGGGCGTTGAGGTTGGGAATTCAACGACAGGGCCACCACTGATTCTTGTAGATGCTCGTCTCGAGCAGTGGCGGATAAGTCAAATGGTATGGTTGTCGATGATGGTTGGAGGTTATGGGGATTTGTTGTGCCATAAAGCTCTTGAGAAGTCTTGATTTTCAATAAATCGGCAGCGAGCAAAGGATGTGGTTGATTTGAGCATCTTGTTTGAAGACATTCCAATGCATCTTCTAGCTGGCGCACTCGGTCGCTAAGTTCAAAAATCTTCTCATGAAGCTGCTCTGCACCAGCAAGGATAAATCTGGTTTCTTCTTGTGAGAAGTTGTCAAATTTTGCACAATTACGAAATTTTACCTGCTTCCGCGACCGGAGGTCAAAGCACCTGCAAAATGTCAGCCACAACGCAAACAGACCAGCACGCAAGAGGAACAACCTTCTGGACAAAGCATTCCGCATCCTCGTTTAACGCAAGACTTCAGGGGAGAAGTCTTGTGAGTCTATTGTTTACCCATGATTGAGTATTAGGTCAACCCTCACCTGACAAGGAAATACGCGATCACACTAATGAGAAGAAACAATGTAAAATCATTGGAGCATTGTCCAGCTTCACATTTGCAGCAGGACAATATTCTTACCTTGAGCTTCAGCCTAAGAAGCAGACGGTAAACATGTGTCAGCAAACGATGAAACCTAGCAGATACTTACTTACCTCCGACATTCTTTGCAAGACAATTTACGATTATTCTTGTCGTCGATTCGTCCTCTATTAATCCCAGTGTTGGAACTCATGCCCTCCGATCGACCAGTTCTAGCATTATCACCTCCCATCCCCATGGCCATAACTTGCTCCTCTGCAGGCCCAGATCCGGTATCTTGATACGAAGAAGTCTCCCCAAGAGTTGAGACGTTACGTGCCCTTTTTGTCGGTCGCGTATGCGTCTCTGGAGGGTAGGCCGGAGAATTCCCGAGCATTTCTGAAATAATTGGACTTGCAAGTTGAATCAGAGGTTGGTGGCAAGGACGACGATGGGGAAACGGAAGGGGATGTAGATTAGAGTTAAGAATTCCACCTCATCGGACTGCCGACCCGTGACTTCCGGAGGACGAATGCACGTTCTAGGTGCCCGTCTACAGAAGGCAAAAGATACCATTGTGGAGTGTTGACCAGAAGGCTCATCTGCTTCAGGGTGCTTCAAGCCTGTGCCTTAGGGTCGTCAGTCCATTTCATACATTCGGTATGTTGATCTTGGCTTTTGGCGAAAAGATCGATAGCATGGGAATCGACGATTCCCGATGATCAAGGGGTCCCAACTGTCCTTGTGAACGCTTGTAATGGGCTTGGAGGAGGAATCCAAAGTCAGCTTGGCAATGGAACCTCCAGACGTTGAGTTCAGAAAGCAAGAACACACCAACAGATGATATTTGTTTGATAGTCACTGAACACATCACATCCGGCACAACGTGACAATGAATGACTGCATTTCACGGACATAACAAACCTTATAGATAGAGCGTTCGATTACATACTTACAACTCATTTCAAAGGAGAAGTAATAATGCATCTAGCGATGATTTAACGGTACACAAATAGTCGACAGAGTCCGTGATAGTGTTGATACAAGGAAAGTACACGAAGGCTGTTGAAGTATGAGTCCTTACAACACAATGCACATGCATTCGGCCACAATAATCAGGTTATCAATACATCGTCTAGAAGAATGCCATCCAGGTTTGGTCGCTGCTCGAGTTCAATGCCCCGAGCTCGAAGTTTATCGTGTCCACTACGGCCATCTTGGACGATGGCGACAAAGCCAGCGTCGTTGGAGGAGGCTGAATTGCAGGGCCGTCGCTCGGAAGCACGGTACCAGAGTAGTAAATCCCCTCCCCAAAGGACGTTCGTATCCCGTACAACGCCTGTATTCCATTCAGCTGGGACGAGAAGTTCGGGTTTGATGACATCAGACTTCCACCGCCACCACCATATGCACCCGGCGTTGGCGACATCCTCGCGAAAGGCGCAGGGGGAACTTCGGAAGGCAATACAGGTGATGTCTGTGACTGAATTTTGGGTGGAGGGCTCCAGGAATGTGAAGGGGGGCAGCTCAAAGCAACAGCCGCGGAGCACTGGCACGGTTTGCGCATGGGAAACAACGCCTTGGCGCGTTGATGCACCTCGACGATGCATTGCGCCAAGCTTCTATGAGATCGTAAAAACGAGTCCGACTGGACTTGGACTTGGGGGGACTGCAGTTGCTGATGAACATAATGGCCCTGCTGACTATATTGATCCACATCAGTGGCATGGCCACTGGACTTCCCATATCCTCCGCTGTATGGGTCTGCCTCAAAAGAAAGGTCCTCAGTTGTGTGTCGGAGCACAATTGTCTCTAGCTCTTGACCGTTTGACCAGCGGTTATAAATATCATATGCTTTGTCGATCATAGTCTCAAGTATTGGCTATCATAACCAAGGGTAGTAAATTCCTCTTACAATGTCATAATGAGGTAAGGACTCACAATAACTTGCATTGCCCGAGGACAAGTGTCCTTCGCTGAGCGAAACAGAATCCTCGCGCGCTCGAGCTCTTGAAGTGCCGCCGGCGAAAGACACGTGAATGGTGCGCGCGACACCAATAGACACAAAGCGACCTGCAAATTGTTCACACCGATTCAGAACACATGTCGACCCAGCAACATTGAAGATGACACAGGTGTATTAGCAACCCACACACACTCTCACGTTGCCTCACGCCCCTGTTCTGCAATGCGACATTCGCGTGGGATACGAGATGTCGCCACTGCTTGTGTAAAAAGACTGACGAAATAGTACTCACAGCGGCGGAGAAAGCGTTGGACCAGTAACCGAGGATCCGGGCTGCCAAGTGAGGTTCACGGCGGTACAAGTCTTGCACCGTAGCTATCATGCGCGAGGCACTGAGGAACACTGCCACCACTGAGGGAGCATACTTGTGTCGTCGATTGAAGGCCTCTTCTGGACCGCTCAGTGCCCGTGTAAAGAATTGGCGGTGTAATTGAAGCAAAACTAGGAGAAGTATATGAGGTTATAGTAATGATGTGACAAGAATATGGGATGGTGAACACACCAGCCTCTAACGCCGTAGACAGCGATGCCTTTTGCATCACTATTGACCTCGAGAGGGCGTCTTTGTTTCTGAGAGGGGTGGGGATCGAGAAATCTCGGATGCGTTTGTCGAGATCCAAGACAGTATCATACTCCAAGGATGGTTGGGAGATGGCGTCGAGAACAGGTGCCAGACACTCGACATAACAAGAGTGTTTCCATTCTTGATCTGATAAAGATTCGTTACACGCAATAGATTGCAAAATCGAATTCGATGCTCACAATGATGCAAACTTTCCGAAAGGTCACATCCTTCGTCCGGCGTATATGACGGCCGCGGGCAGTCCATGTGGTTAATGGAAAGCGAAGGAGGTCTTCCCAGAGATAAGGACTACAAATTTGGCGTTTAGAGAAGCACGCTGTTTCAGTATAAAGGTAGCATACGAGGCGGGCGTCTAGATAGAGCAGCTCCCAAAATAGTGACCGTCGCTTTTCGATTTCTTCTGGTATAACCTTGGACTTTCCTCCATTTCGGTCTGCCAATCTCATTCAATCAGTCAAGCCAAGATGGAGAGAATTTATGGGGGACTTACGGAGACCAATCTATTCCGCAGTAGAACAATAAGGAAGCGGTTGAACCTAATCGAAATCTGACACTTACACTTTGCGCAAGCTTCGCCGTCAAACCCATGAGGCCCCATGCATATCCAGCTGCCTTCTTCTTGTCTGAGAACACAAGAAGATACCAGATTTCGTAGAATAACGCCGTTATAGTCTCCACATTGGTCTCCTCCATGACTGGGATTTCACACAAACTCGCTCGCGCGAGCTGATGGTACTTCTCCGCATCAGGGTGATCAGGAGCCCGCTTGGGGAGGTCTACGAGACATCCGACCGCCAAAATCATAAAGAGAAGTGCCATTCTTCGCGGAGACAGAGAAGCCGTAGAGGATGTGTAGCAGTGATAGGCCAGGTTAGGGTAAAACGTCGAACTCGGATGAGGATTGTATTGCCACAAAGCATTCTGGCGTGCTTGCTCCCAGAGATAGTCAGCTTCCTCCCGCGGCGGGAGGTTGCTACGGATATAGTCACGTAAAGCAAGGTTCGGTTCAGGTGAAATGGTATCTGATAATGGGAAGTTATGGCTTAAGCGCACAATCTCGGCTGCAAAGTGAGCTTCTGAAGGTTCTTCCTTTAAGTTCTTTCATTGTCATGGGGTATCAACGCTGTTGAGAAAAGGAGAGTTGCTTACTTGAATGATGTTTGACTGTTGTTCCAAAGCCATAACTGTATCCTCACTCGAGCTGCGTTCAGCTACTTGATCCGTCCTCGATCCTTGTGCTGCCGCTCCATTCATGACCATTGTAGAGGAATGGGTGTTACGCTCCTCGCCTGTGGCGCTTTGTGTTCCACTGTATAGTCCCATTGTGCTTTTGATACCTAACAACTCAGGTAGCATCAAAGGATGGAGTTGTTCAGGATCGGCTGTGTGTTCGCCGTGTATGGTCTGAAGGGCATCTTCCAAATGACGAATACGGTCGCTCATCTCTTGTATTTTGCTATGCAACTGTTCCGTATTGGCAAGTATGAAGCGCGTTCCCTTGCCAGACACAAGGACGCCTGTGACCAAACTCAGCTGGTCATTCTGTGTAATAACCGATAAAATATACCGTCTGGGCAGATTTCAGCGCAGCCACGTTTCTATGCGAGGCCGTTTCAATGTCAGCCACCGTCTTTGACATCATCGAGGTGTAGTTTGAAACCATTCATACCTTGCATGATGCGCAAGGGAAATTGCGATCGCACTAAGTCCGTAAAGCGTCAGGGTCAACAATGACAACTACCATGAACGAACCTTTAGCTTCAGCCTGACATCGCATATTTCTAATGCTTAATTTCAAAGCATGTGGGTCGGAGCGTAATTAGCTCACCGGCGACATTCGCAACATGATAAGGGGGCCTTCAAAGCCGAAGGTTACGAGTGGCAATAGTCGAGATCAGTATAACGAACCTTTTTACCACCCGGTTTCTTCGAAGCAACGCCGTCTGCAATGAAAATGTGGTCGAGAGGAGCGCTGTTGGAGAAATGATGCTCCTCCAGCTCTGCGGAAAGCTTTTGAGCAGTGGCGCTTGATTTGCGCGCTCGTTTGAGTGGTCGAGGAGATGGGTTGTGTTCAAAGTCGAGGGTCGCCACGGAAGGAACCATGGGATGGCAGGAGTGCGTGGAATTCGGAGGGGGCCTTAGGTGGCAGGAGGATAACCAGAGGGGACGGAGATCAGGAAGAGACTTCGCATAGGGAAAGGTACGTACATATACTAGTATACAGATCAGGAATGCCAGATACACCGGCATCATATGCAGAAGCCAATCCAATAGGAAACTTGAGTAATCATCCAGCTCCGCCACCCAATATGCATAGTGCGCTCCCAGGACGTCCTGGGAATGAATAAATAGATTTGGTGGCTGCGGAGACACCAGATGCCAGTGTGGTGCCAGGCTTGTACTCAGGTCTCCCACCTCTTGTCCGGATATCGTGCTGTGCACTCCTGCTCGACCGGCCGTCTGTCATGTTGTTTCCAAGAATAACCTTCCATCACTGATAGCAGTGATACCGCGATACGAATGAATGATGGAAGACACGAGGTCTTCCCTGAACTATGAACGCGCTCAGTTGAGCGGGCATTAGAGTGGGCGCGCTGCATGTAAATGGTAGTCTACAGACGGTACCGTCGTCGGCGATAACCTTGAGCCATCCGTCAAGATTACGAGCTTGGCTCCGGAGACGAGCTTCAGAGCGAAACATATGGCTGTTTCATGCGCATCGGATATGACTAACTTGATCAATTGAATGAACATCAGAAACGGAATTGCTTCGGACTCGGATTCATGTACTTATGTCAAACGTCTTCAACAGGTGGAGGTTGAGCTTACGAGATCAGGATCTTGTGAGGAATAAAGGGTGGAAGGAGCCACAAGGCCATTTCCGGTTTCTCGCCATCAGGTCAGAGAATTATGAGAGCCTAGAGTCCTGCTTGGTTCCTGCGATCAAGAAAAAGCATAAGGAAACACGAATTCGATGAAATATAGCCACCAACTTACCTATGCTCGCCGCTTGCTCGCCGCATTTACGTATGTTTGGAGTGAGTTTGAATAACTGTATGATTACTGGCAGAGATGATCGTCTCAATATCGTCGCGTATCAAAAAATGATCTGGGGTATGTATGTAATGGTATGGCGCCTGAGAAACTCAGAGCGGGCTCAGAGAGAGAGTTTCCCTCCGATTCGCGCTGCATTTCCATGTTGGTATGTTGTCCGTGGCACGTGATGCTTTCCTTAGACGCGTACTCAGAATCAGCGGTACTGAACTACGATGGTCAGTCACTGATGACAACAATTTATGAAGGATCGTATCACCACAAGCGGTATAGGGGTAGACGTCTGAAACAAAGAACACAAAACCAACTCTTTATGTCCTCCGTAGGGATCATGCGCGCGCATTATATAAAACTGTCGCTCTTATCAAGCTCTTATAGTTGTCTTATAAAATCCGGTGTTATATACTATCAATCTCCCTCGATCTGCAACTTGATCACACATCCCCCAGCATATATGTATAGACAAGCCTTTGGCCTGTCTGGATTGCACGGATTGCAGTTATCAATGCACCCTCACTCGGATAACTCAAAAATACAGTCATGTTGTTTGAAAGATAGGAAAACTGCCCTCTTAGAATAGATTGCAAACCTCCATGCGCCCTCCAGAAAATCAGACTGCTGAGATACGAAAAAACAGTTCTGGGTTTTATGATGGAAACATCGACAGGGGGATGACAGACGACAATCAGACAACTGGAAGGGCTAAACGTTTCAATGAGCTCTCCGTGAACATCGGTGGACTCCAGTGGTGGGAAGAGGTACGGTGGTGTAATTGTGTTCTGGCCAGTCGGACCTTCTTTTCGAGGCTTTCTTCACTTTGAGGGTATAACCACATTAGAATCGCTTTGTATATGGCTAGGATCCTACTAGAAGACTGACAATGCTCAGGACTTGTGTATCCATCTAGGAGACATTCTCTTGCCACAGATCTCCTTACCAGTGGGGATAGATCAGATGGGCCTGAGTGTTCGACATCGTAAATGGAGCACAAAACAAGCCAAACCCTCGTTCCAGATAATTTCATTGAGCGAGTCTGAGCCATTGCCATTTTTTGTTCCACAAGCACAATCCCTACAGTCTGCATTGCTCCAGGATTTATATCAGATTCATGTCGGATTCATGAAGCATTTTTGTTTTACCAAACGTTTTACACTTTTCATAGCATTGTCACATTGAAACGGAATCACCTTTGTATTGATTGGGTATAACGTACCCAAAGGATGGGCTTCCACATGTCAACGGTTTTGTATCCTAGCCGTGGTACATACTCAGCAAAATGGATCTTTGCGATTCCAGAGTCCTTTCAATTTTGCTTTTTTGCAAGACTGTCAGTGATTGCCACACAGCCGTCCAGAACAAACATGATAATTTGAACCAGGATCTCAGACGTGCAGCTCCTTCTGCAAGGCAACCAGTGTGGGATTATGCAGCCCCGGCCTCCTCCTATGGCCATACCGATTTTCCTTGAACCCACATACGTACACGATTCCTGACATCACCTATGCACCACCATTTCTCGATCATCTCAGGGCCAACATGAGTTTTGTTTCCCATAGAGACTGAAGCTTGAGAGTCCCTCGCATCGGTTTCGAGGTCGAAGTAGTCAAGTGAGCCGTGACCTATGCCCCCAGCCGGGTTATATAGTTGAACTAGAGAGCAGTAAGTAGCTGAAGTCAATGGAAAGAGGCAACAGAATTCTACTTTCTTGCGCATCAAAAGGGGCCCCCACACAAAATATACCATGTAGCCCTAAAGCCTCAGCCCCTCCTCGAGTCGCAAGGAACAGTGATTCTTTCCAGTCAATGGCCAACGACACTGACTTGGCTTGTTGTTTTGTTGCTGTCATGAGTCTGTCCCCCTCGCGCAACCGAGAAACAGAGACGGCTTGGCGCATAGCATTCATGATGTCCATACTGTAGCCTCCGGCGACATCTGTCCCTAAACCAACTTTCACATTCAAGTCAAGAGCTTCACGGAGCGGAAAGGGTTGTGCAGAAAAGTAGGCATTAGAAAGGGGACAATGTGCAATGGATGTTCCTTTGGTTGATATTCGAGAAAGATCAGGGGCCGTCAAGAAAGTGCAGTGGGCTTGAATTGTCAGCGGAGTAAGAAGAATATTCTGATCGACTCGTTCAGCATGTCCAGAAACAAAACGTGAAGGGTGCTCACCCTATCAAAGACATCAATATCCTCTGCGCCTCGCGAGGACCGAACCCATTCAACTTGATCTTTAGCTTCGGCCAGGTGACTTTGAATTTTGACATTTTGATTGCTCGAGATTTCACCCAGACCTCTCAGTAGTTCTTCGGAACAAGTGGGGACGAACCGTGGAGTTATCACGGGTTCGACGAGGCGCTGCGACTTTGGCAGTTGTGCGACGCTATCGTGACAGCGTTTGATGAAGGACTTCGCTGCGGCAATCGAGGCTGAGGTTGATGGCTCGATGTACGTTGACGCGGGCCCATTCACAGGTGAGATATCAGTGTCCATGGAAAGTTTTCCAACAAAAGCGCGCACTCCTGCACTTTGCATGCATTCTGCAAGAATCATACTGAGAACAAAATATTGATCTTTAGCAGGAAAACATTGCGAAAGGAAGGACGCAAGTGTACTTCGTCTCTTCCTTGATGGTGCCAAAAAGTAGAACCGTACCCGTTCCGTTCTCCTTGAGACGATTTGCAAGACGTGTATATACCCTGCGTGCTAGCTTTGGGTCTTCATCAATGCGTGCCTCTGCCTTGAGGGCATAGGTATCAAGCCACTGCATTAGTGGAAGATCTAACCCCGTGCCCTGGTACAAAAATTGTGGTGCATGCAGGTGCAGATCGCAAAAGGTAGGAAGGATGAAGGTTCCTTCGGGAATTGCGACCACTTTCTCGCCACGCCGCTCAGACAAGAGCTGTATTGATTCCCGGGAACTGGCAGGCGAGAGATGTGTTATCACACCTTCCTCATTCACGACTTTTATAATTGGATGTAAGCATCGGAAGGTAGTGTCAACTTCCTGCGGCCAACTATTAGTAAATCATAGTTATGTTGTTTGCCAATCAATACGCACTTCAGTTTACCAATGATATAATCCACGAGAATATCTAGATCTCCAAGATTTGGTGTATGAACAACTGTTCCTCTTACTATCATGGTGTGAAAGCAGCCGTTGTAACGCTAGAACTCCACAATTTTAGCTTGGGTATAACCAGTGTCGCCTTGGGCCTGACAATAAGTGGGTCGATTCAGCTCGTGGTCAAACTCTAACAAGTGATATTTGCAAGGCTCTACCGCCGAGTCCAATTTTGATTTGTTTGGTGCTCGGTTGAGAGCACGGTGGGAGCTGCGTTTTTCTGATCATGGTCAACTCTGCATGACCTTGGCAACTCTCAAATGAGTCTCACCTCGCTTCCAAGTGAACTCATTCTAGAGATACTATTCCATACTTGCCAATCACAGGAGGTATATCGATTGCTCTTGCTGATCAATTGGCGGTTTCATGGACTTGTAAAGTTTGCAACCCTGCTTCACGTTCCCATACGAATTGGCGCACGTAATGTGCGCTCATTTTCCGAACAACTAACAGAATCACCGGAGCTCGCAAAGCATGTCAATTACCTTTGGATTAACGGCATATCTGCCGATTACATTCGGATAGCACGCGCCTGCATCAACCTCATTTCCCTGGCATGCTCAAAACCCGTGTTATATTCTCTCTGTTCTCCTCCGCCACAGGTCTGTTTCCTCCACAGGCGACTCACGGAGCTTACTCTCTTCGATAGTTGGGAATGTTGGAAGGGGCTAAGCGAGCTCCCAGGGGCACACGGCCGCGATCTCTGTCGCCAAATGAAACGCCTCCGTGTACATGAATCTCTTTCCTCCGATTTCAATGCCGAATTATTCCCTTCATTGAGCCATTTCTCAATCTCGACTGGATCTTCATACATACAACTACGTCGAGACCTTATGGCCCTTGCACCCCTTCCCAAACTGGAACATATTGTGATAACCACATTCCACTGGATACAAGGACAGGGACATGAGACGACAAAAAAAGTCATAGCATGGGATAAAAGACTTCGGATCCTTTATTTTGGATCAGGCGAGCAAGGTGAATTCGAATTATGGTGTGGACGTGCTAGGAAGGGCGATTGCATTTGGTCGAAACGAATGGATCTCAGGCAGCTCTGTTGAGGACGAGAAGTTCTGTACCAAGATTTATAACACTCAGACTCTTATGCGATTATGATCTCCTCAAGTTCTACTGTCGGTATACTTCCGGATAAGGTACGACAGTCTGCCCTCACTGCTTCCCGAAACCTAATGGCTGACTACATCTCTAGCTCTTTCCACCCACACACATTCATGTTTTCGCCATGCTCACTCGCAACGCTACGGATTAGGAAATAGTCCCGGTCATGCCCCTCGATCGACCTTCGCGGACAGCACGTGGCCGAGCTCCCTAATTAGCTTTCTAAGACTTTCCCCACAAGCTAATGATTACTCGTCGTCTCTTTGCTTCTCTCCCCAACAAGTGTCTGCAGTCTTTGCCAACCATGGCCACGATACGAGTCACGTTCGACGATAATCTTCTCGCAGAATCAAATGAAACTGTCGTTGTAGAGGGGAATCACTATTTCCCACCGACAGCAGTGAGGAAGTCCCTCCTGACCAATTCGGATACGACGTCCATTTGCCCTTGGAAGGGGTGAGCAGGGCGTCATTGTTACAGCTTCTAGTGGTTTCATTGTGATGATTCAGGACAGCGTCGTATTATACCGCCGTGATAGATGGAAAGACTGTCAAGGACGTTGCGTGGTATGATCACATTTGCCATCATTCTGGCTATTTGGCAAATGCGTTCTCGGAAAGGTACTATCCGAACACGATCTCAGACAAAGCGAAGCCCATTGAAGGCTACATCGCTTTCTATAAGGTGAGCCTTCCCGATAGTAGATGAGGAAAATCGTCACCAACTTCCCAGCAGAACAAAGTCAAGATCGATGGATGAAGTAGCATCATACTTGCCTCAAATAGGAGTTTTGTACAGGAGTGATATTTTTTAGACGATTACATACAACATCCAAAGCTTTGGAACACAATTGATCTCTTTACTATCTCTTTACTTTCAACCTTCCCTCGATGCCGACAGTACTTCTGACCATCTTCTATGGGCTAGATATTCTGACCTTCCACAGCAGCATCTTGGAAAACCGAGGTCAACGATAAATCGCGCTTTTCTGGTTTTGATGCAGTCAAAGCGAAAAGTTACCATAGAGTCACGGCGGTTCTTCAATCCAAGCATAGACATGGTGTTGAACAGTATATTGCCCCAAAAATTATATGCAGAAGTATGATACAATCGGACTATGATACATTTGATACATTTATTACAGTAAGTATGTTCGTTGTCATGAATTGTGTCCGGCGTCCGAGTCAACCAATTGATCCTCGCAATCCTCATACTATCCGAATATCAGACGCTTGAATGTAAGATTGGCAAAAACCAACACGGACCTCGCGTTTCCATTGTGACATGACATTTTTTGTCTCTTGCATGAGCGTGTCGCCGATATCATCGTCATCCCCTCCATAGCCCGTCTGTTCACATAGTAAACAGCATGATTTCGCAAGCGTATGCTCCAAAACCGCAATTCTCCTTGCGAGTGAAGGATTGTTTCGCCCGCATTCTACTTTGTATCTCCTGACCGCATCGGACATAACTCTGTCGATATTCTTCAAGCACTCCTCCGCCAGACGAACGGCTGCGTCGGACCGGACGTCGGTTGATGGGTCTTTCGATTCTTCCACAAGGGTCATAGTGGCAGGGTATAATGGACAGGACTCTAAAGACGACTGGTACCAAGTGTCGTGGTGGTTGTTGACTTCTGAAACGAAATCGTCCACGAGTTGGAAGAGGATCGTAAACGAGAGACGCCCAAGTCCTGACACCCGTCTACGCGTTCCTGGCATCTTGGCATTAAGAGCTATCTGTGCATTATCGACGTCGTCAGCACTATTCAAAGAAGGTATGAGGCAGAACACGGACATCTACCGCAGAGATGACATAATCCAATTCATTCAGCCATTCTAAATATAACTCAGTCTCCAGCAATTTGCCTTTGGCGGTGTCGAAACAATCCAAGACTGAAGTTTTAGCAATGTTAATGACACGCTGCACTAGATATTGCGAGATATTTTCATCTAGCAATTTCTTAGTCAGTAAAGAGGTTTCATGCGCTGGTACTGGTACGGATATACCCTTTGGTATGTCCTTCAACTGCATAATTGCGGTATGATTGGTTGGCTCGACAAGACAGTTACGAAGGAGGTGTGCCAGGTCAAAATCTTTCTGTTGTTTCTTTGGGGATTCTGTGCATTCTAAGATCAGGGCGGTTAGTGGGCTTTACGATTCTGGTGGCATACGCGCGACTCACGTCGTTTACGAGGCGACCTTGGTGTGTAGGCTGAGCTGTCTTCGTCGACCTCCCGAAACCTCTTGCGTGGGGGTGTTTCTAGTTGCTCTGTATCGCTAGAGTTGGGTGTCCTATGGGGAGTGCTGAGATATCGTGTGGAAGGCATCGACGAGGAGTGGAGGACAATGGAGTAGCCAATAAGGCTTCGATCAGTCAACAATGTCCGTGTCAGTTTAGGGCAAGTTCAAACGCGTCGCACACTGCACGTGACCTACTTGCTTGCACTTGTTACACTCATTAGTGAGCTCTGAGAGTGTCTCAAACCCTCGCTTTGTTTGTCCAACGGAGACACCCATAAATGAGAAGGCAGAGTGCGTCAAGATTATCGCAGGACCTGATATTAACCCAGTGCCATACCAACGGCAATGCGAATCTTTAAAGCACAAACACAGATATGAGTCTATCTTTTCTCAATCTCTTTTATATCTCTTGTCTATTTCTACAAAATGCTACTATTGGTCCAAGGCCAGGTTGTCCATCTAGACTATGAGATGCTAACTATAATATCAAGGTAATATAAATCTGGTGTAAGTCCCCCAATTTTGACATGCTAACACAACTATCAAGCTTCTTATCACCGCCATCCGCATGTAAGGTAGATGATTAACACTCCCACTACGACGTTTTTCCTGAGTCAATCATCCGACATTGTGCTCAATCAGCCTCCGCAGGTTCTCCAAAGAGAAGTGCACTGGGTATATTGAGTTCCAACGTTGCGTTCATTTTGTCGCGAAGACGGGTTTTGGCATTGAACCTGGCAAAAGGTTATTTAGTCGCGACTAGGTGGGGAAGAATCGAAATTACAAAGCAAGAACTGAGTTGGCGTAGACTGCGCATTACAGAGATCAGATAAGTAAACTTTCCATTGGACAAGAGACTCACGCCTTATGATGATCAAATCTATCGAGAGATAGAGGAGTGTATCTGGCCTGAAGATATACTTACCGAAAGGGTAGTTGTATATAAGCAGCCTCAGGTGAGTCAAGGACCCGAGTATGATGATGAATGGCTCACCAGCGCCAACGCAACGATGGCTGCAATTCTGGAACCAAAGGTTGGGAGTATGGATGTGAAACTTCAGGAGTAAACACTCACGCTGTGAGAACACCTGTACCAACGAAGTATAGCACTAGAGACCTGATCACATCACCACTCCTGACAATCATAAAGTTTGCGCGAACCCAGACATATATATCAAACACTCCCACCTTTTGGATTTTGTGCCGCTTTTGAACAGAATAACCGACATGATGACAGCTATTGTACAGTCAATGGAAGCCACCGATGCTTTCCCAAGGTATACTATGGGCTTCACGCAAGAAGTCAATTTTATGTCAGTGAGGCGACCGGTATCCATTTCCCCAAGACTTGCCTGAAACGGCCACGAAAAGTTGAGGATCGTCTTTGAGTTCTCCCTGCGAGAGGTTGAGCTGGTTTAAAGTGAGGACTGAATCATGACCAACATACATATAGGCAAGAAAGACTGGTGTAGGCATTAGTAAACGTTATGCACCAGGCAGAACAGAGGTTCGGCGCTTGCCTGTAGTCAGAGCTGGAATGGAATGGAGAAACTTCCTCATTCAGCTCATTCAGCTCAGAAATGGACAACAAATAGGCACCTATGATGTATAGCAAAACCAAACAGACCGATATCTGTGAAACCCGTCGGCATGCAGCAGATTCAGGTTTAGAGTACAAACCTTGACCAACCGAGATAGATTTCGATCCATGAAAAAAAAGTTTCCTGCTACTGTGTTGATGAAAACATCAGAGAACGAATGGTAGGGCATTGGTCAACCGTACACTTCCATATCTGATAAAGGTAGAAGCTAGGGTTTCATCAGATCACGGAAAGTCTGACAAGGACCAGTGCAGATGCATCACCATTGTACCAATAATATCATCATGGTCTGAAACTTCATGTGAATCTCTTTGCTGGTTTGAACAAGAATTCTGGGGACGTACCTGTACGGTTTCCAAGGCCTTCTCAAAAAGCTTTCTGTATGAGTTATTATTGAATAAAAGGCATCATTGACCTTGAAGCTCCTGTTCGCCGATGCACTGATTACATACCCGCAGAACTGTGTTTGATACTTTTGCTTACCAGATGACTTGAGGTCCAGAAGTTGGATCACCAATAGAGTTAAGGAGCATGGAATACATCATGAATGTGCTCAAGCTCAGATGAACTGCATCCAGGAGACTTGTGCAAGCGTGAACTTGATTAGAAGCTTGGAAGGTGTCAAGGATTGGCTTCAGGTACCAGATAAGAGAAATCTGGGTGGATGGGCATTGACTAACGTTCGGAATACTGTTGGGATTGGATGCTTACAAACTGTTTCCGAGGCCTTGAATCATTCCCATATGCAGTGAAATATTGCGACGCCTGCAAAATGGTGATCCCGAAAAGTCTTGAGGTATTTCGTAAATTGAAGTTTTTATTTTGAGTTGAAGATGGGTATTTACATTGAGCCAGCAGTGAAGCCAAGGAAAGCTGCTCCCAGGTTCCTCTGTGTTTCGTTCAGGCATGCAGACATCAAGGATTTGTTTATTGCTTTGGCTAGCCAATTGATTGGGCACTGGACCGCTATTGAGGAGTAGGTTTTGGTTCTATATTTGCTCTTCCTTTTTATAGAATGCTCAAGTCATTTCCTATATGCCATCTTGCTCTGGCCCGGGGTTCGAAGTTCAGCGCCCATCAGCGCGAGGCTATCTGGAAGCTATAAAATGCAGTGTGGAGCGAACAAGCATATCCTTTCGCAAACCTGATTTCCTAAATGAGTGTTCCATTGGTTGCTAGACCTAATTCACATCGTTGGGTGGGCAAGGTGCTCGTATGTCATTTTTGAACGAGAGTCAAATATGTAGTTGGAGACTGGATGTGAGCAGAGTGCAAGCTAAAAACAGACTACTTCGATCATTCCTAAGCCCCGCTTTGCCAGGGGATTATAAATAGCCAAAAGTAGCAGCCATGCTGATTAGCTGGTTGTCGCACCTATACCATAGAAGCTTCATTGATGTCATATAGGAAAGACTCTTGCTGATTATGTATGACTCATGCTGCTCACCAACAGCTTGTGGATTATTTTGCCACTGGCTATTCACCCAGAGTGAAGCCCAGTCTAGTATAATCTGTTCAAGCTGAAAATCTATGGCCTAGCGCAAGCTTGACCACCTAATTGTCTGGAAAAGGCTTGGATAGTTTAACGAGTTGAATGATTCCTGGAACGACTAACAGAACGGAAGGAGTCCTCATTCGTTTTAATGCCTAGACTGCAGGAAAAAGTTTGTTTGGAGTACAGTGCATCGTATGTTTTGAGGTATTCACACAAGGAGGACCACGGATTTACAAAAGCGGATACTGACTGACGTAGTTTGGTAGAGACAGACTGCTTATGTTACACATCAAGAGATTTGTACGCTTCGGCGAAGGTATACAGGGTGAAGCTATGTTGCGAGTCGACCGAAGATCCATGTTAGAGGATACTATAGCTTAGCACGGATCTTGACAAGCGCTTTTGCTTGATCACGCAACAGGCGTCGTAGTAACTTACCGCTGGGTGAAGTAGGAATGACAGAGACGAATTCCACCCCGCCGGCTAAATGCTTGTAATGGACCTTATTGTCAGCGACATGCTGGAAAGAGAAGCATGAGCCAACAATTCTATATTACACGCTCGGATCATGACGCTTACCTTCGCTATGGACGCTTTAATGTCTCGGGTGGAATCTTTACTCTTGCCTGCCCGAGCTGAGGCGTCAGCTGTTAGCACCACAAATGCGAGAGGGATCTCTCCACCTTCAGATAGGATCAGCTAAATGGCACAAAGAGCAAGATAAAGAAGTAAACACGACGCACTGTAGTCATCGGGTACACCGACCACGCAGGCATTCGAGACATCGGGGTGGTCGAGCAAACATCCTTCAAGCTCTGCGGGGGCTACTTGAAACCCTTTGACCTTGGAACTGATGTCAGTTTGCGAAAACCTCCTTGAGCTGATGTGGTACCTTCATGATCTCCTAAACACTATTTATGAGTAAGAAACGTGGCGAGGAAGAGAAACTTAACGGACCTTCAATCGATCAAGTACGATTACCTCCCCATCTTCGCGTATCTTCACCTCATCTCCAGTTTTGACCCATCTAGCGGAGGCGTGTCATGATATAATGAGGGCAGACACAACTGAAGACACTGCATACCCATCGATGAATGTTTCTTGCGTTCTATACCATTGGTCCTGAGTACGATAATCCCAAGAAGGAATCAGGAACGAAGCTTACGCCTGCTTGTTATTGGAATATCCAGCTGCAACGGATGGAGTCTTGATAACGAGTTCTCCAGCCTCATCGTAACCAGCTATAGTCCCATCAGGTTTAACGATGCGCGCGATTGTCCCGGGCAAAAGTTGGCCACTACCTAAGAACGTCAAGTTTACAATCGGTTTACCGGGCTGATGAAGTCTGCTTACTTCCAGATATGCCTCGCTTCTGCGATATAGGCCACATAGTTGTGGCAGTACAAGTCTCAGTCATACCTAAAAAGCAATATGAGGTTTGGTTAGGAATATGTTTGACTGGACAATCCACCATAGGCTTGGCCAATATGGGCCGTTGGGAACATCTCAAATAACTGCTGATTGAGCTCATGAGAAAGAGGTGCAGCCCCACACATTATCAACCTTATATATTGACGTAGATCGTAGTCTTTCGTGGCTGTGTGCTGCGAAGTTTCCCTTGAGCAGTGATGACGATTGTAGATAAATACCATAACCTCACCTTGCAAAGGAGAACAACCTGTGGGGGCACAAGGCTGCAATATCGAAGTGTATCAGAAGGACGCAAAGCGGCTTGATGGACACAACTTACAGGAGGTGGGTGATGCGGTGACGTACAATGCTATTGAGCATTTCAATGAAATTAAACTTGGGTATGACTACCAGTGACATCTGTAGATCTTTGAGTTTCTCAGTCCATTGCGTTTGTGCTTGAACGTACCCCACAGAATAAGATATAATGAAGCTGGCAATAGCATGAGTGTGGCAGAACAAGTCACTCACGGTCAACACTCACATTGATAACTAGACCGTAAATGTCTATCCCAAAGTAGTCAGTTTTCGATACGTTCATCAACGAAAGTAAACCTCTTACGGTAGAATGGAAGCACTAGGGTGCAGAGGACAGCATAAGATTCACGATAGGTGCGCAAAACGGGAAATATTACCTCCTATGGCAACGTCTCCGGGCCGATACCTTTGGTCATTCCAGTCGCAATAATTTTGATGGACCTTATTGTGAACTGCAATCTGAATGACATTTGCAATGAGGGCAAAATGAGGAATTGCTACGGCCTGAGAGGTACAGTTATGAGCTTCATTGGAGGGGTTTGAGGTCTTCTCACCTTCGGTCGTCCTGTCGTACCAGATGAAAAACTAAGGAATGCAAGTTTCGTCTTCCCTTCCCCGGGATCGAGAGCTCTTTCAATGTAGACGACCTTGTTTCTCAGTCCACATTCAACGAGGCTGCTGACAGTCTCGTGACGGGTGTACATGTCGTCAGAGATACCCTTGTGTGTATCGAACAGAATGATGCGGTTTGAAGATAAACCTGCTTGAAGCGCCGCTGCGAGAGCAATAGAGAGAGATTCTGGATGAACGATGACGACAGAAGCCTTGGTCTCTTGCAATTGGTACAAGAGCTCATTGCTCGTGAAGTCTGGATTCGCTCCTCTGACATGTTGGGTTGCATCAAGGTACTGTCGATAACGAAAACGGGGGAAATGGATTCGTACGAGATTATTCCTCCCAGTCTGTGAACTGCCCATATGGTGACTGGGTAGTCTAGGTGATTTCTTTAGAGTGAAGCAAGATGGAAAAGCGATTACCGTAACCTACCGACATGATTTCGACTGAAGAGCAGGACTATTCATTTCGGGATCCTGAGCTATCGGAAGTAAGATTGACTAATGACCAAGCAACATACCGACATCATCCTCGCCTATATGCCAAACAGAGTCATGATTTGAACGAATATGCTACCTATCAGAAGCGCACCTATACTGTATTGCGAGCTCAAGGCATTGGCAAGTCCGTGCGTGCGGGTACGAAGCTAGAACCTCTGATCAGGAGGTACTTCAACCGTGACTCTTCCAGCCACGAAACGCACTTCATGTTCTCCAATTTTCTTCCCAGTATCATCTTCGATTAGCCACGGTATTTCCTTCTGCCTCGATGGTCGAGCTGGATGCTCAGTGTCGAAGAGAAACTGGGGAATTGTGACGTTATCCGGAATGAGTGGAAGAGCGTCTCCACGAGAGTATATGTCCATGCTTGTCCCCGACTTCGAGGTGCTGATCGCAGAACGCGCTATTAGTTAAATGAAAGCAGCGACCGTTAGAAGCGAGCCGGTTGAACTTCAGCATTCGGGTCGTGGAGATTTGTTATTTGATATACGCAGATGGTGAGAAGCGAGCTTGACCCGTGATGCAAGTGGGTCAAGTGTGAACAGTACTTTCCGGCTTCCGGTAATTAGACCTGGACAAATAAAATCAGTTTTCTTGTCTACCTTCGTCCGACCTTCGTCTGTCTAAGTCCATAAAGAGAAGAAAACTGTCTTGAATAGTCTGCTACCATGACAGTAGATCCTGACAAGAGCCTGAGGATAGGGGCTACCGGCATGAAAGACTCTGTCAGTAACTGTACATATGCCGTCCGATACCAATTTGGAAATATCCGGAGTTAAATAGTATCATCAGGAAGGCGTTCTACTAGAGCGCCAGGCCCATATATAAACCTATAAACCGTGAAGGCGCAGCTATATAACAGCCAGCCAGTCAACTCGGGCGGTAAACCTCACCACCTCTGAATATGCTTTTACTTGGCTTCTTATGTGCGCTATAATTCACCAACAACTTGTACATTCTGGCGAAATGTCTGTCAACGATGCTCCGACTCCTGAACACCTACTACAGAGAAACCTAGTGTCGATGTCCTCAAGATTAACTCAGTCCCGGGTAACATGCCCCGGAGAAGGTGCTTCAACTGTGGCACCATCGATACCTCCACCTGGCGAAGGTCAAAACGAAATCCAGGCAAAGTTGTATGGTACTTGGTCTCTCACACTTTTCACGCCTTGAGTGACAGAATTCATGTCGCACGTGCTAGTTGTGCAACAAGTGTGGTCTTTATGAAACAACCCATTCATATCATAACCCCGTGAGGAGGGCTCTCAAATCTAGTAACCCACTCGCGACCTCCGCGAACCGCAGTGGACTTGCTATCCAGGCTGAACACAACCCATCTTCATTGTCTTCTACCTTTGTCCCGCCACAATACAGCCCTGTGCTGTTGGGATTCATTGATGACCCCGACTATCACCAAATGCAGCGTCCTGACATGGACGTGGTAGAACATGATGGTAGCAGCTCCAGTATCAGTCACAAAGCGGCTGCCAATAGGAATGGCATCAGGGGAGCATATCGGTAACTTATAACACTGAAATCACCGCAGCAGCAAAGACAAGATTAGTAACAAATTAATGGCGCACACCAAACAGTCGTAGGAGCATGGACTGGTATAGCGCTCGGGTCAACAAAAGCAAATCGTTGACTGACCTCTTTCTCGTCCACAGCTCTATTCCTTCCTTTGGTTCTCCCTCTCTCTCTCTCCCTGTGTTCTTTGGAATTCAAATCTATAGCACTTTGCTCGTTTGCTCATTAACTGATCTCGATTCGTTCAATGTTTATCATTTTCTCCTTCTGCAATTGTTCCTTAGGACCTTCAACTCTCGGGTCGTTCACTTAGCGAATCTGCCCATGGTTTCATTTGTGTATAGCAGCTCGTGCATGGTAAGATTTATGGAGCGATGTCAGTATAGATAATAAATATAGGCGCGGATCGAGAACGACCGCTCATATTTATAGCTTGACCCTTCCGAATAATGGCAGCCTTGGAAGGGATTTCGCTTCCTCTCGCAATACTCGGCGCAATATCTTGCCACTTCCATTTTTCTATGAAGTAAGGTCAAGAGAACGTCACTAAAATATCAGAGGATTATTGTTCTCGAGAAGTGCATACCGGTATTGAATCAATGAAATAGATACCTCCTGTCAAATGTTTGTAGCTGACTTTGCGAGCTTCGATATGCTAATTTTTTGTCCGTGTAAGGCCCAATATCACTTCCCTTGAAGGCTGCTCACCTTAGATATGCTGACGCGAGTAGCCGATTTTGCCTCGCGAGCCATTCTTTCCGCTGCTGAGGCTGTTAGGACCACAAAGGCAGCTGGCAATTCACCGCTGTATTCATCCGGGACGCCCACAACGCATGCATCAAGTACATCAGGGTGTGTCAGCAAACACCCTTCTAATTCTGCGGGTGACACTTGGAATCCCTTGACTTTCAGGATCTCCTGTTGTAGACCAATGAACATAAGGTTGGTGGCATGAGTCAGGACATACTTTTAGGCGATCGAGAATAAATATTTCTCGATCTTTTGTCATCACAACTTCGTCGCCTGTACGAACCCATCTATGGACAGTGAAGCGACTGCCAATTCATATGCAGCGCTGGGATAGCTTACCCGTTTACGAAAGTCTCTTCGGTCCTGTGATCATGCCATTTGAGTCGGAACCAACCCAAAAGGATTTCTAAGCTCACGCCCGAATGTCGTCAAAATAACCCAAAGCCTTCGAAGGTCCTTTGACTACCAGTTCTCCACGTTCCCCATATCTTGCCAGGCTTCCATCTTGTCTAATAACTCGTGCTTGTGTTCCGGGAAGTAGGCGACCACCGCCTTACTCTTTGGTTAGCACCGTTGAGATGTGATTGGAAAGGTTAACTCACTTCCTAATGGACCCTGTTGTTGTGTGGCAGATACCATCGCCAACGTCGTGGTCATTTCTGTAAGGCCTAGTCGATATACGTCAGTCTAAACAGCACTCAATTGCTGGCATGCCCACCATAAGCCTGTCCAATTTGAGCCATTGGAAAAACGTGCGTGAGTCGCTCTTGGATTTCGCCTGAGAGAGGCGCGGCCCCTTTTACCGATTTTTGATTCAGCTCGCCAGCACTAGGGTTGGGGGTGGGGCATGTACGCACCAATCATAACATATTTGACGTGGCTACAGTCACGTTGGGATACTAAGGGGTCCTGTCGACCAGTCTAGTCACTACACGCAGGATAAAACATTAGCAGCGGTTAGTACCTTGGTGAACGTGACCGCTTGAGGGGGAACGAGACTGACACATTTTTATAAATGCATGAACCTCAAGAAAAAATGTGGCGCGTACTAAAGGTGGGAGATTTGGTGGCGAGAGATGCTGTTGAGCATATTTGAAAAATTGTAGTTCTCCACAACAACGAGCGTCATCTGTTTATACATGTGAGATTAGCGCAAATGGTCGAGCATTGCTTACCGCAGAGAATACAACTAAGTGAAGCTAAACTCAAGAGTAAGCCGATGTAATCGGATGATTTTGGTTAATTACAACGTACGCTGATGACGAGACCAGCAACATCTGATCATACTCAGACTAAATGAATAATGCCTGACTTTCCGGACCAGATATATGCTTACGATAGAAAGGTAAAACTAAGTGCAACTGAAGTCAGAGGTTGTCGTTTGGGGGAATTCTCGGATCACTTACCACCTAAAGCTATATCGCCTGGCCTATATGACCGGTTATCCCGATGGCCGAGTGCTCTGTCCACCTGATTATGGGCCGCCATCTGGACAATATTCGCAATGAGAGCTCGATGCGGAATCGCCACTGCCTATGAAACAATCGTCAGCGTAATTTTCGCAGCAAGGAAACTCGGTGGATTCAATGCACTTTGGGTTTTCCGGTCGTACCCGATGACCAGCAGAGGAGTGCGATCCGTGTCTTACCCTCTCCCTGATTCAACGGCTGTTCATGGAACGCATCAGTCTCTCGAAGACCAATGTCGATAAGCTCTGCGACATTGTGGGCCATTGAGAAATGACTTGATTGACTTGATGGCTCGAGGGAAATAATACGGTTCAATGGAAGCCCTGAAAGGCGAGCAGCTGATAGGGCTACGGGAAGGACGGTTGAATGTACGACCATAAATGTAACCTTGGCTGTTGTGAGCTGATAAGCTAGCTCCTCAGGCGTAAATTGCGTGTTGGAACATCTAGGTTCTGTATGTAGCGCCTATATCACAAAAGAGAGTTATTTTGACTTACGTTACAATGCCGCCAAGCCTGTGGACTGCCCAAATTGTCACTGGGTAGTCTACGAAAGACTACTTGTTACAAAATGATACTTCTCGTGAGAGCCGTTTGGCTTACCGATGTGATTGGGACTGACCAACATAACTTCGTCATGAAGCATTGAGGATCGAAGAACTCTCGAGTTCATTTAACATACCAGTATCTCCCTGATCTGTGATGGGTAAGGGCATGTATATCAAACACTTGACTGGAGGTTTTGGGGCGACCTACTTATGTTATATTCCGTGTGCAAGGCGTTTGCGAGGCCTTGAGTTCGACCTCTCAGCTAGAAAAGAAAATGTGCCCATAAGCACTGGCTACTGAGAGAACAATGTTGACCTACCGTTTCTAGACTTACGCAACGACCACTTCCGTCCTCGATCAAGCAAGGTATATTCTCCCGCTTGGGACGCATGTCATGCTGGTAATCCAAGATAAATTGAGCTATGGTTAGGTTGTCAGGAATGTGAGGAAGATGGGTGCCCGGAGTGTAGAAGTCCGTCATGTTCTTGGGATGAGTTGGGCTTGAAGATGTGCTCACGAAGCGAGGAAAGATAGAAGGTAAGTTTATATCGCAAAGGTTTGCTGCCGATATTTTAGTTGCTTAGTTCCGAAAGGCAATCTTGAATGGCCGGAAACGACCAAGACTTGACTGAGCCGGTGTGGCCTTACCAGCGTGTTTTCCGTCACAGGGTGAGTCCAGTCTAAAAGCTCGGACCGCAATAACTCACGCTATATGGGGTCTTCCAATGCATGAAGACACGATACTATGATGCCCAATGACATCTGAGCGATCCAAAACATGTCAGCAAATGCTCCGATGGGGTAAAAAAGCAAGGGGTCTTGCAAACAGATGTTTGGAAAGATAAAAATAGGTCGTCGGAGACAGAAGGATCATCCGGTCTTTTGGTAGAATTGGCCGGAATTTTAAGCGGCACCTTTGAACAGCGAGATGAACACCGGAAAGGAAGGTCTAATCTTGTTCGTCGTATTGTAACCGGCTTCGACTGCCTGCTTAAAGGCGTCTGGGTGCAAAGAAGTCGTAGAAGAGGGAAGTCGAGACATGGCACCAAGATATCGTCACAGCAATGGTCGAAAGTGGTAGATAAAGCCACGCGCAAAGAAAATTTGAATAGTCACAGGACCTCATACTTGAACGAAAAGCTTCTTGCCATTGTGATGCGTGAGGTTCTGCACCTACATGAAATCATAATCGTGATAGGACGGTTGGACTTGATTGGTTCTCTTCTCTGGCAACGTCCTTTACCTCCATGCTACTCACCCTCCCGACCTCCTTCCGGCTTTTTAGCCAGAACCAGGGTGTGCCTTGCCCCTCCTTTTCCCTCTCAGACTCCGAAATGAGCGTTGGTCGATACTCATACCACCACCTCAAGGCTGCTTCCTTCTCGCGATCACCTGTCTTCTCCAGTATTTCATCGAACAAAGCCTCCAATAGTTCTGCCTTCCTCCCCCTTTCACCCGCTTCATCAAGAACGCCGCTGTCTATTCGTGGGTGTGCCGTGATGAGTTTGCGTGCTTCGTCCAATGCGCGCAACATAAGCGGAAGAGGAAGGGATGAAATTGTAGAGATCAACATCAAAGATAATCGATGCACTCGATCCACGCTTTTCTCGTCATCGTCCTTTGCCTTTCCTTTGCCTTTCGGGTTTTGGATGTGGGGCGACAAATCCTGGATGGTATCCAAGACTAACTGAACACAGTACCACGCGAGTGTGTACATGTCGTCCGTAACTTCGCCTGATGTGAAAGCGCTGACGGTGGCACTTTTCACCAGAGCTGCGTAGGCAAGGCGGAGTTGGGGCGTGCTGAGCTTCCCATCCACGGAGTTCTATGAGATATGAAATAGATATCAGCTTGCCGAACTTCTTGAGAACGTGTCGGATGAAAAATATGCCGCAATTGAAAATAACGATAGGTTGAAGAAAAGAAGAAGCCGAAGGACTCTCCTCGGCGTATCAATGGCCAATTAGAACAATCACACACATTCGATGCATTGGCTTTCAAAACATGAGAAAGAAGTCGGATACGAAGAATACAAGGTGCCAAAAACGTTAGGATACTCACTTCAATAAGGCATTGTGCGTAGAAGGGGACCATACGTTTCACGAAGGTCGCCGAGACAGCGGCCTCTTCGCTTGTTGTATTGGAACTGGAGAATTTGACTCCCTCGGGGCCGACGGTTTTGTCTTCGCCTCCGGAGTTCATCATACCCGATGAAGGTGTGGTGGTAGTGCGACGCTGATCAACCAAGGACCAGCGTTTACCAATTGCATTAGAGATTGTAGTCATAGTCGAAACTTGAGTGAGTGCGGAGGTGCGGTTCCCGGGATGTTGCTGGTGCTGTCGTTGGGCATGCGAAGCGAATATGGAGAGGACCACGGAATGAGCTGATTCGTACGTATCTCGATGAGATGGATCAGAGAGATGCCTGATGGACATACGATCAATAATCGAATGCACTGATAACACCACAGACAGAAGCATATGAAATGACGGGAGGATGAGTATCGCATACGTATTGCGATGTTAATGGAGTCAATATGAAAGTCCAGCGTCGGGGTACTCGGTCGACTGACACAGTTCGATGAACGATGAATAACTCACGGATAACAGACACCCCAAACCCAGTCCCTTATGCATTTGTCAGATAGGACAGGCACCAGTTGCTCGATACTCGCGAGCACAAATGCCTGCTTAGCTTGGCGTGGCGATGTTGCCGCTGGTTCAAAGACATTGAATACATAAAATTGATCAGAACGCAAATGAAGCGCGTACCATTTTCTGTTCTTTGGGAGTTGAGGGAGAAGCAGACTTTTTGAACATATGACTCGGCTTGCATCCCAGAATCACCCTGCTCGCCATCACCCTGGGCCAAGATGTCCAATGCGAGATAAAAAGTCTTTTTCAGTTGTTCGAAACCCTGAGTAGTAGTCGTAACACCACCGAATTCTGAGATGATAAAGGATAGATGAGACAACGTATGAAGGATTTGTAAGGCTAATGTTGCAGGTGTAATATGGGAAAAGCGAGGAGGAACAAAGACGATAGATGACAGGATGGCCTCTGCCAGCATGATGGTAGAGAATAGCATTGTTTTGAGCGTCGTCCAGATTAACTTCGTGAGATCTTTAGAGCCTGGGTCTTTAGAGTGAAGTTCGTCAATGTGATGTATCAGTTCAGCAGAGTAACTCACCAATTTCTGAGTCCGTGGCACTCGCAAGAGGACATGCTATCCAGTCGTGTTCCACTTGCTTCGCTGTTTCGTTCAAGGAATCCAGCGTTTCGGAAATTGTGAAAATGCCCTCTTCGAGCCTTGACGAGGTGGGTAAATCGAGAAGGAGAGCTAATACATTTGCTGTCAGTCTAGAAATTGAGGCGATCGATGTTGTTAGAGGGGACGACGTCATTGATTGCAAAGTTTGAGCCAGAGGAGATGAAGGCTAAGGAAAAAGTCAGTAATTAGATTGCTCGCTTGTGGTAAAACGCACCGATATATGAACCTGATGCTGTGGAGACAGAGTAACAGAGGCTGAAACGGATGATAGAAACGACCCGGATTTGAATGTTGAATTTATTGTAGATGTGAGGAGACGGGCGAGGATTGGGAGTGGGAGGGCCTTGAGCTTGTGTTGCGGGACAAGAGGGAGTGATTGGGAAGCAAGTATCAGTGCCAATGATAGAATATCTAGTAAAAGATAAGGAAAAATCATAGGTGTCGATATAGCAGACTCGCCTTGTCCTGCCGGTTGAAATTCCTTCTCCCATTCCTCGACGACCACCGAAGAAGGATTGGAAGCAAATCCATATCCATAAGCGTCCATAACTTCAGCCAGGGCAACAACAGTTTCATCTTCCACTCCAGATCTAGCACGACCCACGTCTATTCCCTCCTTCTTTTCGCTCCTCTCACCAATCTTCAAATCCTCCACACCGAGCAAAAGTCCACTGCAACATGCAAGCCTTAAGACCGAATTGCCGCCTTGCACTCCTTTCAACGTGTCTGTTACCCACTGGCCAATATTTCCTTGTATGCTTCTCCCAAACAGTGACCCCACTTTCGTCCGTGTCTTCTCAGCATCGACCTGGGCACGATACTTAAGGTGCGTGGCATGCCGAAAGGCGGTGGAAAGGCTTTGGAGTTTCGTATGTGTGAAGGGTTGTGTGAGATATAGTGGGCACGATACTGCAGTTGCCGCTAGTGGTGTTGGAAGAGGAGATACTGTGGCAAGTTGATGAGCAAGCGCGCCTTGTATGGTGGAGAGAGGCAAGTTGGTTCCAGGGTTATGCAGATGCGAAAGCAGAATGGTGTAACCGCGGTCAGAAGAAGTCATTCTCACAGTTCAGTTTGGTTGCAGGAGTCAACGAAGTTGGGACAGGAATAAGAGCCACTGTTGTCCTCTGAGTCTGTCTTATTGCACTCACCCGATTTCAAGTACAATGGAAACGATTTATGTGGTCGAAATGCTCTGTGTCCGATCCGAGGTCGGCAGGTATCATGTGCATTCTGATAACCGATAGTTGCCGAGTGGCCTTCACTCCAAGCATAATGAAATTCAACATGAATTCTGGATTTATGCCGGATTCACACTACTGTATATAAGTTCAAGCTCTAGATAGGGTCTGATGCTAGTGTTAGCTCGGTTCGGTCTCTCCAAGAAAGTAGCGATAAGTGATGTGAGAACGGTTGGTTAACGGGTGTTGCAATCGGGTGGTCGGGTGGTTCACCTCTTCCTTGGAAGATAAAATAGTAGTTCAGAGAACACAGAAGTAACGTCGAAATCATCAAGAGGTCGAGCAAGGCTGAAGGTGAGACCAATAGTATACGAACATAGCGACGAGGCACTTGAGGTCCTTCACGCGAACTCGCCGGCACAACAATGTTCAGTCTCAGCTCGAAAAGTGCTTGAAACAATGCACAATGTGGCCAAAGTGGAATGCGGGCAAGATGCCCAAACAACGCCGTAGATTTCCACCGGAAGGGAGGGTATCCGGTGGCCATAACTGCAAGTGGTGGTATGAGAAGTCATGTTAAATCGAACTGCTTTCCGTTTGATTGTCAGAAATGGTGGCTTGGGGCAAGTCAGAGGATCTCAATCCCTCGAGAGGATGTTAAATGATAAGTATGTGGTTCAGCCAGGCTCAGAGTCCCTAAAGATTACAGCTGATTACAGACAATTGACAGAGGACACAAAGGGAGGTACCCTGAGCCACCACGTTTGAACTTTCACCTGATAAGGAGAACAAGCACTGAACTCCGAACGCGACTTGCCCTGGCAATGAAGATATGAAGTATCCCACCTGGACGACAAACAAGGGAAGAAATCCATTCAGGTTCATTGTTAATTTAGTGATGACTCAAATCACGGAGAGATTATATTCATATATGGCAGCCTATTAAGAATATCCAGCTAATACATTCCAAGTACATCTAACATCTGTATTTGAAAGGACGCCATTGGATAGGTCCTTCTTTTTCCATACCTTTCCAGTCTGATTGCCTCTTGTCAGGGAATATTCACAATTCTGCTTGCCAAGACTATGCAAACTGAAATATTGGAGGCTGGGCAAGCTTTCCATTATTTGCTCTGCCGCATCTTTGCATCCATGTCCATATTCATCTGAAAGCTTATCATAGAGTTTGACATAGAAACAGAGTATGAGGTTTTCAAGTCTAGGGAGCAATACGGGGAACCCGGAAAGGGGATGCTCAGACCTTGGATAAGCCATCTAAGTGAAAGATTGGTTTGAGAAATGGAGCATGAGGAATTGAAGAGTTATCAAGTACCGTGAAGGGATTGTCGGTGATTTTCAGAAACTTCAGATCAGGGAACATGGCGACATGAGGAACAAACTCTCCCATAGCCCGGCATGGTGGCAGTGTGACTTCCATGCTTACAAGTGTCTTGCAAAATCGGCTCAGTGCCTTAAGAATGGGTTTTGTCTCAAGTTGTTCAAGTTGTGAGTCATCGAAGTTGACTTTGATGACCTCGATTTTGCGATCAAAGGAGAATTCACTGAATTCTAGTAGAGCCTTAGCAGTACCCTGCAGGGTTATTGAAGATGATTCGGGTCTTGCAATATGCCGTTGGTAACACCGAAGAGACCCATGCGGGAAACGAATGTGTTGCAATGCGGTCTGTGAGTTGAGAAAGTTCTCCAAATCCTTTGGTCGATAATACGTGTTGACAAAAGTGCGCAGCTGGTAATCATTTTTGTCCAGTATCCAGGGTCTGCCGCAGTCGGAGAGGTAATTCCCGGGATTCTTTGGAAAGACGTATAAAGTTTTCAGGTTTTTACAACTGCGCAAGGTGGCGCGTAGCATTTGCAAGTCTTTCTCGCAGTCGAGAGGAGGGGAATTGAGTGGCGGCATCTCCAATCTAAGGTCTTCGACATATCCGGCGAGTTCGGGTCGGTTTCGAAGTGATGTGCACCAAGCTTTGGCGTTGTCGATTTTGAAAAGGCTTACTCGTGCTCGTGCGTAAAGCACCCGCTCAGCCTCAGCGCGAAATGTGTGCGAGACGAGGCAGAGTTGGAACAGAGTGCTAGAACAAGCACGCAAGTGTTGGCAGATGGCACCTTGAATTTCTGCAGGGAGAGGTTTCACTGTTGAGGTAGACATCGTTCTGGTTCGGGTTGATTCTGTATTTGAGACGTAGAGGGGTGAGTAAACACTCCACTCCAGCGTTCTTTTATAGAGCCTTCGGTCACAATGTGTCCCCAGATCTTCCTTTCTATTGCTGAAAACAATAAGAAAACAAGGTAGCTTGTCCTTGTCAGAGAACAGGATAGAAGCTGTTCGGAAACAAGATAGCTGTGCAGAAAACAAGAAAGCTGTACACAGCATAGCTTTGACAGAAAACAAGATAGCTTTTCAAAGGTCTAGAATGGGCTACCTGCGGCGAGGTATAGCAATCATGAGTAATACATCGCATCAGAAGTACAAGCCCGATGGTGTTGTTTAGGGTTTGTTTGGCTTCCCAAACCTGTCCAGCGATGAGACACCCACACACACACTCTCTCTCTCATCGCCACAACGTCTCCAGACAATTACTTATAATCTGCGAGATGCGCGCCCAGAAACTGCTTCGCCCTCTGGTGGGTTTCTTCGACGTTGATTCACACAAGTATTCGGACCATTTTGCTTCTTCGGGCTCTCGTCGCGAAAGCCTAGGTTCGAACCGTTTCGTTGAAGTTCCGCTAGTGCACTTCGCGCACTCGTCCTTGACTTCCCCTCTTCGATGTTCACGCGTATTGGATTGTTTTCACCTGCCACCGCAAACCTGACGGAATTTTCAATTGCGGAGCTTAACTCGACCTCTCGCCTTTGTTGTGCCGGGCCGATGCTGTAGGCCTTGTACCACACGAGCGTTCTCTGGATACCGTCCGCGTATCATTGACTTTGTCCTCCAGCGTGTTCAAGCTTATTCTTGGTCAAAGGACATCTTACACGGCCCGTATTTCGCTTGCCTGTCCATTGAATAGGCACTCCAAACTGCTACGAACTTTACCGTATTGACGAAACTCATCGACGAGTTCATCTCGGCCTGTCAGATCGAATACAAACGACGGTCTAACTGCCCTGACTCTCTTGCTTGCCCCCAGGTCACTGATCTCGTCGGTGTCAAACCTGTTTTGTATCGGAACGAAGGAAATGTCGAATCGTTCTGCTTTCAAGACTCACTAGCCTCCAAGTTGGACTGTCACCTGTGCCAAGCCCTGCTCTGGAGTCGTTGCTTATTCTTACTTATTCCCATTGTCCTGGAATCAACGCTCCGATGTTACTCGCCAGCATCATGCACAGTGTACCCCTCTTACGCCGTGCCCATCGACTTTCATCCACACTTTCTTGCCCCCATCATCCCTACGAATCGCTCCGCGTTCGAGTATGGCGTCACCACAACGACGGATCCTAACACCGACTCCGAGGAAACCCGTCATTAATGAGTATTAATATCAGTACTTGACAACGGCAGTAACACCGCCCAAGGCCGTCGCGCCCTTAATCATAACCACGCAGGATTGTTCCTTAACATCATCTCATTTAATCTCTAGCGCCCAGTCTGGGTAAATGGAAACTACACCACCTACCTACCGACCTACAACATACACTACGAACATTTGACGGAGATGACTCGTTGCTGTTGCTTGCATCACTAGCCCGTGTCTGGCGACTTGTGATCTACTTGTGATCCCTCCGTGTTCTCACAAACTGCAATTGTTGCCGGGGTTTCTTGCTTACACACTGCCTTTCGGCGTGGAATTGACAGGTATTCAGTAGCATCGGGCACAATGCAATCCTCTTGTTTTAAAGAGAACAACCAGTCCACCTACTTTCCGAGTTGACCTACAAACAAACACTTGTTTTCCTCATTTATAAACCGCACAACCATTGCGTCACCGTCAGCAAAGATCCTTGAAAGATCCTTTTGATAATCCCCGAGGACAAACCGTCATTAACATTAATAATTATCTGATAATTATCTGACAAGACAAGATCAGGAACACCGCCCAACACCGTCGCGCCCTTAATCACAAATCACAAATCACAATCACAACCCCGCGTGCCGTCGTAATCATATCTTATTCTCGTCCATCTTCATCTTATCTTGATCCCAGCCCCGAGTAAGGAGTCGGGGTACAAGGTACAAGGAAGCAACCATTACCAACACACCTACCAACACCAATATATGACGGACATATCTCGTCGTCTTGCATCACTAATTCACTAATTCACTTACTAACAATCCCATGTTCATGCATATATGATCCCCATTGTCCGCGTATCCACGCACCCATGTGCATTTCCTCCTTCTTACGGATGTGGCTGGTATGGGAGCACTTGGGCCCAGTTGTTCAGTTGTATACTTGTGAAGGCATTAAAGGCAGCAGCATGCACGACGGGCATAAGACGCCTGATAGCCTGATCTTGGTACGCTTGGGTGCTGTTGGGCTGATGTCGGGTGCTCAGGTGCGCAGCGGGAGACCGCGAAAGGCCTTTTTGGGCCGTATGTTCTCGTGCGTGTTGGCGTGGACGAAACATGAGCATATGTCGGAGCATGGGTGCTTTCGTTGATTTGGTACCTGTCAGAAAGTAGGTTGTGCGTTCGATGACGCGGACAAGACGTATACAGTACACCACTGATCCAAGGAGCGCGACAGAGACAGAAAGATTCAGACAGCGCCTCACGGGTTCGGCGCTCTTGCTTTTCTAGAAAACATAACACATGGTGAACAATCAATTAAGGAGATAATAATAAGTATCTTGATAATATCACACAAACGCAATGGCACCCCCAGGACCCCAGCGAAGCGCTGATCCTCACCATCGTCATCAACATCCTGACATCTCAGCTTACTTACCCACTCAAGAACGAACGAACGACCGAACTAACGAATGAGCGAACGAACAAAGAAAGATCCTTCAAGAGATTCGATTTTAGCGCAAGGTATACAACAAACACAGTCAGAAGGAACAGAAACGGAACCAGTAAGCTAGCTAAGCAACAAGAAAAGTGAAGTGTTCGATTGCGGTCTGCGGGGCGCAAGGCGGGGTGACAGGCCGCTGAGAGGGGGATCTAAATAATAATCGTGTAGAGCTAAGAGCTGTATGTAAAAATGTACGTGCATGTGCATATGTATGTATGTATGTATGGGAAGTATGGGATGTATGGTGGGTAGGATATTATGTGGGTGTGCGTGCGTGCGTTTGGTGGGTTTTCGTTCTCGATTCTCCAACGTTTGTTTCTCGTTCTCGTTGGAGCGATGTGAGGGGGAGGGGGGGAGGGGTTCCGTGCGTACAAGAAGTCAGAAAAACGAAGTAAAGGTGGTAAGGAAGAAGGGAGGGAAGAAGAATGGAAGATAAAGGATAAGTTAAGCGACAAGTTGCTTGCACAAAAGCTTGCGAAAGAATTGAAGATGCACGGAAAAGAAAGAAGAAAAAGAAGAATGACGCAGGACGCAAGGAGGAGGAACGCAAGCAACGTTGAAATAAGGGGTAGTGAAGGGTCCGAACCGAAACCGAGACTGAGACCGAGACCGAAAGTAAACCACCAAGCCGACGGGAAGAGGAGGGGAGGAGGGAGCCACAGTAGACACACCCAGAGGAAGCCAGAGGAGAGAAGAGGAGAGCCGAGGAGGAGAGATGAAAGAAAAAGGGTAAGGAGCGTGTGGACGGCTTAGCATCGTAGCTCGTCTTTAGTTGGGGAAATATATGCGCGATATGAAATCGCGAGTTCTGTGTTGTTGTAATTCGATGTTGGTTCGTTGTGCGTCCTACTCCGTCCCGCCTGTGCTTCTTCCCGCCGCTTTGCCTTGTCTTCCCTTCTGCGCACAACCCGACCCTCGACCCAACCCTCCAACCCGACCCTCTTCCGCCGTATCCCAACCCGAGCGAACCATTCTCCAAAACTTTCCACCCAACCCAATTCAACCCAAACCTTTCACCGCCAACCCAATGACCAACCCTCCGCCCTGTCCAAACCTCCCGAAAAGCCAACCGAAGTCTCTCAAACTCCCGCTCCCGCTTCCGCCTTCCTTCTGCCCATCCGACCATCCGAGCCTCCGACCCATCGGCATCACGTAACCCCAAAACCCATCCCACGCTGCATTTCCACGGTGAGCGGATGCCGTAACCCTAAAAAACGTAACATCAGCCTTCATTCGATTTATCCGAGTCAATATATCCGAGTCAAATGAATGGACGTACGTTCACGTAACGTAATGCGAAGCGGAAGGGAGGATGCCTCGAGGCTTTGATTCATTGCATTGCAAGCAATTTTTAGCCGACCGAGGAGTGAAGTGGGTGGCGACTTTGTGCTTGCTTTGTTTGAGCCTTTCTGGGTCTGGCCTAGGCTCAAGTAAGAGGTGGTGTGAGTTTGGGTGATGTAAGGTGGTGTGAGGGTGAGGTAAAAGAATGGTGAGGTAAAGCGAGGTAGACGCAGTACGGGGTCCTGGCTTTGTAATATCGGGTGGTGCGCGGTAGGTGAATGAGTGGATGAGTGCCTGCTGCAGGAGTAGGAATCGGATTGGGATTGGGATTGGGAGTATCAGGAACAGACAGACGGCTGGTGGAGCGAGGTGAGATCGGCATGATATGCTGAAGAGCCAGGGGTAGATGTAGGTGTCGGTCCGAAGAGGATGATGAAGTGGCTGGGAAGGGGCAGGGGTGCCGGAGCGAGGGAGGAATGACGGATAAACGAACAAGAACGCCAACGCCAACGCCAGAAAAACAACACTGAACAAAACGAAGAATGGTGGTAGAAAGTAAAAAAAGCGAATTGTATAATCGAAAATAAACCTGTTCTCGTCTCCTCGAAATTGACGTTGCACAACGCTCGTACGCTCCTCCAACGAGAGGTGTATGATACGCAGGGACACCCACCCGTGCCCAAAAATAACACCCTATCAAGCCGAGCCTCCTTCGTTCCTGCTTCGTTCCGTCATATGTCCCGAAACGCAAGTGCTAATTATGCCGCAAGCCGGGGCGTCCTAAATTTGACATCGACATTCGACAACAGATTGTTTGTTCATGGAGTGGGAATCGACTTGATGATCATCGAATTATGAGGAAGCCGATTGGCGGCACGGTCTTCTGGCTTCTGGGCTCGGTAGCAGAAGATAGATGAATGGATAGGATCAGGATAAAGTGGGCGGTCTGGGGGGGTGATTTGCGAGGCGGAGGCGAATTGGGCTGGTGGGTGGTGGGTGGTGTGGAGGTGAAAGTGTTGGGGGTGGGGGTACCGTGTGTGTGTGAAGTTGAAAGTTGAATACTGAATATCAAATACTGAATATCGAGGCAAATGGGATGGGTATGAATGGAATGGACTGATTGGATTGAATGCGATATGAACAAGTGCGAATGTCGAGGACGGGACGAGGACAAGATGAGTAAGCGTTGGGCTGGTTGAGTTGATGCAAAGACGAGACAGGACAGGACAGGACAGGAACAGGAGCGACAGTGAGAGTGAGCGGGCCAAAAACAACAGCAAGTATAATCCACCGATAGAGAGAGGAACAGTAAAAACGGGGAGAGACAGAGAAAGAGAGAAAAAATCATCTCGATCTCGTCTCCCCCGACTCCGGCTGCGTCTCGACCTTGACCCCCCTACTCGAACTCACACTCCTAATATCCCTCCCCTCCTCCGCCAACTCGCGACTCAACACCACACTCGCCGGGACCGCCTTCTCCTCCTCCCTCTCCATCTCCCCTTCATGCTCGCCCCCCGCCTCGGGGGAATCGCCCTCCTCCACCGGCCGCCCCGCAAAGTCGGGTTGCCTCAGCTTCTTCCTAAACGCATCCGCAATAATCGCCGCGTCCGCGCCCGAGAACGGCCCGCCCGCATCACTACTCATCGACGCGGCGTCGTTTGTATGGTGCGTGTGCCTCGTCGAGCTCGCCCCGCCCGCCAGCGCCATGGTCGGTGGCAGCAGTGGCGTGCCGAGGGAATCGTACCGCTGGACCATGTCGTGGGGGGTGTTGGTGGCGTTGTTGGGATCGCGGGGCATCATGGGTGAGGCGGAGCCCATCGAGTTGCGGTTGGACTCGATCTCGGCGCGGCGGCGGATGCGGCGGAGGATGAGGAAGGCGAGGATGCATGTGGCTGCGATGGCGAGGAAGCCGAGGACGACGATGACGGCGATGGCCCAGCGGGGGAACGAAGAGGCGTTGCTCGGACGCTGGACGTTCCCGGCGCCTGAGGTGGGTGCGGCGCCGGTAGTGGGTGTGAGTGTGAGGGACGCAGCGGAGAGAGAGGCGACGGAGGCGATGGAGGCGGCGGTGGCGACGGAGTCGAGGACGGTTGTTTGTACTGCGGTGAAGATGGGCTGGGGCGCCTGGTTGCCGTCGAGGGATTTGTCGCTGCGGAGGATGACCCAGTAGTAGGGGAAGGACACATTGCGGCCGCTCCAGTTCAGCCCGTCGGCGCCGAACCAGGTATCGTTCACTTGCGTGCGGATGAGCCCTGCTTGGTCGGAGGGGTTGGGGAGGTGTCGGAAGTGAAGCAGCTGCTGCTGTGAGTCGGCGCGGAAGAGGAAGACGTCGACGAGGTTCGTTTGTGTCAGTTCGGGTCTCCGCGAGTTCCCTTTTCTTTTCATTTAGTTTTTGTGGAATGAGAGAATGGAAAAGAGGTACGAACAGACGAAGGAGGCCCACTCGCGCTGGGGGACGGTTGTGTCTGCGGTGGGGAAGCAGGAAAAGACATCGTTGCCCGAGTTGATCTGGCAGTCCGTCAAAGCCTGGTTCACCTGCGTCTGGTCCGTTATCACCTGCCGCCGCCGTCTGCTGGTGCTGCTACTGCTGGGCGTAGGGGGCGGGGTGGGCTGTGGCCAGGGGGAGGGCGACATTGGAGGGAGGAGAGAACGGCGGTGATTGGATTGGATTGGATTGTTGTTCAACGAAGAAGACTCGATTTCTCAAATCCATCACACGCCTGGACCCCGGAAACTCCGCTCCATCACCTCTTTACATGCCGTCAGCACACGGTCATGCTCACACTCGCTCTGCATCGGCCTCTCTCGGGCTGTCAATTCATTATACCCTTTCTCACCGCCAGCAATCCATTTTTGCCGGTGAGCGCTACTTTTTTATGCAGGTCCTACATACTGCCAGGGTCGACCTTCAATCACCATGGCACTCGGACATAGTGACGGCATAGAATGCTGCCCTCTCTATTCAAGTGTGGCGCATACACTATCACGCCGTTCCTGACCGCGAGTCTGCCACGACAATGGTCAAGTCGCTGTCGTAACATGTCTTCCATCACATGTTAGAGCGCTACTCAGGAACACCGATATGCGAGAAGGCCAGACCTTCTGTCGAGCTGGCGGAGTGGAAAGGACTCTCCACCGAGCCCAGAGTACCCGACTATGTGCATGCCAGCTATAGGTATACGAGTTGGCTAAACTTTCTCGTGGGCTGGCATAGTGGAAGGGTCATCTCAGTATTTGACTATATGCATGTGTATTCGCTGCCGAGGGCTCATGAGAGAATCGATGACGCACTCCGCAAGTTCTCCAACGTTCAGTGGTATGATAAAGTGGCAGAGGGCCACAGTGGAGTTGGATCCACTTCAGGTATTGGATCCACTGCAAGTATTTGGCGAACTGTGGCCTCTCGAAATCTCGGTCGTTTGTGGATCAGATGTATACAGCTCATGCAAGAAAGCATATTCAATACCGAGTTTCTCGACTCGAGTATATCCTCATACAAGTAGAATATCGCTGTCTGTCTACGCAAAACTCACACGCGCCAGCTGGCCAGTAATCATGCATGATCCCACTCTCGCGACGACCGGTCAGGGAGACCAGAGAGTCGTAGGATCGCCAAACAACCCTCCTGCGCGACGATTCCTCGAAAATGCCGTGTGTATGTGTTCACATGTACGCCTCCTCGTGCGCTCTGCTTGCGAGGCGGTCAACTCTGGTAATACTCGTGGAAATGACATGGTTCAGAAGGTATATCAGGCTTGGGATGTGCGCAGCGGGGGTGTGTGTGCTTGATGCTGCAGTGGGTAGACTGTGACTCGGAGGGTGGTTCGAGGTTTCCAGGAGTTTTTCCTGTGGTTGACAGACCTATGGTGCACGGCTGGATGGTGGTGTGAAAGCTGTATAGATTTGACATACAGATATGTCAGAACGAGCAAGCCTGGGCAGGGCACTTGTCCGACCAGGAACACTCCGAGACTCGATTGACTCACTAGACATGCCTTAGCGTAGTCTGATCGACGTTTCCTGACATTCGCCAATGTACTCGAATTTGGTTTGGGACAGCGATGACGGCATGGAATGATGGCCAGTCAATTGAACGTCCCATGGGTACCCGACTACTCTATATGCATTTACACCATACAGCGAGCGCCTATGAGGGCATCGATGACCTAGGAGGAGCTGGACTCTTTGTAGAGCGTAGAGTAACAAGGGGACAAGGTGGAGTTGTACTCGATACAGACAGTGAGTCGTGACAATTGCTTACTGCAACAATATCTACACGTTAAGGCTCGTTTGTGAGCAAAAGACCCATGTGGTTGGACGTCGTTGCACGAGCAATGCACGAATCATGATCGTAACAAGGAGCTCAGGTCTCCGGCACTACGTCGACCTATGAGAAACAAAGTCCGACGAGAGAAGTGTTGCCATAAACGTTGCCTAAAGAAAGAGAAAGAGGAAGGAGCCAGTGACCGCACAGCATCGTCATCTGGACTGAATGGAATGCGTGAGATTAAAGGAACAAAACGTCAAATCCATGCAATTCTTTACAGCAACTTGCGGAACATAGGGCGGTAACGCATTTTTTCCAAAAATGGCCAATTTTGATGGTTCAAAAACGGCCCAGATTCAGAACACGTTTGCCTCGCCCAATTCTTCTCCGTTAGCTACAGTATTATATGCGTTAGAACCGCGCTGATCATAGCTAGTGCATAGTATAAAAATATTTGTGAAAATATGACACTTTGAAATGATAAACCAACAAGTGTTCTAGTCCACAAGAGCGGGACTTGGAGGCTGACTGACGCTGATCACATTCTCGAGCGTCTTAACATGAGGAAACGACCGCACTGATATGGGCTCTGGCCGTTTCAGCCTAGGTTACGATGAATTTGTTGCCTTGATGTCTCGAGCTACCCTCTTTCCTTGCCTGATTGAATGTAAAATCCGCCAGAAATGCTTGCAATCTTCCGTGCTGTTATCTGTTATTTTTCATGTATGCTAGCCTGCGATAACAGCAATGCTATAGTGATAGAGAATCTGTAAGATACCCCATCAGAACAAGTAATAGATCGAACTATCTGTACGAGAATATTTTGACCTCAATTGTGCGTAGAAAGCAAAGTCCCAGTCACGGGCTGAGATTGTCCATACACAAAGGATGCTCAGAAGCAGAAGTGGTGGCGGGAAGACATTGCAAGTGAGAACGTGCTGAGAACGATCCCTAATCACCTTGCTCATTCTCTGAGGGATGCAATATCAACATGTTTGGTGAGTACAAGAAGCCAATTTTCATTGCATGGCACGTTGATCACGAGAGGCTGACTCAGTTCCATCTGAATATTACAGTTCTTGCTCTTGACTGCCACTACGAATTGCAATGCCAATATGCCCCGCATGACCCCCATACATCGCCAGCAAGCTCAATATTCTCGTGATCTCAAGCGGCGTGTCATCTACCAAAGCAAGATCCTCAACATGACGAACACTCAGGTTGCCATCAACCTCGACATGCCAGTGCGAGTTGTAGAACATGTCAAGCAAACCTGGCGCGACATTGGGGAGGTTTGCAGAGACAGAAGGATGGGAAAACGAGGCCGTCCTCCACTCACGTGAGACTTCAGTGTGAGATGACGGTGCAGGAGATGGGGACGGCGCTTCACGAGGGACAATGTCTGAGCCTTCAATAGAGTCGAAGAAAGCTTGATTGGCTTCCTCTCAAAAGTCGTCTTCACGTGCCATTTCCTCTGTATATACTGTCATTCCTTCAGCTTCGGATGAGGGTTCTCCAGAGCTAATTGCAGGTGTGCCGGATTCAAGGTCTTCTTCAAGTTGGCCTTGAGGTTTTGGAGGTTTCAATAAAAGGCGAAAGCGTGGAGGAGGATTAGACGCATGATTAGCAGGTGGAGGACCTTTGGAGGCCGTTCCTTGTCTGTTTCGTTTGTTTGCCATGAAATAGGAAGAGGAGCAATGGCGTGTCACACATTTCTTCGCAATTTCTCAGTATTGCTCCAGTAATAGACATCAGTTTCCTGAGTTTTCCAATAATTTTTATACTATGCACTAGCTATGATCAGCGCGGTTTTAGCGCATATAATACTGTAGCTAACGGAGAAGAATTGGGCGAGGCAAACGTGTTCTGAATCTGGGCCGTTTTTGAACCATCAAAATTGGCCATTTTTGGAAAAAATGCGTTACCGCCCTAAGTTCCGCAAGTTGCTGTAAGGTTTGGAAGCCTGCCCTAACGAAGCAATGCCCTTCATGTTGGGCGTTTGATCTTGGTTTGATCCCCAACCTTCATCCGCGATATCCTGGCGATATCCTGTGATCGCAATCTGTGCCCTTTCATTACACGTCGGAGTTGGTGAATCCTCCTACTTGTCTTCCAAAGTTGTTTATGGATCTTGACATCGCAGAAATTGACGACAGGATATCCAAGTGCTGGCGCATCGACTTGGAACATCCACGAAGACTGGGAAGATCATCAATGGGTTAGCAAATACGTCTTGGTTTGGTCTCCCGTTGTCATTCTAACGTTGGGGCTACCACGTCCTTCACAGAAGATAGTTTCGTCGTATCTCGTTTCGATGACCGTGACCAACGGCTGCCAGTCCGGCAACATCGATACTAGAGCCAGCTGGCTGAACCCCAAGTGAGTCAGCGTTTGCCGTAGACAAAGAGGGACTAGGAAGAGACTGAACACACTTTATGACTCAGGAGTTGCTGTAAGTCCAGAATGTTGGCATGCCACAGCGGTTATGGTTTATTTTGAATTATGAACCACGGCAGCTCGAGCAGTCGCCCGCCGTTTGGCAGGTTACTGTTCGAGTGTAATTAGAGTTCAACTCGGGGTTGTAAGTATTACTGAGTTTGACTTGGGTTACACTGGGATTGAATGCAATGCATTCCTTCCACTTGGGCATATAGTTGGAGATGATAATTGTGCTTTCAATTCCCTTTCTTCGTAAATATAATACTTACCGACACATGGCTGGGTACTTCCATGGGCTTTGTAGCTTGAACTATATACCATACGTCAATCAGGTTGTAGAGGCAATGTTCATTACACCCTTGAAGCTGCTTCACATCATGCGCTCAAACTGAAGACTCACAATGGTTTTGCGCTTAACTGCGGAGCCCTCAGAGGCCCTCGGCCACACTGCAAGGCTTACCCTTAACTGGCTGAGAGTCTTATCATGATGAGGTGTCTGCCCTTATCACTCTGGTGGTCATTAACCCCAACCACCATCTACTACACCCCTCAAGCGAAACACCCTGCTTGCAGGCTCAGTGAGTGATCTTGCAGACAATGTACAAGTCTTTGCACACTAATGCATGAACTCTTTGCAGAACCCCAGGTCTGGTCCATCGGCTTGCGTCACCTCGAGACTGTCCGCACTGTCAGTCGAGATAGCATCAAGAACTGTGGTCAGTTTGATAGCGCCAAGGCTTGGATGCTCCGGGTTGAATAAAGTGCATTCAATAACCATGTCTAAAGAGGTTTAAGTAATGGACAAACAAAAGTTAAAACACTCTTACCAGTGATGGAGCATCTACTGAGAGAAAGTGCCGTTTCCGGATTTCCCAACAGCGGTAAGCTATATGCGTCAACAGTTTGCTTGCTTTTCTGAATTACTATTTTATCTTGAAAGAGAAAAGCTTGATGAGCGAAGAGCTGAACCACCCGGCCCCAAGCTAACACTAGCATCAGGCCCTATTCAGAGCTTGAACTTATGTACAGTGTGAATCCCGCATAAATTAAATCCATGTTGAATTCATTACGCTTGCATTAAGTACACCCACAACGTCATGTGAAGGCTACTTGGCAACTGCAAGCAATGCGTGAGATTAAACAGAACTTTCAATCTGCGGGCCTGAGAAATTCTCTGAGAGAGAATCTATAAATATAGGCTCGTGACCAACCATTTCTTTCAATCTCCGCGGGCTACTGTTCTTGCTGCTGACACATCTGGGCAACAGCCTCAGAAACAAATAAACAGGCGCTGCTGACACATCTGAGCAACAGCCTCAGAAACAAATAAAGGCGGATCACAGTGGTATTTGCTGTTGCCCTAACAGGCGGATCATGGTGGTAATTGCTGCCGCGCCCTCTGTGATCCCTCTTGCCGTTCGTCCCTTCCCTGTGTCTTCCACACGTCACACATCCCTAATACTGTTGTTAAATGCTCTCAATGACACACAGGGTAAGGAATTATTATTTTTGGGTATGTTCTTGTGGTTTCCTCCATGTATTGCTGATGTTTGGCTAGTTCTTCGTAATTTGCCAATAGGTACGGTACCAATGTTATGATTTACCCGTTGAGCGTTAGGTAGCCTCATGTGCCGTTGTTAGCAGGAATAAAAAAAAATCTCCCTCTGTCTTGTGCCCCTACCACCATGAGCACTCTTGTTGTTGAAGGTATTAACCCTTGTCCTGACAAGGCACTTAAACACTGCCCTAAGTGCAAACAGCCATCTATTAGTGCTCTGCCACTGGCCCAAGGCAAATGGAAGTTTGTAACTAACTATGGACAATGGTTTCAAAAGGTGCGCCTCTTTTTCAGGCTAATTTTTGTGTGGAAACTGACACAATCCATAGTGTTATGATCAGAGTTGTGGCCACATCTACTGGCACAATGAGCGCACACCTCCTGTGAGGATTCCGGAGAACGTTCAGCTGAACGCTGCACTTTGCCAGTCAGCAGTCAAAGCAGAGGTTCCACTTTATTGCCAAGAGCCAGGCTGCAAGACTACTCAGGGCATATGTCAAAAGGCAAACAAGCTCTGCAGTCGCACACCTCAACACTGTTCACCCTGCTGCAAAGCGAAAGGTGGCCATGTGTGTCCTGTGCACCCGTCCTCTGATGCTGCTCTCGTGCCACCCTCCACATCTGCTCCTTCTGCTGCCTCAGGTGGCGGAGGACCACTGGTACTCACAACAGTTGCTCCCCCTCTGCGGTCCTTTGGCCGAGCCATCACTCAAGATTACGGGGGGAATAAGCGTACCAATGCCCACCAAAAATACAAAGAAAACCGAACCTGAATTACTCTTGCCCAAGAAGCCCAGGACCAGGTCAACAACACATATCTTGTTGTTCTCTGGACTAAGGTATGAATGCTTTCTAGATACCTTAATTAACATGCTGATGTTCAACCAGACTGACTGCTTGTACGAGAACATTAAGGTTGTGACAAAGCGCTCTGGCTTCCTTGTTCTTGCCGATCACCCCGCAATCACAGACACTCTTGAAGGGTCTTGTTGGGTGACCTACTATGATGTTGACGCTGTTGCAATGCCTGAGTGGATCAGTCAAGACATTGGCACTCCCATCATTATGCCACCCAATCGCAAGTCACTTCTTGTTCATGTCACTCACCTCAACCGCCGTTTCCTTCAAGACCTCAATGAGAAAGTTGCTTATGCGCTATATATTCCAACATCCTCTCCTGTGCCATCTCAAGTGACACCTCACAAGCAACAGCGTCAGGACTCAGTGGTGTCTCAGGATGCTGGAGGTGTGGCTGAAGCCATTATAACAACCAATCTTGTATTTCCGGGCCCAAACCTTCTCCATGTCTCAGACCTCGCACCTTGCCTTGCACAGATGATTGCCCACAAGAAAATCAAGGAAGGTTTTGCCGAAGCATTTCCTGGTTACAAGTTCACTGACAGCACTATCTACCGCTATTGCCTAAACTATACCAAAGCTGTTAAAGCTGGGGTCCTTCAAGACTTCATTAACCTGGGACGTTCTGATGGAGGAAAATGGAGTGAACTGGTAAAATGTGTGACTCTCAGGCATATTTGTGGTTTATTGCTTTATTAGAAGAAAACACTACACAGTTCTGAGCACATTGCCCACTGCTCTTACTCCAGTTGGCTCTGCTGTCAAGTCCAATGCCCAGGCCGTTTCCCATAGTCCTATTCTTGCGCATAGCCTTGACTACGAGATTCTTGATTTTTACTTCACAGAATTCCATTGTCACAATGGGGAATGGCAGGCGTTCCATCCTGGAACTGTCCACTCAGTTGTATTACAGTATAAGCTGCTCTTTGCCACAGGAACCTTCATGAATGTCTATTTGGTCAGTTTTGCCTTCGTCTCATTTCACACTGTCCTTAATACTTACATGCATTTCACAGATGCTCGAGGATCCAGGATCTGGTCAGAAGTCTTTTGTCATCAAGAGGAGCTGTCTTGCTGGGAATTGGTGGGAGCCTTGCAAAAACAAGGACAAAGCAGTCTGGTTGGACTGCCGTCGCCTAGCAGAATTTGCACGTTTTGTGAGGCAATTCACCTCTGAAATCAAAGCTAAGCAGGCAGAGATATTTACCTATTGTATGTTTCCATTTTGTTTCCTGTTCAACTGTCTAACAAGTTCTCCAGCTTTTACTGTTGTCCCATTGTTCCTAGCTGAAACCATGCTGTGGTCTGCAGTCGCTCAGGACTGTGTTGATGGAAATGAGTTTTTGAGCAAAAAGGAACTCCTTGACCTCGGCAACATTGGTGCATTTGAAACCTTGGTGGCGCTGTCTCATTTCTCCTATGAACGGAGTGAAAGAAAAACAGTTATTACAACTTTTCAGGCGAGCCTTCTTCACATTTGTTCATATCGTTTATAAACATATCTTTCCAGGGTTTATGCAGCCAGCCAATGCAATGTACTCTCTGTCTCTTACCAACTGCCAGACACACTCTTTGTAAGTATATTTTGACGGTCATGGTCCTAGCACCTTCTAATCCATTACTACAGTGACAATGAAGAAGGTACTGGGTACTATTGTGGCAACAAGGGGTTTGACGGTGTTCAACATTTTGTCAGGTATCATCATGCCTCTGGTTGCAACCCAACCTGCAAAACCCTGGGGTTGCCCAATATATTAGATTCATACTGCAACCCGTAAATACTACTTCTCAAGATGCTAGATGAGTCAATAAATCAATCTATTATCTACATAACAAACATTGTAAAGAAAGGGATAATGTCAGTCATTTGGTGTTGTGCAAGCGGGAACTTGTCCAGTCATCCTCTGGCAAAAGTAGCTTACCCTCATTGTTCAACAACAAGGACAACAACAGCAGTGGGTGGCGGCACAAACACATTGAATGTATGCCCTGACCTAGTTGTTGGTCTGGCAGCAGTGGCTGATATGACAGTCTGGGCTGGATAAAAGATTGCCAGCTGGCTTTTGTTGTTGTCGTAAGCCATTTGCCACTTGAAATATAATTTGTAAGCCTTACCCAAGGTCCAGGAGGCCGCGCCCTGCTCTCGAGCTCCACAAACGCGGTCTCTCATGGCAGCGCCATTGTCAATGCGCTAGCGCTTGCAGTTAGTGACGGAGCCTTGGAGGTGGCTTTCCAGGTGAGATTGGGTGTTGAAGTCCAACTCAAGTGTCGCCATGCAGGTTGAGGAGATGCTGGAGACGAGGTAAGTAAGAATTTGACAGCAATATGAGCCGTTACTTACTGGCATTGTGTTTTTGACAGGCCCGCAACTTCGATTCAACAGCTGGGCACTGCTCCGCTGGTGGACGGAACGGCGAAGGTAGAGAGAGGCCAGCCGCAGTCCCCGGTTTTGTCGTTTTGTCCAATTTGTTGCCCATCCACATCGATTGTCTTCCACCTTGTTCAAGGGCCTCAAGAAGGGCAATTGTTCATTGTGGACGGCGCAAGCCAGCTTGAAACAAAGCTGTAAAGCGAGGTAAACCTCCCAATCAAAACCCACAAACATAGTAGGCTCACCTTTGAAACCCACTAGCTCTCCAAGGTGATTTCTCAAGCTTCCGAGAACTGGCGTATGCGACGCCCGCCTAAACGAGAGGTAAGCAATATGGCTGCCAGGAAATTGAACACCAGACTTACCTTGTACTTTCCAGCTCCCCGTAAATTGTCTTCAAAGCCTGCTTGTGGCAACAACCAAACCAATGCTCTGCAAACCACAAGAGCGGAGGGTTACTGGTGAAAGCTGTCAACTGCGCTTTGTAAGTACTTCTTTGATGGTGCATAAATTGATTGCTTACCTGACATGGGCACCTTCCTTCCTTTGTAGCAGCAGCTGGCATTGTTCAAGGGCTTGAAAAAAACCTATTTACCGCTCCCAGCCAACCCGCCGCCTCTTTGAAATTCACGGCCTCTTGTTTCTGGGCCCTTCTTTGAGATAACCATGCCGTTGAGAGCAGATTGAGGGATTCCTACGGGCTGTAAGTGAGTTCAACAAATTGCAGATTGATAAGAAACTAATCATTGAGGTGCAGATTGTTGGCAGCCATACCACCCAGCAAAAATGAATGTCGTCTTGTCCAATGACGGCACTCTCCTCCTGCACTTCATCCCATATCGACGTTGTTCGAGCAACAACCTACACTGCCCTTCCTGATGCGCAATGGGAGAACTTGACTCCCATCTGGATATCCAGGCTGCTCACCTGGATCATTGCGTTGATAGCCCACAGGTGTAGGGGTCGTTTTGGGGAGTGGAGGCTCATCAGAGAAAACTAGACAGTTTAGATAACGCTGGGCATGCAGGGTCATATACAAACCAATGTTGTGTTAGAAGAACAAACGGCGATTGTTGTTGTTAGATACCTGATGTGGCCTGTGGTCACAGCACGGTCTTTTATTGTACTTACCTTTGTCTAACTTTATCATATGCCTTACAGTCTGCATACCATTCTCAATGGTATGGCCTGCTTATATACAATAGTAGCTACATGTATAAATACCATACCTACTTTACATTTACTTTAGTCAGTTACAACCCCCTTCGTCCTTTATACATCTTCACTAGGTTATGGGCCCCGTCTTGCTCTAACTTAAACAAAGCAAGCAACTCAATCGATAACCTCTCATTTATCAAACTCTATGTCTACCTTGACTAAGGGCAAATTTTTTAAAGTACCCAAGTTGCTCGCCGATGGGAGCAACTGGGTGACTTACCGTGATTGACTCCGGTGGGCGCTCACCGCTCGAGGATACCTCAAGCATATCGACACTGTTATCCCCAAGCCAGTGGACGCCAATGCGGTCATCACCATGCCCGCTGCATCGGAAACTACAGCCTACGCTGCCCGTGATGCCGCGGACAGCGCTCACGAGGCTAGGCTCCAGAAGTACGAGATGGCCGAGGCCGTCGTCAAACAGAGCATTGCTAGCTCTGTCCCGGACTCAATCTTCAACAGGATAAAGTTGAAGAAAACCGCAAAGGACGTCTGGGACGCCATTGCGGAAATCTTTGAGTCGTGCTCCACCATGGTCGCCATCGACCTGCGCCTCAAACTCCAGAATGTCAAGTGCGGCGTGTCCGAGGACGTGCGCACGCACTTTGACAAGCTTGCCGACATGCGTGAACGCCTCGCGTCGTACGGCGTTACCCTCGACAATCACGAATTCGCTTCCATCTTGGTGGGCTTGCTCCCATCTACCTACGACCCTACTCTGTCTTCAATCCTTGCCGCCTCGAAGCTCAGCAAGACCACGCTTGAGCCCGAGACTGTCACTGACCTCATCACCGATGACTTTGACCGCCGCGAGCTCTCGAAGAAAAAGAAGGGTGACGACAAGGATGCCGCTTACCATGCACAGGATCGGAAGTGGAAGAAAGGGAGCGGAGGAGGAGGAAGCAAAGGAGGAGGGGGGAGCGATAAGGAATGCCACAACTGCAAGAAGCGTGGACACTTCAAGGCAGACTGTTGGGCTAAGGGAGGGGGAAAAGAGGGACAGGGACCGAAGGGCAAAGGGCGAGATGAAGGGAAAGCGCAGGGCGCGTTGGCAAACGCGGCTGCCAGTGAGGAGGATGAAGGGGTATGGGCGGTTGTTGACGAGAGCGCGCGGATGAGTGATTGGGCGGGTGACAGCGGTGCCGACACCGACTGGTCAATTTTGAGTGATCTCGGTGACACAGAAGGACATGCGGACTCACCTACAGCAGCCTCCACTATCCCCAATGTCAGCACAGAAGACAAGGAATGTCTGCGCCATATCTTGCTCTTTCACAAAGCGGAGCACATCGCTGCCGCCATCGCTCCTTCCACCCATGATTCCATGCACGAACTCCAAACTGTGTCAGCCAGCTCCTGCGCTAGCAGCGAGTACAAGGGTGACAGCACATACCTTGATAATGTCTACATCCCTGTGCCTTGTACGAGGACACAGAGACAACCGCATACACCAGCGCAACCGTTCTGGGCACGGCGGCAACGAGGGACGCTGAAAGCGACCTCTACGACTCGGGCGCGTCCCGACACATGACCCCATCCCGCCACCGCCTCATCAACTATGTCAAGATCAAGGGCCGGCCAATAACCGCAGCTGACAAGCGCGTTTTTCACGCCACCGGGATGGGGGACCTGCGAGTCACAGTACCGAATGGTCAGATGACGACGACAATCCTGCTAAAGGACGTCCTGTACACACCGGCAATGGGCCTCATCATAATCTCCATCAGTCGCATGGCCACCGCTGGCTACGCCACTCTCTTCCGTGCCAATCTTCAATGCTAAGCAGAAGCGCATTGGGCACATCCACGTCACCTCCAATGGCCTGTACCGAGTTGACCATAGCGAGGTCGCTGCAAGCGCTGGGAGCCCCAACTCGCAATTCACACTGTTGGAGCTACATCGTCGCATGGGACATATTGCGCCAGGCGCCGTGCGCGCGCTGGTGAAGGAGGGATGGGTGGAGGGAGTCGAGCTGGTGGATGTGGGGGAAATGGGAGCATGCGAGTCGTGTGAGCACGCAAAGATGACGAGGAAGGTTGTGAGGAAGGAGAGGACAGGTGCAAGGGCCGCTGCATTTGGCGACAAGATTCACTCCGATGTTTGGGGCCCAAGCCCGGTCCAAACAATGCGCAAGAAAGAGTACTACGCATCATTTACCAACGACGCCACACGCTGGTCCACCGTTGACCTGCTCCACAGCAAAGACAACACTTTCCAAGCCTACAAAGACTTTGCGGCATGGGCCAAGACTCAGCACGGAATTGAGATCAATTTGAGGCGCTGTACGGGAGGAAGCCGGACTTGAGGGACTTACCAGAGTGGGGGAGCAAGGTGTGGGTGCACGAGAAGGGGAATAGCAAGCTGGATGCTCGCTCAAAGGAGGGGAGATGGGTGGGATTTGATGAAGAGAGCATGCATGCTCACCGGATCTACTGGCTAGATCGACGCACTGTTGGCATCAAGCGCAACATCAAATTCGACAAGGACTATGTCCTCATCCCAGCCGCCTCCAACACACAGTTTGAGGGGGAGATCACCGCTACGGACGCCACTCCTGATGTCAAACAGCCTGTTGTCAACACCAAACATGATGCACCTTCACGCACACCTTCACCACCACCACGCTCACCCACGCCAGAAGAACCGCGCCGCTCCACGCGCATTGAGCAATAATACGCCAACGGGCGCCCTAGCTACAAACTGACCCGTGATTACAACAAAGCCCCACATGCGGATACAGCTGCGGCTGCCCACGACAAAGAGGAGGATTGGGAATTAGGGGGAGTGGAATTTGCAATGGGCGCGGCGACGCTCAGCGCAGAGGGATTAGATCCAAGAACAGTGGAGGAAGCTCAGCAGAGATCGGACTGGCCGATGTGGGAGGAGGCCATGCAGAAGGAGCTGGACTCGCCCAAGGCCGCTGGCACATGGGATGTTGTCGAGCGACCCCACGGGAAGAACATCGTGGGATGCAAGTGGGTCTACCGCATCAAGAAAGATTCCAAGGGCAATATTGAGAAGTACAAAGCGCGTCTTGTCGCGCACGGTTTTACTCAAATTCATGGCATTGACTACACAGAGACCTTTGCACCCGTCGCTAAACTCGCCAGTCTGCATACAATCCTCGCTACCGCAGCTCGCAATGATTGGCCTATCGAGGTCTTCGATTTCAACTCAGCGTTCCTGAACGGCACCCTCGACAAAGAGATCTACATGCAACTTCCGCCCGGATCCAGCTACGACAAGAATGTGCACGTAGCAAAGCTCAACAAGGCCCTGTATGGCCTGAAGCAGGGGGGGAGGACATGGTACCAGTTGCTTTACCGTGCACTCTTGGATCTGGGATTCAGGCACGCGGAGTATGACCACGGTGTCTTTTTCCTCAGACAAAAAGACTCCATCGTTATTTTAGCCATCCACGTCAACGACTGTACCATAACTGGCACAATGCAAGCTCTACTCGACGACAAGAAGCAGAAGATCAACGCTATCTACGCTATGACGGACTTGGGACCAATCAGTTGGTTACTCAGCATCCAGGTCACCCGCGAGCGCAAGAATCGCACCATCACCCTCTCACAACAATCCTACATCGATTCCATCATCGCCCGCTTCAACTTCGGAGACGCAAAACCTCTCGCCATACCCATGGACCCGAACATCGCATTCTCAAAGGACGACTGCCATACGGACGAGCAAGAGATTGCGCGCATGAGGCGCATCCCATACCGCGAGGCCATAGGCCCGCTCATGTACGCAAGTGTTGGTACACGCCCCGACATCGCCTTCGCCGTCTCCACGCTGTCGCAATTCCTTGACAATCCTGGATTGGCACACTGGGAGGGAGTAAAGCAGGTGTTCCGCTACTTGTTGGGCACAAAGGGATGGAGATTGAGCTACGGGGGAGGGAGGATAGGCTTGGAGGGGTACACGGACGCGGACGGCGCTTCGCAAGACCACAGGCGTGCCATCTTGGGCTACGCGCTCATCATCGACGGCGGCGCCGTTTCCTGGAGCTCACGAAAGCAGGAGCTTGTCACGCTCTCCACCACGGAGGCCGAATATGTTGCGGCCACCCACGCCTCGCGCGAAGTCATTTGGCTGCGCAACTTCATTGGCAAAGTTTTCTTGCCGCTCACATCGCCCACCACTCTCCACTGCAACAACCAATCCGCCATCGCTATTGCTACCAATGGCAACTTTCATGCACGCACCAAGCACATCGATATACGGTACCACTTCATCAAGTTCGTAATCAAAAACGGATCGATTAACCTCGTTTACTGCCCAACCGACGACATGACCGCGGATACATTCACAAAGGCATTACCCAGCGCAAAGGCAAAGCACTTCGCTGCCTCATTGGGATTACAGCCGACGACTCTGGTTTGAGGGGGAGTGTTGTGTTAGAAGAACAAATGGCGATTGTTGTTGTTAGATACCCGCTGTGGCCTGTGGTCACAGCACGGTCTTTTATTGTACTTACCTTTGTCTAACTTTATCATATGCCTTACAGTCTGCATACCATTCTCGATGGTATGGCCTGCTTATATACAATAGTAGCTACATGTATAAATACCATACCTACTTTACATTTACTTTAGTCAGTTACAACCCCCTTCGTCCTTTATACATCTTCACTAACCAACAAATCCTCAATAGTAATATGCCCTCAAGCCTCGTGTTCTTAGCATTCCGAAGATTTGTTTGAAAAAAATCGGAATTTAATTCTTTGAAGGGAAAAGAGTATTGATGGGGACATTTCAAGGGCAATGTTCTTTTGCAATCAGCTCCTTGACCGTATATCTATTACGACGTTTAATCAACTTGTCGAGATAGAAATTATACCGAGTAGACTCCATGTCACAAAGAATGGCTTGATATCCACCCACCCACCCGTTTGTCTGCTTGCAAACAGACATGTTGATTTGCCACTTGCCATCCTCGGTGATCAACTCAGGAAATGCAGCCGGGTTGCACCAAAGTTGACAGTGCCAAGCCATTTCTTTATGCTTTGCGCAAAAGTGAAAGACATCAACAGGCATGCCTAGTGATTAAGAAGTCCGGGCTTGGGCTCAAGCCCCGGGCTTGGGCTGGGCCTCAACGGGCCTGGGCTCAGTCAAAGTCAAGCCCAAGCCCTGAGCCCAATTAGTTTAGGGCCTGGGCCGGGCTTGGGCTCAGGCCCGGGCTTACACACTCAATAAAGACAAGTACCAAAGTGTAATGAAGGCTTACAAATGACACAAAGATTACTACAATACTCTCCTCCTCCTCCTGCTCACGTGCAATCCAAGCCTCCTCCTCCATCTCAGCATCCTCCCTGTCCACCTCTTCCATCTCCCAGTCAGCTGTTGGATCCCTATCATGGAAAATAAGGTCAGAATTGAGAAGCGACTTCAAAATTTGAAGTGCTTCAACAATGTCTGCCTTCAGATTGTGTAAGATTACATCAGAGTTTTGGTATTCAAAAGAAAATGGTTTGGTGATGGTCAGTTGTATTTGCACGCCAAAAAGTTGGGCCCAGGCCCGGGCCCAAGGCTTTGGCATTCTCAAGCCCAAGCCCTGAGCCAGGCCCGGCCCTTTTGTGCTTTGTTAAAAGTCCCGGCCGGGCCTGTGCTTTGCGGGTTGGGTCGGGCCCGGCTCAAGGGCTCAGGCCCAGACTTATGAATCACTAGGCATGCCTGTCTGTTTGAAGTGTTTGTCTTGGTTTTTCTGCAGGTGTTTGTGAAGCTGGCAATTGTTGTCAAAGACAAGGAACTCGGGAGTTGACTCAGGTGTTGGAAAAGTAGCCTTAGCAAAGCTCTAGATAGGAAAATTAACAAGCATTATATGAAAAGACAAGGAATCCAAACTTACATTGACAGAGGAAACAGACTCAGAGCCAAAGAATGTTGCTCGCAAAAGAATGACACCACATGGGCGTACCATTAATTGCTTGTTGTGTGTTTGGCGCCTACCAAAATATGCCTTCAACTTGCGGTTTCCTGATTCTGGCTTACCCTTGCAAGATTCATTTCTATGATGACCTCGCCATCATCTTTGTGATTATTGTCATGAGTGTCTTGTGACCCAACAGAGTCTGAGAGTACAGCAGCATTCTTGAGACAATGTCAAAGCTGCGAGATGACCTTTCCCTTTTGGAAATAAGCGGTCTCCAGAGCACAATGGTCTGGGAGTTTGCAAGTCCGGTATCCATCTTCCACATGTGATGTACAGTCGGTGATAGAGCACTGTCTGTTCAGGGCGCTGTGCATTGCGCAGAACCACAGGCAATGGTTGACCAATGGCTCCTGGCAATTATGCACAGCACAACAAGGGTGGCCAATTGTGTCACCATCACATATGGCAGCTTGCAATTTCACTGGCATACCTGATTAGAAAGAGCTATGATTGATCAATGGACTGACTCACTTAATTGGCCCTGCTCATCCACAAAGACAATAAAACATAGATCACATGCATGGGTGTACTCTTCTTGCCCTATCCCTTCCATTCTCTTGTTTTGCTCCTCCAGTGCAGGCTTCAGCCGGTCCTTGTGAGAAGGGGCATTGTGCTCAAGATGAAGAACCGTGCCAAGTTCAGCATGGTCAAGAAGGAGGCTGTAAAGAAAAAACCCATTGAGGATGTCTTTGTCTTGCAGATCCGGTAATGTTTGCATATGTGATCCTGAGTTATCTGAATACCTCACATAAAGGCCGGCTGGAAAAGCTTGGGGGTTGTTCAGCAGGACTGCATGAAGGTGACCAATGGACTGGTTGTATATCCTTGCACAGTTCATTGAGGAAAGCCTTTGAAACCATAATCAGTACTGGAATAGGTTAAGTATGACTGATACCTACCAGCCAAACACCTTGGATGTTGCAAAAAAATCAAGGAGAGCACAGTCAACAAAACAATGCTGCAAGACCTGAACAACATTAGGGATCCCGCCGTAGTATTCCTGCAAATTGGTCTGACTGTGAACAGAGTAGTTGTGGTGATATTGTTGGTTGCAGCCTAGAAATCCTTTCAATAAGGTCCTGACCATGAGCATGAGGAAATTATTACATACCTCGGCAATAAAGAGATGTGGAGAAGATTGGCATGGTCCCTTCACGTAACGTGAAAAGAGTTGCCTTGTAGGTGCAAGCATTTGTAAGTGTTCTGATGCTGTTTGAAGTGCGATAGTTCTTGCACCGTGAAAATTGCAAACACGAGTCTGTGGATACATATGACATGCTTTGTGGCTTTTAAGTCCTTTAATCAAGTTGAATACCCAAGATTTTGACATACCTGTGCCAAGAGGCAGAGCTTGAAGGTTGTATGCAGTCTTTTCCTCCTCGTTTGCAACTACAGAAGTGGTCTTCCATATTTCCTCTTTCAATGCTGACCAGAGATGTGAAACTGTCAAGGGTTTCTTGCCAATAACTTTTGAAAGGAGTATTTGGATGTCTTGAGGCAGGTCTTGAGGTGGCTGAGTGTTTTCTTCCATCTTTACTTCAATGCTTGGACGTGCAAACGAGGCAAATCGCATAAATTGCACAACATTTTCCAAGGTTATAGATTTGAGAGATGCATCTTTGGCAAGAGCAGCAAGTAGTGTAATAATGTTCATTTTGCTGGAGAAGATCTGTGCAACACGTCTAAGTAAATGTGTCTGTCCAGTGACAAGGATTATGTAACTACCTACTATTTTATCAAGGTATGCAACTGCGGAGAACGATCCCGAATCAACGGTGTTCATCAGACGGTTGTCATAGGTGACAAAGTCTATTTATAACATTCTTGGAGAAATTCTCATGCCCGTTGATTAACGCCCTCAGATAAAAGGAACAAAACATCAAATCCTTTCAAGGTTTGGAAGCCTTCCCTAATGAAGGAATGAATGCCTTCATGTTGGGCGTTTGATCTTGGTTTGATCCCCAACCAAGTCCATGGTCGATTCCTCTTATTTGATCCCATCAAAGAACCGCAGATGCTGTCGCTCACCTATGGCTATCACGTAAGCCCTCTAATTAGGGACCATGTTACCCCCTCTAACTAGGCGTAAATTAGAGGCTCCTCCCTACCTTGAATAAACTTTGCATACTGCATATAAACAGACTATTAGTGACGTAGAACAGTAACCTGTACTTATGTAGTGAGCACTTCAAAGGGGGGATGAAATATGGGGGACAGAAGGAGAAGGTATATGTACCATCAGTCATCTTACCATTTCTCTACCAAATCGGACAATAGAGCTTATTTGAAGCCTATTCTACGGACTAGAACATACTGTAAGCCTATCTTATATGTTCTGGATAGCATATAGATGCCTTGGTGAAATGATCCTGATGATATGATTAAATGTATTCAAAAAGAGCGAAATCCTTGGCTCATGGCATAGGTTTTGTAGCTAAAATTATTTTAAATGCATGGATAGGTAGGTATGAGTAGTCTGAGTAATACAAAAGGAATTCAAAGAATTGAACAGTTGTGGATAGAGGTACTCTCAGGAGTAACGGAACAGCGTGTTATGAAACACGGTCAAATTAAGACCAAACCTGGGAACTCTTGACATACACCTCTCTGAACTACCTTTACTTACCTCCCGACGTACATACTCCTTTAGTTAAAAAACGAAGAAAACAAAGGGGAAACAGCGAATTAACGATGCTCATCGTTGCGGACGGCGAGCAACACACGCGCGAACGATAGGTGGGAGCCGTGTCCGCATTTGGCATGGGACAGTGATGGGCGCGAATCCGTGATGCCGCCGAGCCCCAATGCAGACATTGATGGCAGGCGGGGGTGGGATGATGCGGACTGATGGACGGCTTGAGTTCAGGTCTCCGGCACTACATCGACCTATGAGAAAACAAAGTCCGACGAGAGATGTGTTGCTATAAACGTTGCCTAAAGAGAAAGGGGAAGGAGCCAGTGACCGCACAGCGTCATCTGGACTGCATGCAATGCGTGAGATTAAAGGAACAAAACATCAAATCCATGCAATTCTTTCGAGGTTTGGAAGCCTGCCCTAACGAAGCAATGCCCTTCATGTTGGGCGACTGATCTTGGTTTGATCCCCAACCTTCATCCGCGATATCCTGGCGATATCCTGTGATCGCAATCTGTGCCCTTTCATTAGACGTCGGAGTTGGTGAATCCTCCCACTTGTCTTCCCAAGTTGTTTATGGATCTTGACATCGCAGAAATTGACTACAGGATATCCAAGTGCTGGCGCATCGGCTTGGAACATCCACGAAGACTGGGAAGATCATCAACGGGTTAGCAACTACGTCTTGGTTTGGTCTCCCGTTGTCATTCTAATGTTGGGGCTACCACCATGTCCTTCACAGAAGATAGTTTTGTCTTATCTAGTTTTCGATGACCGTGACCAACGGCTGCCAGTCCAGCGGCATCGATACTAGAGTCAGCTGTTTGAACCCCAAGTGAGTCAGCGTTTGTCTTAGACGAAGAGGGACTAGGAAGAGACTGAACACACTTTATGACTCAGGAGCTGCTGTAAGTCCTGAATGTTGGCATGCCAGTGTGGTTATGGTTTACTTTGAATCATGAACCACGCTTATCGTGTGTTTCGCGAGGCAGCTCGAGCAGTCGCCCGCCGTTCGGCAGGTTACTGTTCAAGTGTAAGATTAGTGGGTTCCGACTCCGGGTCGTTGCACCGGGATCAGATTGCGGGGCAAACCCTGCAATGCAGGTCTTGCCCTGCCGTCCTTCCGCTTGGGCATATAGTTGGAGATGATAATTGTGCTTTCAATTCCCTTTCTTCGTAAATATAATACTTACCGACACATGGCTGGGTACTTCCATGGGCTTCGTGGCCATCTTGCGTTCATCATAATAGGGCTTGGATGCTCCGGGTTGAATAAAGTGCATTCAACAACCATGTCTAAAGAGGTTTAAGTAACGGACAAACGGAAGTTCAAACACTCTTACCAGTGATGGAGCATCTACTGAGAGATAGTGCCGTTTCCGCCAACAGCGGTAAGCTATATGCGTCAACAATTCGAGCAGAAAGTCAGCAATCAAAGGAGGTGAGACGCGAACCTTGCTGCTTCTGGATTAATGTATCTTGTAGAGTTAGTCAAACTGTCCTTCGAGAAGTCAGGAAGTTTTTGGGAATGAATACTCCATGTACAACCCAGGCGCCTATGTGGCAGTCATGAAGTAGTCTGTACAATACTTGCAAGTCTCTTCTAGAACATAGAACATCAAATGCGACTCACTCTTTCAAACTAAGCGCCGATTTGAATTCCCTGGGGATGAAGTGATCACACCAGCTGTTTCTATTCACTGATATGTTCCGGAGTTGAGAGAAACAGGCGGTGTGGCAATCAATTGGATTCCTTGAGATGAGTATTAATGTACATGCACCTGATCGGCTATCGTTCATTCTATGTGAAGTAGATATATATATCAAAAGAGAGAGAGAAAGAAATGGCGTCGGCATCACAAGCAATGGCGGTGATGGTGGTCCATGTATGGAATATACAGTGCAAAGCAAAGGGGTATGCGTCCTGATGAGCATGCTTGGGTACGTATGGACGACGAGACTTCGTGAAGGAGGATATGATGGGTTATTGTGCCCGGTCGAACCGCCTGCGATGCTCAGTCCCTTGAACCCGAGAGGGAATATGCGGGTAGGCGCAGATCTGCCTTGATACAAGCGGTATTGTGTGCGTGGGAGTGGGACATGATAAGTAGATACTTCATGTTGAAGGGAGATTCCGCGATGCGAGGTGTCTCATGAGCATTTCATACCTATCCCGAAAGAGGCACCATCAACAATCTGAACCAAGCCCGATCTCTGCAGCAACAGCAAAAGATAGGGACAACTCACGTCAACATCGTAACCGCGCTATTGGGCACAGTCCTAATCAAGTTAATTGACAGCCCCTTATATAACGCCGTCCAGCCCTCCTTCACGATCAGCTTCCGCGTGGTACTGACGATGCCCCCTCGCGGGTGTTGTTTGATCATGCCGTCGGAGGACATGTCGTCGGCAATGGGCCGTCGTTGGGTCTGGAGGCGCGTGCGGACGACTTCGTGCGGATATGTGGCGATGGAGGCGGTCATTTTGGAGATGGCGGAGCAGATGAGGATGGTTTGGGAAGTGATCGGGGCGTCGGAGTCGCCTTCTGTTGGTTATTCAAGCAGGGGAGGAGACAAGAACAGCATGGGGTTGGGAGAAAAATGGTTTCGGGTGGTTAGAATGATGTGATGAATTGAGGTTGTAATGGACAAGACTCACGCGACCAGACTTTAAGCTGTTCGTATAACGGGAATTGCACCGCGACGTGTAGGATGCCCAATAAACTCGGTACGAGCCCTCGATAGAAAGCACGAGGGCCTTCTGTTCTCCAAATGGTCATCGCTGCATCTAGGGTATGTCGATACCGGACCTCGTCCCTCGTCTGCGTCTGAAGTCACAAAATAATCAGTTAGCTTTATTAACCCTGCTCTAATAAGCAAAGACGCACCATAAACCTCGTCTTAATGACCCATAGCGGATTCGTGCAAATCGTACTCGCCGCCCCAGCCGTCATCGCCGACAAGATGTGCAAGGACCACGGATGCTCCCTCATCACCGGCTGATAGCCTTTCACCTGCGCAGCGGGGTACAGCCGCTCGCTCGGCTTGCTTGAGTATGCCCCGAGAGGTGGCTCGCCGAAGACGGTCTTGATCCCATCGTAGACGGCGAAGTAGATAGCCCATGTAGGGAGGTAGCCGAGAATGGTGGGGCCGAGACCGCGGTAGAGCCCACGAAAGCCATTTTCGCGGAGAATTTCTTTGACTGTGCCTGTTGCAAAGGAGGATGGAGTGACAATGTAAGCATGAGTCATGTTTGTATTTGGAGTAGATAAGGGACGCACCGAGCACGCCTAGATATCCTCGTTGACCTTGGATCGCCCGTTGGGCCTGCAACTTCGTCTTGACGACATCCAGAGGACAGGTAGCGATGCTGGCTACAAGGCCACCGCCCGCACCAGCTACCACCACTCGTAAGCCCAGAATTTCCTTCTTCCCTGATAGAATGCGGCGAAAAAGCAGGCTTACCGATCATGCTGTTTGCTGTCCATTTGCCCTGCCGAGCTCCCATAACTCTGCCCCGCCTCTGCGCGGGGATCTGAGCGGGGGTGGGCTGGCGCTGCTCGTCGTCGGTGGTCGCCGTTTAAGTGATGGTTGGGGTGGCGGATATCCAATCGTTACTGGTAGTCTGCAAGAATGTGGGACAAATTATTTCATTTTCCTCCTTCCGGTTTCGGCCGAATCGGGCTGATGGCACGGTTATCTAATATCTGTCGTCTAACGCACATCCTTGCCTATTGAACTCAATAGAGGAGGGAAGGTCGAGGAGGTTTCTATTCATACAATCGCACCGCAAAAACTATGTTACATGAGGTCTACATCATACAACCGCTATACATACGCAGAGGTACAATGAAAGCAAGATCGTGCAAGCGCCCTGCTTCTTATACATTTAGTAACCTGACTTGCATATCCCCAATGGCACCCGATTACGAATCATCATGTTCACGTAGACAAAGGTATGGCTGATGCCCCATTATAGCTCACGTCGTCCTCGGCTCAATACAAATGGTGCAGCAGCATTATTTGCTGGGCAGAACCGGATCTGCACAAAGCTCCCACATGCCCCTTTGATTCGCGCTATCGCACCATAGCTCCAACTCCGTCCTGACCAGCGGCAGTTCAAACGTGAAAAAACGCGTCTTTGCCTCCCTCCTGATTCTCAACCCCCCTTTCGATCCGCGCGGCTTGGTGAGCACCACTGTATGCAACATGGGGTAAGCGGTGCGGTCCTCCAGCATGTCAAGGCCAATTTTATTTGTGGGTAAGCTGGTAGACGCGGAAAGGGTGGAGTAGGAGAAGTGCATGAGACGTGGGAAGGGGATGGAGGAGGGCATAGGGCGGTCGCTGAGGAGGCGGAGGTGAGATATTTGGGCAAAAAATGCACATATGGAAGGTGTGCTGAGGAGCCTTGCCCAGCTCTCCGTGTTGGTGGAGAGAAGGGTTAAGTCTTTACACTCTCGGTGGGAAAGGCGAGCGCTAGCGCCTGTGCCACGGAAGGTAATGGATTGTTGGATCATGTACGCGTTGGAAGCTATAGATTTCAGGTTTGGACATCGTTTGACGATGTCTATTGAGGTTGGGAGTAATTCCTCCTTTAAAGGGGTTACCCATAGGTGGCGCACGAGCAGTGCTAATCTAGGTTTAGCACGCAGGAGACGATCGAAGGAATGGACCTGCTCTGCGCTGATCAGACGGACGGGTGTGCGTGGTAAACACGCGTTGAAGGTCAATGTCTGTAATTGGCGCGAGACGAGCACGAGGGAAAGATACGTCCCCGGCCAGTCGGCGCAACTGGCCAACACGAGGAGGCTTATTTCGGGGGGGAGGTCCAATAAGCGGAAGGAGCCCGACTCGGCGATTCGTTTTCGCTTTTCCTCAAGTTCCCGTTGGGCAGCGTGCAAGCGCTTGACTTGTGCGAGATAATCCTTCTTGAGCATAAGATCGGGGTTGTTGGAGAGGATGGAGTCAGAGGTGAGTTTGTTGATGAAGTAGGTGTAGAAGGCGGACATGAGGAGGATCCCGGAGAGTGTCCATTTGATGCCGCCGATTTCGCCGAAGATGGATGTGGGGATATCGACGAGGCGGGAGAGCATCCTGCCTGAGGAGGGTTGGTTAGTATTATTAGCCTTGACATGAAAGGAATGAATGAAGCCAAGTTTAGTGGATGACTCACGACACTGTGGAAGTCGTCCGGTCAAGTAGGAAAGGCAGTGGAAAGAAGGCATGGGTTACGATGTGACCCCCACACGAGGTCAAGGCGAGGCGCGCGTGCACGAGATCGCAGTTATAAGTATGTATGTCGAAGCCGTGTCCGTTCTCCTTGTGGTACGATGATTAAGCTTATGGATTATGGACGGTAATATGATGAGAATAGAACGCCAGTTGTGCGGTTGGTAGACTGCTATGAGCACCGTATTATTAGAGAGGACAATAACCGGTTATCCATCAATGAAAAGTGTGATCCATGTCGTTTGTTGCTTACAACCTGTCGGCAATTCAGCGCAGCCAACGTGAAAGCTTGTGAAAGGGGCGGTCACGATCTCAATGAGTTGCCAAGTGTATTCCCCGACACCAGTTTAGGGGAGGCCTAGTCGCGTCTGCTCCAGATAATTTGCACTTCAAGTCATCCCAAAGTCATACTCTCGTGACAGCATCGGTCTGCGAGGGAGACGCAGGGGTAAAGGCGACACAACACTCTGCGATTCTCTGTAACATGCCGCGCGGGAGACACTAGGCACTCGACCTCCTTACGAAAACCCTATCATCTGGACGCGACGCTCGACTTCGCACTTCACCGTACCAGTCCTATAGGCCCAGAGGTCGGTATTTAGCATTGGAATGTTTCCCGTTGCCAGACGCTACAAGAACTACGAATTTCATATTGAATTGCAAAGCCTCGCGTCCATCCTGCCTGGCTGGACGCATGTTATCTCATCGCTCGTCGGAGGTGCGGATGATGCCCGAGTTATCATCAGCGGCAGAGAGGTAGGAAGAAGACATATATAACCATTCCTGTGCCCCTGTCCAGATTAGACAAAACATGGCCCAATCCCAGTGCAATCGGTGCACGTTTTGGCATAGTTTGAGCGAAGAAATACAAGCGTAAGCGAGACATAAAACCAATCACACATATCCTAGTACGTGCTATCAATGTTGTACAATCCATGACGCCTTGTCGTTCTCTCTTTCGTCTCTGCCCAGTGTCAACGTTTACCTTCTGCCTCTTCGTTGAACAATGGAAATAGCAAGAGTCCCCCACAGAGCTCTGTGTGCATGGCTACTGGGCCCCCCTTTTCTATTTCCAAATGGTGAACGTTGGCGAATGTGGGTCAAGTCCACTTGTTCTGTCGAAAGATAGAATTTGAACGTTCCAACATCGACGTCTTGCCCATCTCGAAGAAAGCAGTCAAATGGAGGTCCACCTGATCCATACCCTATGGTCAAAGAACCGTGGGGCTTCAGCGGCGCTTCGACTTCAGACGAGGATGCACCCGGTTCGAAGTATGTCTCTAGACATAAAGTGTAGGTACGGAGGTAATTGCTGAGAGAGGACAGCCACTTACCAATGCTGAGGTCACTGCTATCAAAATAGAATAACGACATGTATAGCGGGGTATGCGTTTTGTTTGCTATCCTCATTCCATATGGACCAGGCTCGCGCATATCGATTTCCACAGTATCATTATTAATGAGGTTCGGTCCGCATGGGTAGCGGTTGCGAACCACCATCCCGTCCTCCAGAAATTCCTCGTGCATTTCCCCAAGCTTGGTAAACTCAACGTCGACTTGTGTTTTTCCGATCTTTGAACTTTCCCGTCGCAAATGCCAGTCAAAATGAGCTGCAGCGACGACAACCGGAAAGACGTAGTCTGGCGAGGCAGGGACGGTGTGAAAAATATGTCGCAGTCCCCACCTCCAGATGTGCCTATCGAGAATGGCGAAGGAAATTTCGTTGCTTCGATTGAGCTCCAGCCCGAGCTTGGCAACATGATGATCGCCAACCAGCACCACATCTCTCTTTCCCGTCTTCTTCATTCCGGCTCTGATATGCTCATAAATACCCCCCAGCCTGGCCATGTCGGCTATGTATAAAGGGAACGGTTCTTCGGCGCCTACCCGAACTTGTAGAGCCACTGCTTGGTGGCCTAATGGCGCCTGAATATTGCGCGGGATGTCTAGTGAGGTCGTGAAGGGCGTAATCTGTGCAGCTGTTGCGTGGCCTAATAGAGAACCTGTGTTCGCACTCTGTCTGGACGAGTATATTGCAAATACGGCGCGTTCTCTGATACCGTACGCATCCCCGACGTCGATCTCAAAGCCCCCAAAACTTGTCTGCCTGATTTTGTGGAACAACATGTTTGTTGTTACTCTTCCGTTGAACATGATGCGATTTCGATTATGCCCTTCACACTGAGGGTTTTGACTTGAGGAGGCGACAAAGTTGCTGCACTTTAGAGTCCTAGGATCACGGACGAGGCTAACAGACATACCTCGGCAATGGAGGAAGTTCTTCGATAAGATCGGTATATGTGATTTTATCGATGCTCATTGTTTTCAGAGTGTAGAGCAAGGCTTTTGTGAAGTCGCCTGAAGATTTTACTTCTCGGGCACGTTCGTCCGACTTGCATGCAGCAAGCAATACATGGGATCGAAGGCCACTCTGAAGAAATCCCCGAGAGATAGCCACCCCACGAGTGTCTGATTCAGCCAGTATTTCCGCATCAAGATCCTCAGGAGCAGGCGTGGTGATGTCAACCCCCCGATCTTGTGGCAATAATTCGCCGTCGTTTAATTCGTCACTCATAGAGCGAGTACCCGAGCCTGAATAGCAGCAGTCAAGAATGACAGTCTACGTTCATGAACATCAGAGCAGAGAGTTTGTCTCTCGTTAAACACTCACTATGTTGTCACCCTTGGCTGCTGCGAGCCTTTCCAAGAGAACTCCTATAGTGCGATCAGGTATTCCGAATACGGCGCCTCTTGGTGTGCTCATGTTGTAATCACTCGGGAGGATGAGTTGAATCATGCCGCTTTCAGTATTCCAACCTCTAGGAGCTGGTACTGTTGCTCCATGTCCTGCAAAATATATGACAATAGCATCACCAAGGTGGATATGCGGGTTCTGTTGGAACGACTGAATAGCCGATAAAATATTGGCGCGAGTAGCGCTCTCCGCGTGAAGCTTTGTGATACGATGTTGCGGGACTCTTAATGCCTCGGTGAGATATTGTTCGAGAAGTATGGCGTCCGATACACCGCCTCTGAGAGGTCGAAGTTCGTGACCACCAAAAGGATAGTCATTTATCCCGATGATCAATGCGTACAGGCGTGGGGAATTAGGCGCCCTAGATAGACGATGAGTGCTAGTCTGGAAATTGAACACTCTGAAGGGGTTCTACCGAGAATTCTTGGCATCAATATAACCTGACATTGGCAAGGGAGCAATTTTGTTCTAGACTGGATGCAAACGGGATGAGCTGAACAACATTCAGGGCGCTGTTTGGAAGGGCAGAGCGCTAGACTCGGACTCTGGAGACTATTAATAAGTCATCGGCCGGAGTGCTGGTGTCACGACGAGAAGAAGATGATAGGTCTAAAGTTGAGCGACCTCATGATCTGTTGTCCAAGTCGAAAATGCTACATAGATCAATATCAGACATGTGGTGTTGTAGGTCAGTTGTAGGTTGGTTGTAGGGCAGTTGTAATGATAAGCAAGGCAATCACCGGACCGAGAACCTAGCAGGCTCTCAGACTTTTTGATTCTGTATACGCCTTCACGCCAAAAGTTGATCGTTTGAACCTCAGTTGTTCACTTTAACCCCGAATAAACGGGAAAACAGATACACCGAAGACTTGTCGTTCGGAGTGAACTGCAGGCACATACTGTACACACCAGCATCTATAAAAAAACTTGAAACCATACAAAACAGTTTGTTTCGCAAATAGTATTATTATTTTGTCGATTGACCGAATCCAAAAGATAAAACGAGGAAGAAGGAGAGCCACAAAAATCACAAAGCCTTCATCATGTCTTCCGTCTTTTGCTCCTTCCCCTACCATCCTCCATATCAGCCTCGCGTTTACTCTTCTGTCCAGCAATGCGCATAACATCCTTCTTCCTCTCCTTATCCTTCTCGCTTTTCTTCGCGTCCTCCTTCACCAACTTCTTCTGCCTCTCCGCCTTCTTCTCACCTTTCTTCTCCTTCCTCCTCGCCACCTGGTCTTTCCTTAGTGCTCGAATTTGTTGCATAAGCGCAACGGCCTTCTTCTCCTCCGGCTCCATCACCACCGCACGTTTCTGGAGGTATGTCTGGTTTTGCTGCGGTTTCATTAGCTTGGGTTTGGACGCGTAGGGCAGGGCGGCTTGGAGCTTCTTGGGGATAATGAGAGGGTTGAAGCGCCGGGGCGCACGTTCGATCTTTTTGTAGGTGGAGTTGACGTCAAGGGGTGTTTTGATGCCTTCGTCGCGCCTGACTTGGCCAGTCAGGCGCATGCCCGTCCATTTTTTGTCAGAAAGGAGAAGAGAGGTGACAGGAGTGTAGAATTTCCGCGGTTGTATTGAGTACCAGGCTCGAAGGAAGATGATATCTATATGTCATGTTCAGCGATGAAACCAAAAGGCATAATAATCGCACTTACCGCTTTTGAGCACCTTATCCTCAAAGGTAGCTCTGAATGCACCATCGGGCTTCGGCAAAGCCTTCTTCACTTGACCTCGAATGCCGGAGACAGTGCGCACATTGGCACCCTCAAACTTGGCGACCTCAAGTGCAGAACTGAACATATCCTTCACGAAGGCTGTATTCTTAAAAATCTTGTAAGGTGTTCCAGTTAGTTTGATCTTCTTGACAATCTTGGCAGAACGGTCGATGTCCAACACAACCCCTGTAGCAGAAACCCTGAAACCCGGTGCATCTGCTGAAAGAGAGTTGAAGGCGCAGAAACCCGTGTTGGGCAGAGTGACTGGGCCGTAGAAGGTGGCATAACAGTGCATGTGCTCCGGCGTGTACTTGAGCATCCGCATCCGAATGGAGTGGTCGTCCAATGAGTAGATGGGTATGGATTGGAACCGTCTCCATCCCAGAGAGAAGATGAGAGGATCGTTGTTTTTGAGTGTGCGTGAGTACCACCTATGTCGCTTGATTCGGACTTGTACGAATCCGAAGCGTTCTTCGGCAGGTAGAAGACCACCTACGACGATGGGGTATGTGGGGTCGAAGTGCTCGATCATCTCGCAGGGTACATCTGTGAGCTCGATGCGGATGTATTGCCCTGGTCGGTAACCTTCGACGAGCGCGCGGGACTCTGCGTCGACGCCTTCGAATTCGGCGCGGTTCAAGGCGAGCTGGCGGGCCATTTCGTCCTTCTTCTCCTCATAGAAATCGAGCTTGGAGGCTTCGGGGTCGTCATATTGTTCGTCGAATTTGCGCTTGAGGGCTTCCTTTTTGGCGGCGAGGGCGGCGGCGCGGGACATGGGTGCGTCTGCTGAAGTTTTGGATTTTGAGGTGCTGGGTTTGTCGTTGTCGTTACCATCATCAGATCCATCTTCGTTATCATCATCGTCGTCGTCGTCATTTCCGCTGCCAAAGCCGTTTTGGTCGTCTTGCTCGCCATCTTCGCCGTTTTCGGGAGGCCCGTCTCCGCCAGTGATGAAAAGGTGTCGTATTGAATCCAGCATGTCCTCGTCTTCCCATTTTTTCAAGCTCTCTTCGTTAAGAGGTTCTTTGCCGGCATCAAGGACCTCAGAAACGGGTCCGTCGGTTCTTCGGACTTGGAAGAAATCATCCTCGGCGTTCATTGCACCAGAATCGCCCTCGCCCTCCTTCTTCCCGCTGAGGATCTCCTCGGGAGAAAGAGAGCTAGAGTAGATGAGTTTGATCCAGTCTTTTCGGCGGGTTTTTGTGGAGGACAGGGCTTCTTGAGCGCGTTCGGTGAGGTTCCGTTTCCATTTGGGTATTGACTCATCGTCTTCTTCGTCATCCTCGTCCATGCCCTCGTCGTCGTCATCATTGTCGCTTAGGATGTCGTGGTCTTCGCGGAGGCGCACGCGGTCGGCACCTTCCTCGTCACCTAGATCCGAGTCGCTGTCCGCGTACTCGACGTCTACATGCTCCTTTTTGCTCGAAGATGGAAGACCCCGCGCTATTGTGCGATGACTTGAACGTCCGGTATTGCGAGAGTCCCGAGGAATGTCTTCATCTTCGTCTCCATCCTCTTCCTCATCCTCGTCAACGTCTTCCGAGTCATCTTCTGAATCTCCCTCTTCATCCTCGTCATCACTCAAGCCCTCCTCGTCCTCCTCATCGAAGTCATTGTCGTTAGCTGCAGGATCCACTGTTAATGCGTGCGAGGAAGTGCCTAGGAGTCGGATGTTGCTTTGGGCGACCTGGTCTTCTAGTGTGGTGCTGACATCTTGAAGGTCCATAACCATTTGTTCTCCTTCACCTTGGGGCACTGTTGCCAAAAAATCAGCATCCGGGGACGTCTGGGAACAGCATATCACATACCATCCATGTTGCCTCGTGTGAAACTACCCGGAACGTTCACCCAGACGGCGTCTTTGTCGTACATCACTCCTCCGACGTCACTCATGGGGGCATGGATGAGCAGTTTCTTCTTCTCGCTGAGCTTCCGTCGCTTCTCAGAGTCCGCTGTTGGAAGTGGACATGGGTCTCCCAGCACAGTGACGCTCTTCATATCCAGATCACCCACACCAGGGATGTGCACTTTTGTTCCTAATCGAAGGTTCGTCCCGCGCACGTAGCCGTAGACGGTCACTGTGCGATCGCATTTCCCCTTTGACGTCCGCACCAGTTCTCTCGGTGTCAGATCTTCTATACGGTCAGCAAGGAGGTAGGGATGGGTGTTTCGGAAGACAAGAGGGCGGAACTTCATGACTGAGATGAAACGGGACAGGTTCATGATTTCGGTGTCGGGATAACGTCCATTGAGGACGCCTGAGAGGTAGAAGAGTTTTGCGCCTTGGTAAATTTCTGTCCAGAAGCGATTTTTGAGTGTCTTTTTGGTGGCTTTGAGGGTTGCGGCTTTTTTAATGAGGTCGAGATGGGAGAGAATGCCGATGACTTTGGGGAATCCGTGGGACTGAAGGATGTTGAGGAACTCGAAATTTTCCTACAAGCAGAGTGTATTAGTATGATATGATATATAGAAGAGAGCAGCGCACCATTTCGAAACCGAATGAGCCGTCCACCATGAGCAAGACGAGATCAGCGATTTTGCCAACGTCGATCATGCTGTTAAGGTCGTTATTGCACTCGAGGAATGTGAGTCTCCGTTTCTTCCCGCTGACCACCGTAATAGGGCCTTTGGCTTCGTTCAGTGTCTGTTTCGTGTACCGTCGGACAAGACTTTTGAGAAGGGTGGTCTTGCCCACACCGGGGGGACCAACTATGGCAATGATGATGGGTGGTGGGTCATCGTCTGGGGTACGGTTGACGAGAGGGACATGAAGACGGGTTTGGTCGCGCTCGACATTCCGTCGACCTTGACGGTCTGCTCTACGGCCTGATTTCGGAGCGAAGGCCTACAAAATTTGTTAGAGAAATTCAAGAGAGATAAGAAGGACAATACCTTTTCATTGTAGCCGTGCTGTTTCTCCTTGCCCTTGCCTTTTTCCTTTTTGTCAGCCTTTCCGCCAGACTGTGCTGGTCGATGAGCCTTGTGTGGTCGGTCGTCCATGACTGTAGAACTAGCAGCGGACTTGGCACAGATTATGGAAAACTTTGAAAAATCTAAGCCCTAGATCTGGGTTAAGGGCCGTTGACGCGGTGCACGTGACAGGCGCGTTGGGTCGCTCAAGTTGTTGATGTCCGGATTTGGACTTGAGTTCTTTGCGCTTGTCCTGCCACAGACTCAGAGTTTCTTATACACCTGCGATACCACAACGATGAAGAGACGCTCCAAAGGGACCGCCTTCGACATCAGCATACACGGCGACCAGCTAGAGCACAACCGCATACAGCTCGAGCATAATCTACAACACACAGAACTTTCTTTTCGTTTGTCGTCCACCAGCGACGACGAGAACAACGACGACCGTCGTCCCTATCCTCACCACGCCCACGACAAAAGTCGCCGTATGGATCACAGCTCTGTTGAATATCCACGGCACCTGTCAGAACCATCCTTCCATGATTATCCCTCCATGATCCATCGGTCTACCGGAGACCAGTTTGGAGACGAGGACACTAACGGCCAGGTCCATCCATGGTCGTATCGTACCGGAGACGACGAGGAAGGTATAAACCCATACGGCGGGGAAACTGTATCTACTGTCGCTCACCATGCCAGCGCACTAACTATCAGTGCGGGTCTAGGCGGTGGCCGCGGTGCACGCCGCGACCCAAGTCTAAGTGGTGCAGAATATGACCCCGATAGGCCTTTGCATGCTATGATATCTGGTGTAAACAGCAAACACAGCATGTTTGATATAGATCCTTCCAAGTCAAGATTTCAAGTGAGTTGTTTCCACAGATTCATCGCAACATGAATTTTCAATATGATGATCACAGGGAGCAGCGAGTATGACTTATGACCCACTGGTGGTTGACAGCACTGCGGAACTTGACAGAATTCTCGAATCTGGCCATGCGCCTCCGCCTTCAGCAAGATCCCGCTCCGTCCGTGTCACCTCTCCCGCCTCCTCGGCTTCTTCCTCTGTGTCTGATGAAGAGGGCGGACAGGAACCCGTCCAGAGTTCGTCTCGCCCCAAACTCACCGATCACCTCCGCCACGTGTCTTTCTCTCCCAAACGACCGCGCAGCGCACAATCAAGCCACTCCAACCCAGCTTCCCCTCTTGCTCGTGCCAGTCGGAACTTGGACGATAATAACGCGTCCATGAACATGCCCACGCCGCGTCCGATGCGTCGATCTAATATCTTCCCTTCTTACGCTTCGTCTCCGGCTCAACCTGAGGTGAGGCTACAGCCTGCGACACCTTCTACGGCGGGGTCCAAGTTTTCGCGGATGGCGAGGGGGATAAACAAGGAGTTGGAAGCTACACAAAATCATTTGACTGCTGCACAACAACGTGCTGCTGATGCGTCAGCGGCTGCAACAATGGCTCGTCCAGCTTCCGCGCCTGTGGAACGAAACCCATTTCATGACATTGCGTACCAGTTCCCGGACCCGCCATCGTCTTTCCGTCCTACACCTCGGAAAGGGTCGATGCGAGATACTTCGTCAAGAAAGGTGCAGCTACCTGATGTTACTGGGTTGACTAACGCGGTCGAGTCTCCTGCTAAATACGGTGCCGAATATTATCCATACAGAGCGGATAATCGACCAAGGGATAGTGAAGGTCTGACATTATTCATCTTTTGTTTGATTTCTGACTGAACGTTTGTCCTCAGCACGTTTTGTGCAAACGCTTAGTGCGGTACAAGCGCAGCTTCGCGATCTGCAGGACGAAAATGGAATATCGCGCCGTCGGGTCAACGAGCTCGAAATGGAGTTGGAGGAGTGCAAGAGGGAGGTGGCGCGGGAACGGACACGGTTGATCCAGCGGGAGGAGCTGAACTTCCAGCAGCGCGATAGCTCTATGTATGCGAAGCCAGCAACGAGTAAGGGCAAGGGGAAGGCGAGACAAGGCCCTGCCGAAATCGATGACGAGCGGCTGCACGAGAGATATAAGGAAGCTGTTGATGAGAAAAAAGGTTTGTTTTCACTTGGTATCATTTCCCTTGCATCGTCTCACGGCTTGTTTCTTGAAGCCCTTGAAGCACTGATCAATTCGCTAAGATCACACCTCACTCGACTAACTTCGGAACTCGCTTCGCACCAGGATTTATTGACAGAGCTCCGGAACCTCCGCGAATCAGATGCGAGGGCACTGCGAGAAAAAGGTGCCGAAATCGCGAGGCTCAAGGAGGAGGTGCAACGGCTTGCCGGAGAGGTGGAGGTGCTCCGTGGGGTCGTTGAAGAGGGGCTCAAAGAACGAAGGGCGTCGAGGGATATACAGGTCGAGAATTCGGAGGCAGATGTTGCTATGTCGCAGGACCTGGATCAGGATGAAGAGGACGACGAAGGTCTTGAACAAGATGAGGAGGTGGATGATCTCACCGAGGATGACGAGGAAAAAGAGCGGGAGGAAGACGCCGAGCCGTTCGACCCTGCTTCCATCCAGGATGCTTCGTCTCATGCAAATTTTGGGGATAAGACCATGCGAACTGATATTGCTACTCTCGGGTCGACTAATCCTGGAGGAGGGTCGATGGCTGGGGGACGCTTTGTTGATGATGAAGCTTTAGGTAGAATCGCTGCGGAGGTGCAGGAGAGACGGTCGAATCGCTCCTCGAGTTCGACAGGATCTCATACTCAACGTGCACGATCGCCGTCACCATCAAGACGGGCTACTGTCGAGGATGCAGATGAACAGGAAGTGCCGCAAGCTTATCTGACGCGGGCTTCGTATCAAAGTCGTTTGCACAATCAATCCAAGGTTACGGTCGTTCAAGCCCTGCCCGAGCCTTCATCGTCCCGTCCTTCTGCACCTACCCCTGGACATGGAGCAAGGCAATACGGTCGGCCACAGGAACATTCGCAACAGCACCATCACCAACAGCAACCACAGACTGAGCCCGAAACACCTTTCCCCCAAATTCGCGGTGAACAACTAGAGCGCCTTTTTTTCTCTGCTCCCGAACACAATGCTAGGACTTGCACGGTGTGTTATCGTCGTCGCCATCGTACCGGAGCTGCCTCGCCTTCTTGGTCGCACCCCAAACGGACTGAGAATGTTCGTAACCACAATGAAGAAGACGATGAGGAGGAGGATGAGGGATTCGGTGAGGGCTCTGAAGAGGCGGCAGATACGGATCGGGCTGCAAGAGACAAGGGGAAGCAACGAGGTTATGTTACTTTCTCGAAGGATCCTGGTCATTGGCGACAAGTGGGGCGCCAGGAGGGGTTACCGCCTCAGACTGTTGTGGCGAGGGTAATTCGTGAGCTTGAAGATGATTTCACACATTATAAAAGGTATGTTATTGACAGGCTACATCGACTTGATGATGTGTTGATGATGAATTCCAGTGTCTACGTCGAGCTGGCGGATCAGTATAAAGTTATGGATGCTGTTTCGGATGTTCCCAGGAGGAACATGCTTGCCAGGCATCTTCGTGAGGTGGTCGATATTCTTGAGCAGAAGGTGGGTTCTTGGCCATTTCTTGACAGTGGAACACTGGCCCTGATCCATAATATTTAGGGTGACCAAATCGCAGCACTGTATGATCTCTTGTCCTTCAAAGATAAACCTGTCGGGGAGTCTGTCGTTCCAGAACAAGACAAAGGGCGTATGACGACCAGTGCAGCTACGACCTCTTGGGGAAAATCCGCAGCTTCAAGAAGAATGTCTTGAAAACCATCATCCCGCGTTGTCATCCTAGTTTTTTTCAGTCGTAGTAAGCCTGTTCATCTATTTATCCATCGTTTTCTTCTTGTCACATACACATCTTTCTTGTTCTCCGCAATTGGACTTGTCCATTGTTATCCATAGCATTTATTGTTTTTCAAAATGTAAACTGTTCCTCAATTTGACAAGATCCATGTCATCGTTTTCTAACGTTCGCAGGCTGTGGGCGCCGAATTCATCTCGCAGTGTAATTTGGATTTCAAGCTGTTATCAGAAAAAAGTTGAGTGTGTTTTATATTAGAATATTTACCAGCCGATGCCACCTCTACTTTATGTACTTAGAAGACGTAAGAAAGGGTAGGATCGGTATGAGAAATTATGATACCAGGACGCATAGTATTCTTTCCGACTTCCACAAGAAATCCAGATTTAAGGCCTTGAGAGGTCGAACGAAGCATCAATAAATGCTTCGATCTCCTTCTTATGTTGCAGCTGCGAAAGACTGATGAGTACGCAACCAAAGAGAGAATACATGCAGTGTTACCTTGCTTCCAGTTGCGACAGAGCTGGTAGGTTCACGACCAGCATAGAAGGGGTATTTGCTTTTGTGATGTTGAGTATTGCTAGCAGCAGTATAGATGCGAGGACCAATGTAGCTCCAAGCGCCGTTATTCAATGGTTCCTCCTGTATACTATTTTAGCGGTGCAAGTGTGTTTGAATTTTACAACTGACCTGGCACCAAAGAAGGCTTGCGTTAGGGTAGCGGTCGAGGTGAGGAGTGACCTTGATAAGCAGATCATCAGTTGCTGGAGCATAGTTGGAAGGCAAGAGCACGCACCATGTCATAGGGGAAAGGCGAAAGCTGTTCGATACGACTGATAGCAATGTCTTTAATACCTCTCTCTTCACGAGCCTGAGTGAGAGCAAAATAAACTTGACCAGTGCAAAGAATATGACGTTTGATTTCTTCGGGGGCAACCAAAGTCGACTCGTAGGGCTCAGGGATATATCGTTGGAAGTTAGTCTCCCCAACCATTTCCTCGAGGTCTGAGCGAGCTTTGGGATGGCGCAGCAGACTCTTTGAGAAGAACAAGATAAGCTAGAAAAAGGGATGATAAGTCCAAGAATTACACAAGTCATGATAAGCTTACGGGTTTGCGGAAGTCACGATGATTTTGACGACGAAGGACATGGAACTGGAACACAGGTCAACCGACGTGCACATTGGCTACATGAGAAATCTCTTACATAGTTGGCTGGGGTTCTGAAAAATGATATAAGCAATGCGATACAAAATATCGGCAGGACATTTGCGAGACTCACGTGGGGTAAACAACCTGCATATTGCAATCTTGATGCTGGCGCTCAATTTTCTCGGGGGATGGGAAGTGGTGTGGATGATCATCACACAGTTGTAAGAACCGTTCAATCCTTCCGCTCGAATGTTCCGGACCTTGTCCATCATAACCGTGGGGCAATGAAACGACCAACCCCGTACGTTGCAGCCATTTTCTTTCACCGGCAGCGATGAACTGGTCAATGATGCATTGGGCGTTGTTGGCAAAATCACCAAATTGTGCTTCCCACATGGTGAGTGAGTCAGGGGACACAAGTGAGTATCCAAGCTCAAAACCGAGAGTGCCGAATTCGGAGAGCGACGAGTTGCAGATCACGAACCTAGCTTGGCTAGAACCCAAGTCATTGAGCGGGATGTACTGCTGCTCGTTGACCTGATCGTGGATAACGGCATGACGCTGGGAGAAGGTGCCACGCTCCACGTCTTGCCCTGAAACGCGAATGTGGATCCTCTCGAGGGCAAGAGAACCAAAGGCGAGTGCCTCCGCAGTTGACCAGTCAATGTTGGTACCTTCCTCGACAGACTTTCCACGCGTGGCAAGGATGCGAGCAAGGTTGCGATGAGGAGTAAAGCCAGCAGGATAAGAGGAAATTGCCTTGCCAATGCGCTTCAAGGTGTCCGCGTCCGAGCCGGTAGGGCGAGTGGGCAAAGTGTTTTCAGCGAGTTGTTTCGGAGAGGGGAATCCTTGCCATGCCGCAGAAAGCCATTCTTTACTGGTAGGCACGTAATCCTTTGCAGCTGCGGCGGCCTTTTCCATCATACCCCAGACCCATTTCTTGTGCTCCTCGATATCTTTCTCGGTGAAGGTACCGCGGCCAACGAGGAACTTCGTGTATTGAGTTAAAGGGGTTGGCTGGTTTTTGATGGCTTCGTACATCCGGGGTTGGGTAAAGCTCGGCTGATCCGTTTCGTTGTGCCCGTAACGACGGTAACAGACGATGTCAATGACAACATCCTTCTTGTACTTCGCACGGTAATCAGCAGCCAGCTGGCAGACAAAGTTTACTGCCTCTACGTTGTCGCCGTTGACGTGGAAGATTGGCGAGTCGATGGACTTCGCAATATCTGAAGGATACGGTGTAGAGCGAGAGAATCGAGGGTCCGTGGTAAACCCGATTTGGTTGTTAACAATGAGGTGGATAGTGCCGCCGGTCCCATAACAGGGAAGATTATGGAGGCCCATAGTCTCGTAGACAATGCCTTGTCCTGCAAATGCGGCATCACCATGCAAGAGGACAGCCATTGCGGTATTATGGGTTGTTTCATCGCCCTCAAAGTGTTGGATGGCTCGAGTTTTCCCTAAGACGACAGGATCTTCGGCTTCAAGATGAGAGGGATTGGCGACCAATGAGAGAGACACCTTTTTGCCGGACGGGGTGGGCCGTACGTAGTTGGCACCAAGATGATATTTAACGTCTCCAGCAGGCCAGTCGTCCGCTTGGTCTCCGGAGAATTCATTCAGTATACCCTCGATGGGTTTGCGAATGACGTTGGCAAGAACGTTGAGACGACCACGATGGGGCATACCAATGGTGATGTGCTTGACACCATTATCCACAGAACGATCGATGAGCGCCTTCATTCCGGGAATAAGAGCCTCACAACCTTCGAGTCCAAATCTCTTCTCGTTGGGATACTTGCTGGCAATAAATTTCTCGAAGGATTCCGACCAAATGAGACGATCAAGGATCATTCTTTTTTCGTCGACGGTGTAGTTCCAGGGCTTCGGGGTTTCTACACGTTCACGGATCCAATCACATTGCTCCTTGTCAGGTATGTGCACATACTGGATACCCACAGCCCCACCTGAAAAGAACACTACTCAATACCAATGAAATGACAAAACCTGGAGTTACTCACAGTAGATCCGTTTGCACAATTTGATGATTTCCCGCAACTTCATCGTCTTGTGTTCTTCGGTTGCAAAATGAGGAAGGATACCAGGCCCAAGGGTGATTTCTTTGTCTAGGTCGCGTTCCGTAAACCCATAGCGGCTGAGTTCTAGTTCTGGAGGCTTCACGTCAGCCAAATCTGCGTCCAGAATTCCAAGGGGGTCTAGTTCTGCTACATGGTGGCCCCGAACTTGGTAAGCGCGTACCAGAAGTTGAACCTATGGAGCGTTAGAAGGACTAAGGTGTGCATGGAGTCTGCGTACTTTCAAGTGGTCGTCCAACTCCGCACCTTGGCCAACGTGTAACGCCGGAGCACCGTCAGCGGGATGTGGCAAGTGCGTCGAGGGGGGCGGTTGAAATGCCTGTGAGCTGGATAAGCCTTTATCCAGACCCGAGAAATACACATTCCAGGAAGGGTGGACGGATTTTGAATCTTGCTTCCAGAGCCGATACATTTCGTCCGCGTAGTAAGCATTTGTTCCGTTTGCAAAAGGGTCATTAATGGATGGAGTTTGTGCAGTTGCTAGATGGCGCACTGCTTGAGAAGAGGTGAAAAGAGTGGGTTGTGCTCTTTTTGGCCGCGAAGCAGCGCACAATCGTCCAACCACTCGTCGGGTCAACATGGATCTTCGTGGAGAGAAACAAAATACCGAGCTCGCTTCTCTTCCGTCATCAAGTCACGTGCATATCCCGCTCTTGGTAAACAAACCATAACCGAATTCTTTAGCAGTGCACGCGTAGTGTTGCCAGCAGAAAGTTCCGAAATTCGAGAGTCCGCCCCTCCACACTGTCCGCCCCTCCACCTGTCCGGACGAAGTGGCTGACAAATTGTGATGACCGCAGAAGTCACCCCTCGTGATCAGCGCGCGTTCAGTCTCATTCGACACGTCGGTTTCGAGTTCTTTCCATATGAGTGGAATTACCCAAAACGGCCTGCCTATATCTACCCCGCCCATACAAATAAGACAAATATTCCCTTGACAGACACTGAAAGTGACTTTTTACTGACGATTTTATTGTAAAATTAGCCCACAGTTGCTGTTTTCCCTTTGTGAAGATATGGTTGGGGCCATAGCAGACCTCGCCTTAGTAAAAAAAATGTTTAAAAGTGACAAAATGCCTCTCATTAACCCGTATTTTAATTCCCTCCCTGCATCGATGCGACATGGCAAAATTTGATGATCTCTTGGGCAGTAAGTAGTTGTATTGCTATATTTTTCTTGCAGCGGGTCATATTAGTAGTTCTTACCCAAGAGCAGTAATACAAAATTGACATGACCATTACTAGTACTTAAGTACACTGACTGATGTGGTAAGCAGGCAGTTCGGATGGTGTGGAGGGGCGGACAGTGTGGAGGGGCGGACTCTCGAAATACGGAACGTCCTCGTTGCCAGGGGTTGTTCAGCGGAGAAGTCCGAGACACTAGGTGGCTACCTAGTGTTGCCGCGAGGTGAGCTGCGAGTAGTGGTGATGGCCATTGCTCAAAAAGCATTCGCCAATCGCCGGCATGGCGAGGTGTATGGTGTGGGAAAATGGCAATTGGTGGCAAGTGGCGAGACAGGCTATCAAGCCACCAGGTCTCTGGGGTGTCATTTTGTTGTGTTCTGGTGGTCAAAATCTATTGCTCTAGACATGTATTGGAAGATAGATGCTTTAACTACAATTTGGACCATTTACATTCCCAAATTGCGCAATAATGTTGTAGGATCCCATACCGCAGCTGGTGTACCAGCTTTTGCTGTCAGATCTGTTTCCTCCGCAGCTAGGGTAGCAACCTTCCCAGCCTTAATGGCATCCAATATTGATAAATCATACACTTTCTCAATTGGGGTATCTGGTGGAAGATTGTCACCATTTGCGGAAGAGGAAGATTCGGGACCTTGAGCATCAAGCCGTGCAAACTCAGCCTCTATGTCCTTGAGAGAGATTGATTCTGGCCCTTCAATGGCTACAGAATTGTCCACCTCCAATGGTGCCCAAGTATAGTTCATGACCAGGTCTTGAACATGTTCAACATTGATACTCCCAGTCTCTGCAGTGGTGTGCATATGAGCATGTGTCCGTCAAACTGATTTCCCCTGCCCCAATGCTGCCATCATAATCTTGTAGGTGTACTGGTTTTGAATAGTTCCAAATGTCTGCATGTTTTGAATTGTAAGTCAAGACTGCTTCACTGACTGGATGCCACCAAGTGCTGAAAAGAAGCGCTCGACTTCTGCTGCGTGCGGTACAATGCAGAAATCTTGATTGCCATAACTCGAAGAGGATGGAGTGAGGCCGTCGCAAGAGTCAAATCCTCCCACCAGAGCTTCCCATTAGCCTTTCCACCCACAAATGGTGTGTGCCCAAGGTAGTATGCCTTTACATTCTTTGCCAGATTCTCTGCTGTTTCCCTCGCCCAATTCCAACGCTTTGCAACGTCAAGTGCTATTTTCAGAGCGTCTTTGAGTTTCCTAGAGTGGGCAGCTGATGATATAGCAAGTTTTCGGCAGAGCGGATGGAGGAATAATGCAAACCAATGAATGTCAGTATTTATGGCGTGGAATTGGGTATTGAGAACTCATTGTGCGTGGTCTGCAAACACGGGATCATCGCCATCTTGGTGGTAAACACGTGTAACGGCTCGATGAGCAAAGATCAGCTGAAGCATGCAGTCTGCAAGTGTGGCGTTGCGTGATTCTATATCTCCAATGAGGTTGACAAGAGGCTTGCAGATACGGATCAGCTGATTGGTCAAAGGCCAGCGACCAAGATCAAAGACTGTTGTGATAACGTCTTTTGAGACTGGCGTGAGGCCATTCATCATATGCTGAGCATCGTTGTGTCCACAGAGTTCTGTAAGAGCAGCTTTATGTTCTTGCACACTCAGTGCTTGAAGAATGAGGGCATAGAACCGTGACTCGGTGTTTGTCTTCATACTACGGGTGACTCCTTTTCCCTTCAAAACCTCTTCCAATTGACCACCCCAATAGTGTGACAAGTTAAAGAACAAGACAATCCTCGAGTTCTTCGTGATTGTTGCTTTGATAGGAGGGAAAGCAGTGATATTGCCAATGATCGTGTTCACTCCATGCATGAAGCATGCAATGGGCTGATTATAAATTAGCAAAGTAATCACCTGTCGTAATATAAGGCTCACAATGATCCAGGTATGCTCTATGGTCCACTTTTGCCAAAATGCCTGCATTGTTGTTGGATTATCGGTGCATACAGCAATGATAGACGTCGGATCCACCTCCTTCTTGGCAAGTGCACGATTAGACAGCAATACAATGTTGTCTGCTGTTGCTCGCACTCCCACAAGATCTTCCAGCCCAAGTACCACAGGAAACTGCAAAATCTCGGCCAGCATGGAGCCATAAACACTTCGGCGTTGAAGATCCTCCCAACCATCCGTAAGATATGTCAAGTTTTTCCTCCCTTTAAGCCGCTCAATGTCTTCTTGAAAGATGCGTGCTTCTTCAGCTGGGAGAAACCTGTGCATAAGCACATAGCGCGTGGCTGGTGTGTGCGATGGCCGAAAACCGCAAACCCATTTAAGCATATACGGGTTTTCCGATGCAGAAAATGGGATGTTTCCATGAACAAGAAATCTAATTTGAACCATAGTCAAGTATTGGGCAATATATTTGAGTCTACACGCACCTCAGCAAACAAACATTAGATTTGTTCTCCTCATCCAAGGTCATTGTACAATCCAAGTATGCATCAAGAGTTCTTTTACTGGATGCTCCGTCTCCCAATTCCGTCACCTTCGCTTTTTTGGCCACAGGATTGGTGGAACTTCCAGCCATGTATTCCGCATTTACCAGGCTCATTGTCTCACCATCTGAGTCTGGCTCAGCTATCTCCATTCCTCCCTTCTTCATCAGCATACATCGCGCCTCTATTTTGACATTGGCCGGGGCATTTGGGCACTCTCCTTCCTTTCCCAGGTGTGACAGACAGCGGGAATCACGGTGGACAATTGGTGGTGCCGTACAATATTTGCACTGCATAGTCCATCACTTTGATTTGTCCCGTTCGCCAACAGTAGAGAAATTTGCATGCACAAAGGGGTCTGCTTTGTGCCCACCTTTGTGTGTACCTGGGGCCATGGAGAGATTCACATTATAGTAATGTTTTGAAATTATCTATGTTCGGACACTTGTATCGGTGGTTATCTAATCAATGACTTGCCACCAATTGCCAGGCAGTTTTCAAAATTCTGGCCCGCCACCTGGCAATTGCCAGGTGGCGAGGCTTGGTATGGTGTCTTGGCAATGTTGAGCCAACAACACTACCCATATGTAGCCTTGTTTGGATGCTCGTTCGACTATTGAATGGTATATGATGTTTGCAGCACGTAGGTGTGTTATATAGTGGTCCTAGAAGTAGAGTAAGGTACAAATCTAGTGTAGGAAGCATCAGGCTATGGCAAGTCTATCATTGTTATGGCCGTTCCTGTTCCCAACCTTCCCAAGACTTGTTAATATATGTATTTAATGTTTCTATATCTCCCCGGGCCATTAGGTCTCTTACCTCTGTAGTGGAAATATCCAGAACAGAGAGCTCATGCTCCGTACAAATTAAGTGATCAGTAAAGTTGAGGCAATCTTTTTGGTAGCTAAATTTCAAAATTTGAAGTTCCTCCATCTTGAACATCAAGAGATTTGACCGTCTTTCTGCATCGGTTTCCTTGCTAGACAAAAAAACACATTCACAGGGCACTGCAGATGCCTGAACAGGCAGAATATCCAAGGCAATCTTGTAGAGAAGTGGGTATTTGAATCTGTGTGTCTTGAAGTAGAGAATAAGTACAATTCTGACACTGGAATCATTGTATAAATAACTTCACCTGCCAGAAATGTACTAGGTCAAACTCCTCAACTTCCTAATCATTGTCAATTATACCTTCAGCTTCATAAGCGGTGATCTCAATAGATACAGCCTGTCTTGCTTTGTTGTTAATCCGCTGTGCAGCATCTTCTGTAGACTCTGGTTCCGTTGCAGGGGTGGTAGTGTCAATAGAGTTGGGTCTCACAGTTGGGCAAGACAGTGAGCGCGCAAGCGAATTGAATCTTGCAAAGCCGGAAGCTTGAGCAAGCGCTGCTCCTGATGCGGAAGCAGCTTTGACAACGCGGCGCAAAATATGTGTCTGTGGCAGCGCAGCCGCGGAGAGAGTGCTGTGTGCTGATTTATGATATTCAACCATCTAAATTTGATCCAACGGTGAGATCGGTTTTTTTGGTATAGATGTTATAAACACATACCGCGTTTGTCACAGAGGTATGCGCCTTTGCATAGTTGGCTGATGTCCAATTTTCCTTTAACCATTGAAACTTAATTGTTGGATTTATCACTAAGTAACATTTGAGCAAAGTCGTTGACAAGAAAAGTATGTTACGTACCCATAGCAAGTCCATAGACTTTGTTTACACGCAAGATGGTCAAATATTTGTCAGGTTTGGTGATTGAAGTGTTGATCCCATGCACCAATTCGGGCAATGACTTGCAAAGCATTTTCAACATTGTAATTAGTTTCTCGTAGACAGGAAGGACAATAGATAATGTGGGTGTTGTCTCTGCCGAAACTAGCTCCTGAACAACATGGAACACATAGAGGAACTGCCGGATATTCGAAGCAACCTTGATCTCAAGGTCATCGAAGGCATAGTGTGCTAGATCATCATTAGTCTCAATCAGCTTCCGTGACATCTATATGATCAAGTCTAATGTAAGGATAAATACAAGATAGTGCTAAATAACTCACTAGGTAAGTCTCCAAAAAGCGATCAAGCATGTTGAATGTTGCAGACCATCGAGTATCCACGTCCTTGAGCAGCCCCATGTTGCGTAACTGCTCGTTTGTGTTGCCCCATCCACCTGCCTTGTTACCCTCCTTGAGAATGGCTTCAAATTGTTCCCGACATTGGCCAGATGAGCGGCATGCAGTAACATAACGGCGTATTGATCCGACAATGTCTTGTTTGAGCGCTTCACGATATTCTGGATTGGTTGTGAGTTCCGGACGGAGGTCGGGGACATCTCCTGAACCTTGCAGAGGGGATCCAAACTCTCCGTACATAAATTCGTTGTCGTAATAGTCTTCAAAATTGTTGAACAGTGTATTGTCTTGATCTTGAGTGAGCACCTTCAACCCAGCCTTGACAACAATGTTGATAACATGCGGAAAGCATCTATAACATTGATTACTTGCTTCAGGTAATACTACGAGTAGTGTAAATATTACATACCTGATTTGATTTCCATCTTTGTTAAATGGAATACCAATTGCACGAAGTTCAATTGCAAGGTTGGACATCATTTTCTGGTTGTTGGAGGTGTTATCGAGTGTAACCATTGAAAGCTAAAGAAACAATCAATTAGATTGCAGTCAGAATGAGTAGAATAGACTCACCTTATTCAAGCAATTGATTTCCTTGATAACTAGTAGAAAAATCTTTCCAATATTGACTCCAGTATGGGATCCCTGAAGTTCCCGGAAAGCAATGAGCTGTGCTTGAATGACAAGCTTTCCAGTGACCAAATCTTTTGCAGCATAATAAGCGGTGATTGCCATGCAAGATTTCATGTTAACCCAAGACCAAATGTCACTGGTGAAGGACACCGTCCAAGCGAATTCTATGTGAATAGCATTGAGAATGAACACGGGTTCAAGTGACAAATCTAAAAATAACTTGCCTGGATGTCGAGCAGTATTGATCTATATTCTCGCTGAAATGCTACAGTAATAAGCTCAGAGAGCTTGGAACAATGGAGAAGATTCTTCTCTGTCAGATCCGCATTCAGGAATAATATTAAATTCCGTAGCTCAGGACAATCAACGACATCTAATGACTATGATTGTTGACTGTTAGATGATATTTTTCGAGTCCAAAGTAAAATGAAATTACGTACCTGATTGTCCACGGAAGCCCAGCGGATAAGCCTATTATAGAACCCTGTGATAGAGAATGGTTCTCTTTCCGTTGCGGCGCCGTGCTGGTCAAGTTTCCAATCAAGTAATTGCCAACCTTTAAGCTTTTTGGTAGTAACAACTTCAGCCAAATGTGCAAGTGCTTGCTTTGGAGATGCTGGCAAATACAGGCAGTCTGACCTTCAACATTCTTCCAAGTAGTCCAAGCAATACCACTGTGAATGTTTGATTATTATATACTGCTACCCAATAAAGAATGTTACTTACGTGCAAAGTCGGCATCCCACAAAATGAAACTTTGATGCATTGGGTCACTTCTTGAAGATGTTGTCACATGCCAGTAATGTAGACGGCTTAGGTTGTACACAAAGGGCCTGCATAAAGTACCAGACATCTGTTGCACTGGAGGCATCACCGTTGGACATTGAGTTATTGAGAATTGAGATGTTGAGCTCTCCGTGTTGTGCGAGTAAGAGATGGATGCTGCTCTGAAGCAGTGTCGGTGTTGCTGGTCTGAGGGCCAACACCTGGGACAGCCTGCTGAGGGACCGTGGGGTTGTTTTCCGCCTTGCTTGTAGGCAGAGTGACATTACGGCGCTTTGACGCAGTTGTCGGGCTGTTAGGCGCCTGTTTTTGCTTACCAGACAGAGCAGTTGTTTGTGATGTCATAGATGTTGATGGCAGATTGTTGGTCACATTGAAGCTTGAACCCAAAGCCAGGGCACCAGAAGCAGCATAAGAAGATGGAAATACATTCTGAAATCCTGCAGAATGTGTCTGACTTGCCTTAGTCCCGGTACCAAGGTCAGAATAGAAAGATGGATTAGCATTTTGATACAACCATTGGTGAGGTTGGTGCTGTGGCGTGTGCGGTCCGGATTGCATCAAAGAATACATCGGAGGATAGTAGGCATATGTAGACTGAGAAGGAGGAGCGTGCTGATTGCACAAACACGATTGGCGGTTGGAGCAATTGCATGCTAATGTGGACATTGCACTGCTACTGTTTTCTGGCCTTGCATCTTCAATTTATATGATTTTTTTGCTTTGCATGTGTATGCATTTTGTAGTTGTTCAACAAACACAGACACATCGAACTCAATGTTACTCCACCGTTGACGCATCCTAGACACGACAACCAATCCCCCTCTTTGTGCTTTTTTTTTGCAATAGATAATGGCAACCAATATACCGCATTGCTAATAATATTGCTTACAATCCCCAACGGAGTCAGCTTTCTTATATATTGATGCCTTTCTTGCTACGTAGGTAGGGGAATAGAAACCCGTTCATCATTGGTTCATTATCAAGTATACTACAATTTCTGTTCTTGATCTATCGACTCTAATCACTACATTTGACGCCAATGTGAAAAACCCTGCCGTGTCGGCCGTGCTCTTAAGCGAGAACCGGAGGTTAAAAAAAAGATCCAAGTTACCTTGAGCTGAGGTGACCTCAAGCTGCTAAATCCGGAAGGAGGCCGAGCTGAGGTGCAACTTAGCTCAAGGTGACCTCACCTCGCGGCAACACTATGGCTACCCCATCCAACTACCCAGGGTCCCGGCTCAGGGAATTCCCTCATCAGGAAGGTACCCTACACTTTAGGAAGGTACCCACTTGCTTAGATCTATAATCTTAGAATAGTGTTTGTCCTCATCATTAATACATGTTTTCCTGCCTTGTATGATTTTCGTTGCACTTAGATACCTTTTAACAAGACTAAACTTTCTAGCATGATTGTCTTTGCTGTGATTTAATTATTATATGAACAACAGTCTGTGTGTGTTGTCCTCAGCAGTTGTACAAGTGGCTCATCCTCCCAACTGTTGATCAGGAAATAGACATTACTGGCTTTTTTCCAGCTCAGAACAAAAGAACCTTTCTCCTTAAGATGAACAAAATCTTTCTGCAGGAAGCATTGGAATCCGACATCTCTAAATCTCACTCTATCAGATCTTACAGTACTGGAACTTGACATTGACTCATGACCAGAACTTGTAAGGTTCACCAAACATCTGTGCTCCCTTGCAAAGCAATCCATATATTTGACATAAAGGGCAAGGCATTATTGTACCCTGTACATGCCACATTAAAGCTTGTTGAGCTTGTTGAATGTGATCTATGTTACAATAGAATCTGTCTTGGGTTGCACAGATCAATGCGGTCTTTTTTGGCACAGCGATAAGGCGGCAAGCCAGCGTCACAAACAACATGCTCAGAACATTGAGATTCATCAAGCAAATGAAGCAATGCAAAATGTTGCATTACAGCTCAAGATTCCCAAAGGCGCACCAAGTGAGCCCGATTCCTTTCTATTTGAGGCAGAATCAATCCCAATGCCGTTGACCCCTCTGCAAAGCAACACAACACCCATTCCAACCACCGGTCACACCTCAATCTAAGATTTTTGGCCTGTCCAATCTACCAGAATTGTTCTTACCACTAACACACCAACAATTCACTTCCCTGGACATTGATCAGCGTTGAAGATTCTGATTGGATCCAAATTTGGGCCAAGAGATGCAACTTCCTTCTGCACACGGAATTGGAGCAAAACTGGTGTGCTTGTGTGCCTTGCCAGAAACTGGCAAACTCCACAGAGTTTAAATGATTTATGTCTAATGCTTCCAAAGATCCTAAGCAATTCACTCCAATAAGGTATGTGAACCTGCGTCAAATGTGTCAGATGTATCTAAGTACACATAAGAAGTTTAATGATCTGAAACTTAAAGTGCATATCTAATGACTACCATTTTTGTATCAGATTGCTCATTCAATCATGTATAGTCTTTGAATTCAGCGCAGAGAATCAAGGGCTTAAGGAAAAGAGTTACCAAAGGCCAGTGATTGGTCATGCTTATGTCTAAGCACAAAATAGCCAGTGTTTCCAGAATTCTGTCTGTGGCGCTTTGAAATGGCGCCAGTCCCACTGCCATTCACAAGAGTTAGAGATGGCAATATCAGGGGCATATGTGCCACAGTCCAAGTGGACCAATTGGGAATTGAATGTTGCCTTCCTAATCAAATCAGCCGCAGGCTTGCACCTTCTGTATACTCTTCAGCGCAAGGATGGATATCCTTCTCAAACAACATTATACCGTCGGAAAAACATCCCCGAGTTGCGCCTGTCCATTGGAATTCCAAATGCAATCAAGATCAATAAGAATATATAAACCTTCTTGGGTTCCATAACAGGCCGTCAAGGCCCGGAAACTTTGAGCTGCGGTCAAACAGTTATGATTGACGGCCTTGCTTGGGAAGAAGTTCCCCATTATGACCTAAAGCATAATCACGTCATAAGTCTTTGTCGAAAGCATAAGCGGCCGTGCAGATGATGTCAAACAAACAGTGGATACAATTCAAGATTGTGATAACCTTGCCGATGCTCTCAAGAAGGACATGATTTACCATGGAAAGGACAGCACAGTTCTGGGCCTTGCTCCAATCAGCGCGGATGAGAATTACTTTGTCTCACCCTTAGTTCCTTCAGGCTCTTGAAAGTCTGAAACCGGCAATGACATTCTTATTTGGATCACAATGTTTGTTCAATGCTATTACTCAAGTCCTCATGGCCGGATGCACCACAGCGACCTGACAAATACTGCAACCAACGGCAAATCCTCCTTTTGGAAAATGAGGTTTCTCTTTGGTCACACAGAAGATCTTGATCGTGAATCTAAACTTGGGGAGCTTCTCTATCAAATGCCTGGCTTCAATTGTTAGACTGGAATTCACCAAATCATTACCATGTGCAATCCAAACATGTAATCAAGCACTTTGCAACAATGATTAGATCTCCAACCAGAGTCCAAATTGGAGACACTCAGATAACCGCAGAACATATTTTTGAAGCGCTCACCCGTTGGAGAAAAATGCCACACAATAAAGCGCATCAGCTTCTTCACTCCGCCAATAAACAGAATGTACCAAAGGCTGTAAATTTACTCCAAAGCCTGTTTGACCTTGTAAAGTTAAAACTTGATTGGGAACACCTGCCATTGCTCTGGAAGCACTTCCGTGAGATTACTTTTCTGGCTAGAGTGCTGTCATACTTTCTTTTTCCCTTTGTAGATGTGGAGATGAGCATTGTGCACCAGATTCAAAGCATATCAACCTTTGTGCATCTAATCACGGCAATGTTCCAGAAGCACAAAACTTCTTTCCTTACTAGCACCCTAATTGCAGACTTGCAGGCAATTGCCAAAAGCAACATCTTTAACACCGCTCAACTTCAGATTGTAGATCCCGAGTCACGCTACTACATTTTATTTGAAGGAACGGACAGACTGGAAGGTGTTTTCTCATATGCACGGACACAAGATCTTGCTTGCAACTTTGATATACTCCAACTTGCGCAGAAGCTTAGTATTGGCGCCAAAGTTAACACTATTTTCCAATGTTACCCAGATCTGGACTGCAGTCATATTTGCCACAACCTTGCCAAAGCCCGAGGTGTTGACCATGTAAATCCAAAGTCCTGGATTGGAGATGTCCACGTAAAGAATGTTGACATCCAGGCTGAATACTATACAGGGAGGGACAAAGCCAATAGTCTATTGCGCAAACATTTTGGCAAAGATGCAGTGAAAGACAATAAATGTGATTTGAATCTAGTGTTTTTGGTCTATCCAAAACACCAAGCACAAATTCTTATCCAGAGATGCTTGGGCTAGACTTTAAGTCAAAGCTATCCCTGTTGAGTTATTGGGAGAGTGGTTTGTTAGCTGTCTGGTTGGTTATATGAGAGCCTCTGTGGTGACACAAAGGTTTGAGAGAGGTAGAAGATATAGAGAGAGAGAAGAGATTCTGAGACTTGGACTTAGACTTGGACTGGAGAACTGGGCTAAAACTTGCTTGTCATTTTGTTCTAACTAGCTACAGTATTTATACTACTAGGAATCCCATGTGATAATCAAAAAGAGTCATCCAAAAGTAGGCAGTAATGTGTCAAGAATGAGTCAGAACATCAAGACACTGCCTCACACATAGCCTTGCTAGCAATGTGACTACCCATCCATCAACATGTGAAACAGGACTGTTCAATGGCGCCTGTGAATGCTCAGTCAGCCTCCAAGTCATTTGTCCAAAATGTGCAATCTTCCAACACAATGTAATGTTGAATGGCACATATCATGGTGGATGGGTGATGAATAGATGGCACATATCATGGCGGAAAAATGATGCCTATCATAATGGATGATAAATTTGTGCTGCCTTGTTTTCATATCCCATGAATCATGTCCTTGGCCTATGGATCCATCTAGATGTGGTCTGGCCTGTGATCACATGCATATAGGTCAGATGCTTTGGATCAAGCAGATCATCAAAGGGATGGGGGGGATGTTTCTGAAGGCATTCTTGATAGGAGTGTGCTAATGTTTTATTTAATGACACCCATGCTTGAGGGATAGCCAATCAAATATTCTGTCCAGTGAAGGTAGAGTTGGTGGTAACTTCAAACACAATAAATCCTTGAAGAAAGTAAGAGATTCTTTAGACTTGTCCATGTGCTGGGATACACACTTTGGAATGTGGGTATGCAAGTGATATTTCCAGTAGAGAACCGACTTGTATGGACTCAAATTATCTTGTCAAATGATGACTGACCCATGTCTCCTGGGCAACATAATAGAAGGTGAGGGTGGCCGGAGCATATGCAATGACAACTGGGATCCGGGATTGAGGAAAGAGCCTGCTCCAAATAAAAAGACAAATCATGGAAAAGAAATGGATAACATGAAAAATGATTGAGTGCATGATGTCAATAACAGTGGTTTGAGTTCAAGGAGAAAGCCCAGAAACAACTGCTTGAGCTGGCAATTCAAACATTTTGATGCCGGTTGCACAGTATCCTTGTGAGCTCCACATTCAGGCATAGTCAAGTGTCATTCCAAAAGTGGGATATCAGATATTTGATATGGGCTGCGGACCAACTTTGAGATCCACGAGGCATAACATACAATGTTGACTTGATTGGATGGTGGAAAGGACATGTTGAAATAATGAATCTCACAACCAATCAATATTGGTGCATAACAGCGGGATATGTGTGTGACTTTGATAAGTTGTTCTCCGATGCAAATCTTAATCACCTTTGTCCTGGGGGAAGCGGCTATATTGGATACAGATCCTGTGCTGAGGAAGGCAAAATAGAAGATGATTCTGGGATAGCACACAGTGCCCTGACTAGCAACAAATACATTACAGGCATGCACACAGCAAGTGGCTTGGAGGAGGAGCATCCGGAACCTGATGTTTCTGAATTTGAGGATCCACAAGATACACTTGACCCTGGATCCGGCGGACATGACAATGCAACAATGGAAGAGACACTCAACCCAAAGATAGAGAAGAATGCCACACATTACATTATATTTGAGGGCAGACAGCTCTTCAAACCCAAATTAATTTCACAGCGGTGTCTGTTTTGGAAATGCTTAACCGGTGGCTTTAGGTACTGAATCAATCTCAGGAAGACGGTACCAAAGCCAACACAGTTAAGTTGGGGATCTTGGAGCAGCCCTTACCCGCATTGGAAACAATGTCTGCCTTGCAATTGTTGAAGTTTTAAACTTTAGGCAAACCAAAAGCAAAAACATAAACCTGACAGCTGTATGATCTAGATTTTGTAAGCAAAACCGGAACAACCATTGCCGTGCAGATTCTAGATCTAGCGCCCACGCCTTCAGCGGACAAACCCCTCATGTGGATATGGACACAAAAGTACAGTATATTCAACTTCAACCAAATAAAGATGGCACACACTCTCAACGTCATTTGGCCATTCAATTCCAGGAATGTTATTTTTCCAACTGGGCCCTGATGTGATTTACAAGAAGGACAGTGACAACCAACAATGGTCATTGAAAGACACTGAACTCAAAGAGATTATGGATTGTGCCTGGGAAGCGCTATCTCCAGATTCCAATGAGATCCTCAATAACCTTGAGGCCTTGCCGTTGATGAATGGGACTGGTCTGCCATACAGATATTGTATTGACAGGGTATGGGAAAAGACATTCATTGTTGACCTTCCACTGGATCAATCTTGCCAAAAAGGATGGTAAAGATGAGATCAAGTGCTTTATGTGCGCTGGCAAGACACAATTGCGCAACATGCAAAAGCATGTAGGAAAGCACATACTAGTGGCTCTCCAAAGATTTAAGATTGATTGGTAAAGGCGGTATGTGAGGTACCGTATATGAATTTGCTTGTATTTACCATTACTCATAGACCTAGTACAGGTTGGAATAGATCCTTGCGGTTGGTGTGGATGTGACAGTTGCAAAACTCAACTGTCCAGTACGTTGGTCCAAGGAAAGAACAAGCTTTCTGTGACTTCAAACTGCCCTTTCCATTACAACAAGATGATCTATTCCAGAGCGGCAATTTTCTCAACCGGAAATTCCTCAACTGATGTTTGGCACTCTGCCCACTGTGTCCCATTGGGTTGAACAAACAAGAGACCATCTTTTGGAAGTATAATTTAATTTACTACATGGCTACTTTTCATCTTACTAAAGCTGGTGAACTACCAAGGTGTCCACCATCTTTGCTGATCCAAGGACACATTAGTCAACAAGAAGATGTTGCAAACAGACTTAACCCAATGATTACCAAGGGGTGGAGGGAAAAGAATAAGTTATCAGATAGCAATGCAATTGCGGATCTGGTGAAGCTTGAAGAAGCTTAGCTTCTTGAAGGTGCTCATTGCAAGTCCCAGAAGAGGGCGGCACCATTGGAGGTATCTCACTTATCAACCACTTCTTGCTGGCCACCACCAACAAAGGTTCAAAGAAGGGAACATCAATGGACTAATTACTAAAGTTACAAAGTACCATATTTGAAGTTATGTATTGTGTTTGACAAACACCAGACAAACAGGCAGGACTACAACACTATTCTAAGATTACAGATCTAAGCAAGTGGGTACCTTCCTAAAGCATACAGTACCTTCCTGATGAGGAATTCCCTAAGCCGGGACCCAGGGTAGTTAGATGGGGTAGCCACTTGACAACCTAGTGTCTTGGACTTCTCCCCTGAACACCCCCTGAATGTTGCTAAGAACTAGTCTCATGCCCATCCTCTTGCCAGTACCTTCCCAATTTGGCACTAGTGGCTACCATATTTTTCATATAACTAAGGCAATTAGAATGAAAGCATATCTATAATGCTTAGGATTTTATGAAAGGCCTTTCATTGCTTTGTCTGTATCTTTCATTCATGCGATATTTTACTCCATTCCATAACTTTGCTGGATAATTTCATTAACAATTTCACATCTTTTCATTGCGGTTTTCTAACACTTTCATTGCATTTCCCTATGAATTTCATATCATAATAAAAGAAATCCTTTCTTTGCCATTTGATGTGATTATGTAATACAGTCATGTGACTTCTAAAATGCCTTTTCCTTGCATCTGCACCTCAAATACCATCATATTATGGCCTCAAATCCAAATTGTTCCCAAATGGGGCCCACCATCTGCTGCACATAGGCAAACATATATAAACATTAATCATCAATTTAATCAGATTAATCTACCAAATAAACATATAAAATAGCTCCCTATAATCATTGAAATAGAAATCCAAGAAATTACTAGGCAAAGATATGAAATTGCTATGAAAATCGCAAACACAAGTTATGAAATGGCAATGAAATATCCAGCAAAGAGTTATGAAATTGCTGGCCTAAAGTTATCAAATTTCCCTGGCAAAAGAATGAAAAGTTCAATGAAATCGCAAATTGAATCTCAATGATAGATATTTCATATATCATAGACAAGTTATGAATGAAAGATTTAGACAATTGAATGAGATATTTTCCTTTCATAAAATCCTAAGCATTATAGATATGGGGCCCAAGGCAATTGCCTTAGTTATATGATAAAAGTGGTAGCAACCAGTCAATTTGGGTCTCTCCCCGTAAGAGTCTGGGACACAACCAACAACAGTAATGTAGTTATGCACTTTGCGCATTCTGACAATTAGATAAGCATAGATCTCTCCTCTTCTCCTTGTTGCACAGCGTGTTTGCCACCACCACACTACTCTACCATGTATAATCTCCCTACATCATCAATATATTATGCTTTTTGATGTCTGAGAACAATCCTGAACTTGCCTGGCCTCCAAAAAGACAATGCCGCTCACATGCAACCTCTTCCATTAAACTTCTACAACCACTACCTTTCTAGTTAATTGGCCATCTGTTAACAACACTCCTAAAACCTCTTCCCCATTCCAGCATCCATTCTTTCTGACAAGAAGAACCAAAAGTTGTGTTGGAATGGCTTTGAAGCCAAGCCCAAAACACCATCTTACAAACCATTCCTGCTCAATAATCCGGGTAGTGTTGCTAAAGTTCAAGCCTGAACTTCTTGAATCAAACGCAAAGTTCAGTTCAAAGTTCAGCTCAAGGTCCAAGCTAGAGATGATGAGTTTGAACCTAAACCAAACCAAAGATGGTGAAAGAAAAAATTTGGAGCAATTTCTTGCCGTGTGTAGATGGTTTGACCTTTAAGACTTGTTCAAGGCACACTTCCTTTGATTATAAGTTGCAATTTCATCAGATTGGATCAGATAATTGCCAAATATGGCTTTGACGCCAAAGCCGGTGCAATTCAAAAATAGTTCTCAGGCAGAATCTGTCCAACAATTTCACAAGCAATCCATGCAAACAAGGGAGATCTAGCTGAGAAGCCTGCTAAGCCTGCTCAAAAGAAAATCAAGACCTTCTTGCAGCAACGGTTGTATAATTGAAGAAGTCTTTGGCAACTTTAAATAATTATGATTTATTGTGAATTAAATTAGGTTCAAACATGTTTGAACCTGAACTGGACCAGAACCAATGGTCCAGTCCAAGGTTCAGCATTTTACCTGGACCAAACCAAAGGTCCAGTTCAAGGTTTGGAAAAAATGGGGCTGAATTGGACTGAACTGAACTTTGGCAACACTAAATCCAGGCCATGCATGTTGCAAGGCCTTTCTTTGCCTTTGAGAATTTTGAGAAACTCAATTGGTTGGAACCTTTATCTACCAGTCAGTGGAACAATCTTGCCATGCGTGGGGGTGAATTACAGGGTGGACAGGAGCTACAAGAGTTTCAAATTAAATGTGCAAACACTGGGGATCTGTGCGTAGTTGTGCCCACGGGATTGGAGAAATTGAAAATATGGATACTTCCACTGCTGGCACAAGACAAAGCCATTTCACTTGTTATTGTGTCTTTCACAAGCCTGGGCTTTCAAAGCAAAGAGTGGTAAGTCTCTCATCCTTGACAGACTGGTTTTTTGATCATTCCTCTGCTCAGTCATGCAGGCACCTCCATCTGTTGTACCTTTCTCCACTCAGACGGCCAAACCAAGAAGAATCTCAGTGACATTGCAAATAGTGGCAACAAACAAGTTGTGTATGCATGCATGGAAATTCTTGAGACCCCCGCTGTAGCCTGCGTCCTACGCTTGGAATCCTTCAAATCACAGCTCTCTGCTATCTATCTGGACAAAGCCCACATGCCTCCACAAAAGCCACTCATGGTGTCCAGGCTATACCCAGCTTCAAGAACTCTGTAGGATTATTGGGACTGATGTTCCTTTGGTGTGTCTTTTAGCAACGCTTCCTACACACTATCAAAGATCACTGGAAATTTACGCCAGGTTAAAGCAAGACTACAAGCTTATTAACATCAGAAACTTTTGCCCCAAACTCTCTATGATAGTGTTGTGTGTGGAGCATGATGCATCATCCTCTGAAGATCTCACTTTTGTTGTTTGGTGGGGAGTTAGAGTTGATCAGTTAGAACAGACCATCCATCATCTATGCAGATGACCTCACATCATCAATCAAAATGTTCTGGTGGTTTCATGCACGGCTTAGTGCCATGGGCCTGCCATTACTTTGTCTTGATATCTTATATGCGGGTTCATCAGAAGAACATTAGTCTCTGTGCACAAGAGACTTTGTTGGCGGGTCAACAAAAATTCTATTGGGATCTGACAAGATTGGTGCAGGAATGGACTTCCCTAGTGTGGTCCAGTACTGTTGTTGGGATCTTACTCTTGTGCGGTGGGAACAGAGATGTGGGAGGGGGGCTTGACGGAAAGGAAGCATAGTGATTGGGGTGATTCTTGTTAAGAAGTCTATGACAGGCAATGATGGGCTGTCAATACAGTTTCCCAAATCAGAAGACCCTGCTCTCCTTGCCGTTATTTACTCTACAACCTGCTACACTGAGGTGGTTGATACTTTGCTTGAAGACCCACCCAGATCCACTACTTCCCTTCTAAACTTGTTGAAGCCCAACCACTGTGTGGCATCTGCTCTATCTGTAACCCTGCACTCTCCCTCCTGAAAGACATAACTTGGATTATGGAGAATCCGGGTAACAACATTGCCGATGCCTCAAGCACTACTTGCATGATTATAACACCATTACAGAAGGATCATATCTACAATGGGTTGAAGAAGTGGAGGTTGGGCATATGACAAGCGGAATGGGAGATAGATTGACCAAGGTATGGTCCAGACTCCCTTGTTAGCAATGCAGATCTAGAGAAGGTTGCGGCACAATCACAAACCATCTCCTCTGTCAAAGACCTTTACTCAATTACTAATATCCTTCACTGGTCCAAACTTTCTAAGCCCTTACTTGCCAATCACTTGCCTCAAGACGGCTGATTGGTGGTAGAATGAACTGGACAGAAACATTGGAAGCCAACTTGCGGAAGGAAGTTGCAGATGTAAGTTGAGAGAAGTCTAAGGCTGTGGATATCTTGAGAAAAAACATTGATGCCCAAATCACAAGGCCGCAAAGGATGACATCAAGAAAGCAAAGCCACCCATAGTAGTTGACCTTTGCAGGTTGATATTGGCGCAGTTTGGGAGGACATTGCAAAGTGTTTGAAGGCTGACAGAATCTTGAGCATCTTTTGTACCCCACATGTTCTGTGCCTTTGCTTGGATAAAGTTTAAATCAAGATACATTAGACCATTGAAATTGATAAACTTGAGAGATGGTCAAACCAGTGCTCTAAATGGTCAACAGCACGCTGATCTTGTGCAGCACGATCCCGTGCAGTTGTCAGTTGGTCACCAAGCACAGTAAACATGGTATGCTCAAAAGTTGCCTCGGGGATCTTTAGAACCTTTCCAAAGTAGTGCCCAAGGACAACCATGTTCCCTTGTGTTGAGCCTTGCTCTTGGTCAAATGTGGGGAGGTAGAACTCTTCAGTTTTACGTGGAGGAATGGCTGTAGAATCCTCAAAGGCAGAAATGACCCCCAGGAACCAAGCAAAGGATCCAATTTCCTTGAAAAGAATTTGCATAATGTGGATATGACATTTGCTTTGAAGGACTTCTGATCAGAGGAGTTTGGCAAGATTGTAGCAAGATTTGTGAGCAGGAAGTTGATGTTGCATACCCAATATTTGAGCAAAGTGTAAAAGGTCTGTAAGTTGGCATGCCGTTGGTGCGTCTGGGCCTCCGGGCAATTGAAGGATGGTAAGCAATGCAGAAATCTTGTTGTGAGTGATGGATTTATGCAGTGCCATTGATTCCCAAGCTCTTGCCGTCCAATTAAAATTATCATATGGTAGCATTTTAACCTTTGTTGTGTCATTTGCTGCCTGTTGTGCAAGCAGAAGCAAGTTTTTGCTGAGGGACATGATGGCCTTGGACTGGAATGGGTAAGAAGTAGTGATATCAAAGTGGTTTAGTGCCTGGACCAGATGTTTTGGCACTCAATTGTCCCATATTGTCAGTGCATTGATAAGCAGATGGTATGTGAGGCGCCGGCTACGTAGATTCAAGGCCATCAATGTTATCATGGTTTGGCCCTGGTAGGAAGTGAGAATCAAGTGAGAATGGAAGCAAGAATGGAGACAAGATGCCACTCACTGCATCAGGATCACGACTGCTTGAATTTTGTTCTTTCTTCTGCTTCCCAATAACAGACTTCAGTATGCACTGGAGATGTGGCAATATCCGGTCGTAGTGTGCTGTCAAATTGTGTAAAAAAAATCCGTTCACCATTGCTACATCAACCTCCCTTGCTGAAACACAAAGAAACACGGTATTATCCTTGTGAGGTCCAACCAATGCATGGTCAGTCAGAAAACTGGCCTCCCTGCTGCAGATATTGGCAGCTTTTTCTACAATCCAGGACTTTATTAGTTTGTCTCAAGAGCCCTGAGAATCCCACCACCAATCCATCAGGTGTATATGCCCGCCGTCCGCCAAAATATGTTTGCCCAATGCTTGATTGTGGGGTTGTTGGACTCAAACAGTGTCTCCTGGAGCAGCCACAAAGAGAACCATAGAAATGAAGTCTTGATGTACGCAAGGATCTGAAGCACTTTTTCAAGATTTGTGAGCCGTGGTTTTTGTGGGTTTGTAGAGGCATAGATGTAGTTGGGATCGGTTATCTTGTCCTCAGAAAGGGCATCACCAGAGATATCAATAAAAGGAACATCATCCGGAATGTTCCAACCATCAAAGCACAGAAGTTGGTCAGGAGAGGACTGAGGAGCAGGAGAGCTTAAGGCTTTGGATTCATCAACACTGGGATCATTGTGTAGCCCGTGTTTGTGGGACCGGAAATAGTAGTTATGACTCATGAAGCTTGAGAATGGTGGTAAAAAGGATATATTATGATTTGTATGTGGTAGAGTAGTGTGGTGGCGGGGAACGTGTTGCACGACAAGGAGAAGAGGAGAGATTTATGCTTATCTAATTGTTAGAATGCGCAAAGTGCATAACTACATTACTGTTGTTGGTTGTGTCCCAGACTCTCACAGGAAGGGATCTGTAGGTACCGGCAAGAGGATGGGCATGAGACTAGCTAAGAACCAAGCGTGCTTGAAACCTAAGCCCACTTGAGTTCTTGTCAGGCCAAATCAGGTCACTTAAGTGCACTTGAGCAACATTAGCACCTTAGCATCACATTATCACTACCTAAATAGCATGTGATATGTATGTGGTAACCCATGGCTAGCTAGCGCAATATCCACACAGTGTGTAGATATTGTGCTTACAGGCTCAGGCCTGGCCCAAAAGCCCCAGCTTAGGCTCAACTTCACAGAACCCAGGCTTACTAAGATTATAAGCCAAGCCTTGAGCCTTGAGGTAGCCATGGCCTAGCCCGGCCCAAAGCCCAGGACCCGGCCCTGACTTCCAAAAGAGAAAATAAGTGCTAATGTAGCATTATTGGGCTGTAGCAACACAGATTCATTATTAGAATGTATTCAAACATTCATCTTGAACCCTAATCCATCAGCACAATTTAGCTGATGTAGTGCCAGTGAAGGAAGGTTGGGACAACAACTACATGTTAGAATCTATACCGTAGAGTATTGCTAAGAATAGACAATGTAAGTAAACCTCAGTTCAATATAATTGACTGAGGGTGTATTTACATAGTGCAATGCTATATATACTGTATTTGTGATAAAGAATCCTTTATGTGTGTGCGTGATAAAGAAATAGCAAGTTTTTTGTGATTGACTCTCACAATGCATAGTAATTGTGTTTACAGTGTCCATCAAAAGCTAACACTCCTCCTTGCATGGAAATCTGGCAAGGTTATTGACCTAGTAGAGCGCAAAGACAATTGATAAGGGGACGGGTAATGCTTTAGTGAATATGTCTGCTGTGTTGTCTTTGGTGTTTGTGTAGCGGACATTGATTTTGTTGGATTGGTTGTGTTTGCGTAGGAAATGATATTTGATGTTGACATGTTTTACGCATGTGTGGAGCAGAGGCTGAGAGATTAATTGCTGTGTTATTGTTGCATAGCATTGTTGTGGGTAAGTGGCTTAAGTCATGACCTATAGCTTTCAGCAGTGCTTGGAGCCATATGATTCCTGTGCACTCTCAAACACTGTTGGAAACTTCCAAATAGCCTTATCAGGCCAATCAGGTTCAGTCAGATCCCACGACCTGATCAGACCTGATCAGTAGAGGAGTCCCAACGATCAGTGCACAAAACCATGCTCTGATCAGTTGGCGACAACTGATCAGGTAACTCTAATCAGAGACGCGTAAAAGATCAGGATCAGCTCGCATTATCTACTTTACCATACATTATATTGACTGTCCTACATAGTCTGTCTTAATGCTACATCATATGGGTATTGACTGTTATTCAGCATCGCACTCACATTATTACTAGTAATCTACAAGACAAACTTTGAAACACACAGTGTTTCTGTTCTCATCCCGTTTTATCTTGAATATCGGACAGCCTTATTGTATTTTGTGGCCTTGTGGAACTTCTGCGCACGGGATAAGTTTGTATACCTCCATGTCCTTGAGTGACTTCAATTCATCTCTATATCCTTCTTCCCATTTCTTTGCATCTGCTGATTCCTTTGCTTCCCTCCATGATTTTGGGAATTCACTGTAAACTGACTTGATAGTTTCAACCCGGCTATACATATGGTGAAAGACAATAAATGCAATTTGAATCTAGTGTTTTTGGTCTATCTAAAACACCAAACACATATTCTTATCCAGAGATGCTTGGACTAGACTTTAAGTTGAAGCTATCCCTGTTGAGTTATTGGGAGAGTGGTTTGTTAGCTGTCTGGTTGGTTATATGAGAGCCTCTGTGGTGACACAAAAGTTTGAGAGAGGTGGAAGAAAGAGAGAGAGAAGAGATTCTGAGACTTGAACTTGGGACTTGGACTACAGAACTGGGCTAAACTTGCTTGTCATTTTGTTCTAACTAGCTACAGTATTTATACTACCAGGAATCCCATGTGATAATCAAAATGAGTCATCCAAAAGTAAGCAGTAATATGTCAAGAATGAGTCAGAACATCAAGAACACTGCCTCACACATAGCCTTGCTAGCAATGTGACTACCCATCCATCAACATGTGAAACAGGACTGTTCAATGGCACCTGTGAATGCTCAGTCAGCCTCCAAGTTATTTGTCCCAAAATGTGCAATCTTCCAACACAATGTAATGTTGAATGGCACATATCATGGTGGATAAATGATGCATATCATGGTGGATGGGTGATGAATAGATGGCACATATCATGGCGGAAAAATGATGCCTATCATAATGGATGATAAATTTGTGCTGCCTTGTTTTCATATCCCATGAATCATGTCCTTGGCCTATGGATCCATCTAGACGTGGTCTGGCCTGTGATCACATGCATATAGGTCAGATGCTTTGGATCAAGCAGATTATCAAAAGGATGGGGGGGATGTTTCTAAAGGCATTCTTGATAGGAGTGTGCTAATGTTTTATTTAATGACACTCATGCTTGAGGGATAGCCAATCAAATATTCTGTCCAGTGAAGGTAGAGTTGGTGGTGACTTCAAACACAATAAATCCTTGAAGAAAGTAAGAAATTCTTTGGACTTGTCCATGTGCTGGGATACACTCTTTGGGATGTGGGTATGCAAGTGATATTTCCAGCAGAGAACCAACTTGTATGGACTCAAAAATTATCTTGTTGAACAATGAGCCATGTCTCCTGGGCAACATAATGAGAGGTGAGGGTGCACATAGGTAAGTTACATTGTAGCAATAGACTCAACCGGTAGAACAATTACAATGTGCCGGGTGTGTTGGTTCTGTAGAATTCTATGGATTTCTGCTGTAGGGCAGTACTGTAGCATTGCATGGGCGGGCTTGGCAAGGGTGGGTGGATGATTTGAGGTGCGGCATTGGGTCTGTAATAGTGTGGGTGGGTGTGTAAGGCCTTGGGGGAGGGTTGGGGGGGTTGGCATTGGCATTGGGGGGGGAGGGGGAGGTTGTTTTGGCATTGGCAAGTATATACTGGAGAGAGAAAAGGGTAGAGAATGTGTTGGTTGGTGTTCTGGAAGCTTGACATTGGCAAGGGGGAAGAGGAAGGGGTTGATTTGGTGTTGGCAAGTATATATTGGAGAAATGGTGGCTTGATGTTGTTTAGGTACATGATGGTTTGGCATTGGCGGGGTGCCCTGTCGGCAACAAATGCGCACTCGCTGTTGGAGAGCAGGGTGACAGCCTCAGCAACGGCAAACAAAGGCTCATTAGTTTAGTTACGGACTGGAGAATGAGAGGCTAGTTGAGCATCATATATTTGCCCAAGGAACTACAGAAGGCACACAAGAATATACTAATCATGTCAAATCACCATTACTGTCATGCTTGCCATCTTAAATTTCCTCTAAGTCATGGTAATTGGCATCTGACAGCCAGGATGCACTTAAGAATTGAAAATATTCCGGTGTATAATGGCAACGGGGCAAAGTGATTTGATAAGGACTAACCAAAGTAAGTGCTGCATTGGTGTTGTCATCAGGTGGCACGGCACCCGCCTCCTTGGCATTGGCATCATTGTTGGAGTCACTCTGCCAAGCTGCTGCAACCATGGCCGTGGTTGCAGCATTAGAGATCAGCAGGTCATTGTTGTTCAAGGCTTTGTCACTGTCAGAATCATCATGCAATAGCAGTAGAGCAGCCTGAGCAGCCGTGACTTTGGAATCCTGATTGTACCCTGGGAGTGGTGGTCATCACTTTCAGACCCTGATGCAGCCCAGGCCGCCAGAACATCTGCTGCTGTAATCTCCTACTCATACTCCTCACTTGTTTCATCATCACTCCACACCTCTGCCGCTTGAAGAGTGGCATCCAGTGCGGCACAATGTTTGTGACAATTGGTCTTGGCATTGGCATTGTCATCTTGGTCAGCATTACCCTTCCCGTCCGCACTGTTGTCATTGTTGGCACTGCCCTTGGCATTGTCCTTGTCCTTGTCCTTGTCCTTGTCATTGCCATTGTTGTCCTTGTTGTCACTATTGTCCTCATTGTTGTCACTTCCCTCAACATTGGCATTCCTCTTGGTGACAGCATTGCCCTCATTGCTGGCATTGTCCTCAGTGTTGGCATTGTCCTTGTTGTTGCAATTGCCTTTGCCTTTGGCGTCAGCGGCAACCCCAGAATCAGGTGAAGGATGAGATCTATGAGGCTTGGCAATCATGTCAGCAACGGTGTTCTGCGTCTAGGAAGAAATAGAGACGGCAATGAGGAGAACTGAGTGGTTGTACTACCCCTAAGGAGAAGTGGTTCTGTCCAATCACCCCAAGGAGCTGCACCATCTGGTAAACCTGTATCATATCCCAAATGCGGTGGTTTCCTGTCATGGACTAGACCCAAGATGTTGGCCTCTTGAAAGCTCTGGACCCCAAGCCCATTTGTGAGAGCTAGGAGGTAGTGCACATAGATATGCTATGGTGCACAAAATTTATACACCACTACTTTTGTATAACAAAATTAATGTCAGCAATTTGCATCGGTTTTCTTATCCCTCTGGTAAAAGTAGTCCTTTTGATAAGCTAAACAAAACTACCAAACCAATTTTTGATAGCTTCAAAACTGACAGAGATAAAAAATCCCACAACATCCAATTTGGCCGGCTTATATAATATATACTATATATGGAAGGTATGTACATATATGGACGCAATATGATAAGATTAATCAAACTGCCTCGCAAGCAACTTGGGTACTTGTCAGTGTGAGGTGTATTTCCTTGAGCTAAACTGTTTGACCTTGAATTGAGCATCACAAGCTGATAGTCCACCTCAATATGCATCCACCCACCAATACATCTGGTGTTCCCACTTCTGGATGGTCTCAAGTGCAACAGCTTTCAGGGCCTTTAGTAAATTCTCCTTTGAGCCAGAAAATGTGTATTCACAGTTTCCTGGAGCCACCGCTTCACTGCCCCCTAGAAGAATTCAATGTAATTCAACTCACAGTGAAATTTTGGAAGGAAAATGAACTGGTGGCCTGCTGCTTCAATGACTTCTTAAACAAGTGATTTTTGAGCTTTAAAGTTGGGTTGGAGCTTGAGAATGTGTTTTGCACAACAAGCATTTGAAGTGCAGTCGTACTTGCACTGCATGTGGAGCTTGTCACGCCAGAAATTTTCTTCCTCAATGACCTGTCTCATGCCTTTTGGTTGGTCTGGGAACTCTGGGTGGTCTGGAGGAAAGACCATTGGTTGATTAACCTTGACCCTGTCACAGGTAAAGCATCCATTGTGCATGCATGCTTGCTTTCCGCCTGGATGAAGGTTCATTTGTGAGACCAGTAATGCATCTTCAGCATATGCGGCATGTCCTTGAGAGTTATCAATGACAAAAAGAGCTTGATAGTCTGTTCAAAAGCAGCAGGATTAATTTTTTCCTTCAACTGATTTTTGTTTAGTATTATTGAGTTAAATTTGACGTTAATAAATATGGGTCAACTCACCTGCTTCACAAACAATTCACCTGTCCAATATCCCTTGTAGTTCTTCCCATATTCAAGTGTCTGTCCTGCACCCTCAATATACTCCTTTATTGCACAAGATGATACCCAATAAATGAATACCATGGCCAACTTCTTTCTTCTTCAATGCATGCTCTCCATCAAGGACCCAGCTTTTCTTTTTACCATTGTTCTGTTGGACTGTCATCTTGTCATGTGGCACCAAAACCAACTGGGTCTCAACTTAATTATCTGGTGTTTTCTGCAGCTCTTTCCCAACATCACCAATGATGAATTCCACTAAATATTGGCGGTGCTGCATTGCTGGGAGGAAGACTTCTTGTCAATATTGAACAACATTGGCTTGCATTGTAATACAAGGCTTTCTTGTGCTCTGTATATTTGAAGCCTTCTTTATGTATGCACTGTCTGCAGGGTAATTTCTTTTGCAACCTGTTGATACTGAGCACAAGGGAAAAGCTCCAATTCAAGGTATTTCATGAGACCCCGTGGCATCTCTTTGTCTATAAGCTGATGCATGGCAGTTGCAGGAATTGACTTTCCTTGCACAAATTCAGAAAGCTTCATTGGATCCATTGACCATTTATTTGACCGCAGATACAACCTCAGTTTGGCACAACTGGCGGGATCCTTGAGGAGGGGGAATGCTTTTCCATGTGCGCCACAAGAGGAGGTGGGTAATTCTTGCCCTGTCACCCACTTCTTGACCCAACAACAAACAAGGCGGCCACCCCATTTCTCTGCAACCCTTGGCTTTTAGCAGCTCTTTGCAAAGCCTCAATATGTTTCCTTCCATTCTGAACAACCATGTGGAGGTGCAACTGGATGGCCTGGGCTTGATAAGCTTGAAGACTGTTTTGTCCAGCCACAAAAACATCTTTCTTTGACTCAATAAGCTTATTGATTGCAATTAGAGCTTTCTCCAGCTCCTAACCTTGTTCAGTCTTCTGCTTTTTTCTGGCAACAAGAATGGGAATTTCAAGGCGACGTTGCTTGCAACTGGGAGGCTCTTGGACTTAGAATGAACCTTTGGAAACATCCTCTGCCATTATATTTTGCCTGGCGCAGAAACTGAATTCTGCAACTGGTTGGCTGTGTTTGCTGGACTTTGCACCATCTGAGGAGGGATTTTGAGCTTCATCTTTGTCTTCCTCTAAGTCTGATATGTACCCTGTGAAGACCTTGTTTGTGACAATAGGATTTGGAGCTCCAGTTGCATTTGTGGGTGGTGACTCGGCTGAGGATTCTTGAGGTACCATCTTGGAAGCTTCTTTGACACACTTCTTTGTTGAGGAACTTTGGGTTTACTCAAAAATGCCCGCATCATTGTGGCACCTTGGCTGAAAGCCAAAGTAAGCATAATGCCTCATTCCTCATCACCATTGCTTATCTTTTCCTCATTACCGCATCCTTCTCTGCTTTCTCTTGAGCCTGCAGACAATGTTTTTGTTGTGTCCTCTTGCCACATCCATTGTATCCAAACCCCCGCTTCTTTTCTGCGGTTTTTCCAGTTCTTTGTGGTGAGATTTACTTGACTGATCTTTTTGTGTGGGGCTAGGTCCAACTCCTTGAGCAAACTGAGTTTGTGTTCCATTTCTTTTTGCAGACTCTCAATCAACTCCGGCCCTTCCAAATCATCCATTTTGTCTTCACTGTATTTCACCTCCCATTCTGTATTGTGGCAATTGGAATCACTGTCATCCAAGACAATGAAGTGGCTTGTCACACCGTCTGTCCAAGATGTCACTTCTACAGTGGTGCTCAAAGATAATGCATCTAGGTTAGCATGTACTCATGCATAACTCCATGAAAATGCAATATTTTTGTGAGATCTAAAATATGTCTTTGTTGAAGTAGGCGAACGAGGCGAGTTGTAACGAGCCTATGTGCCGAGTATCAACGTCTCAGCTCAACGGAGTGAATAGCAACAAGGGAACTGAAGTCCGAAGTTAGGAACTTAGTTATTGGTGATATCTAGTGTACTACTCACCTGAAGTCCGAAGTTAGGAACTAAGGACTTCAGGATGCTTCTGGAGCGAAGTATAACTACTGTGACATGTAACTGTCAATCACCTGACATGAGAGTCACTCTAACACCCCCCCATGATCTCGTATGTCTACAATGAAGAGATGGAAAGAATGAATGAAAATAAAACAAACTAAGGTAAAATGCCCATTTGTTCACGACAGAATTTGACTTTAGGCGCTGGTACTGCCTTGGTGAGGTTGTCCGCAATCATCTCCGCAGTAGGAATGTAGTTTGGTGCAATTTCGCCATAGTCAACAGTGTTGCGAAGCCAGTAGAACCGGAGGTCAAGGTGTTTCATCCTGCCATGGTGTTCCGGGTTTTTGGAGACTGTGATTGCGCTCTGGTTGTCCATCTTGAGTGTAGAGGCCTGTTTGACAGGATAGCCAAACTCTGAGAGAATGTGTCGCATCCAAATGATTTCCTTCCCAGCTTCAACTGCAGCCACATACTCGGCTTCAGTGGTAGACAGTGCTACAATGGTTTGCAACTTGCTGCCCCAGCCAATCGCACCACCAGCAACAACTGTCACATAACCACCAGTAGAACGTCCAGTATCCGGGCACACCATGGGAAGAGTCTGTGTATGTGGTGAAGAGCTCATCACCAACATTGTTGCCAGAGTATGTGAGTTTGTGTTCAATGGTGCCCTTGACATAGCGAAGGAGATGCTTCAGTGCCTGCCAGTGTTTGGGGCCAGGATTCGCATTAAAGCGAGCAAGAGTGGAGACAGCATGTTGGATGTCAGGGCGAGTCATAGTGGCCAGATACTGAAGCGAACCAACTGCTGAGAGGTAGGGAACATTGGCCATGATCTGTTTCTCCTCATCTGAGTTGGGAGCCATGTCATGGGATAATTCGAGTTTTGGAGGAAGGGGAGTGAGCTCAGGGTGGCAGTCACTCATTGTTGAAGTAGGCGAACGAGGCGAGTTGTAACAAGCCTATGTGCCGAGTATTAACGTCTCAGCTCAACGGAGTGAATAGCAACAAGGGAACTGAAGTCCGAAGTTAGGAACTGAGTTATTGGTGATACCTAGTGTACTACTCACCTGAAGTTAGGAACTAAGGACTTCAGGATGCTTCTGGAGCGAAGTATAACTACTGTGACATGTAACTGTCAATCACCTGACATGAGAGTCACTCTAACAGCAAGCTCATGTCATTCAGAAGAAGGAAGAGAATAAAAAGGGAAAGGCAAGAAGAGGCATACATCAAAATCCAGACTATCCCAAAGCCACCGAGAAGGGGTACACTCAGAGTCAAGGTGTTTTTTGTGGATCTCATGGTGCAAAGTTCGATACACTGCCAGTCGACGCAGCAACATATGAGGTGCCAATCAACCGGGATGCCAGTGAGGAGTTATTAGAGGAAAGGCAGCGATGCCTGTAGAGTTTTCACGTGTTCTCCATGTCCCTTCACTTTGCAATAATCTGTCTTGTCTCTACCTTGCTAAGCACAAGACCTTCAAGATCAACATTGACTCTGATACCATGGACTTCAAACGCAATGGTAAAACACTTTTCTGCGCGCCTATCTCATCCAGCAACTGTGCAACTTTGGAGGGAACCACAGAACCCGAATTTGAGTCTGCTCACTGGGTTCAATGCTCCCACTCACCGTTGCTCTGTGTCACCACAGCTTTGCAGACATTGCCAAGATGCAGCGCAAGGGTATGGTTACTGGCATGGTCATTGAATCGAAGGACAAACCAGATCCGGTCTGTGAGCCTTGTTTAGCAGGCAAGATGCACTCCAACCCGTTCCCAACGTCGCCATCTCGTGCCATGATGCCTCTTGAGCTCATTCACAGTGATTTGCACGGTCCTCTCCCTGTCGCTACTCGTGAAGGCTATCGCTACTGGATCACGATCATTGACGATTGCACGTCGTTCCAAGGCGTCCTGAAGCTCAAGAAGAAAAGCAAAGCATTTGAAGCTTTCAAAACATTCAGAGCATATGCTGAGAATCACTTCAACGCGAAAATCAAAGCTCTACAGGACAACAAAGCAGGTGAATACATGTCTGCTGCCTTCATCAGATTCACGGACCAGTGCGGCATTGTACGACGCCATACGATGCAAAACTGCCCCCAACAGAACGGAGTTGCAGAACAAGTTGGACCATGGCAAATGTTGGTTGAAGCTGGATTGCCTCCGTCGTTTTGGGGCCTCTGCCTCGCTGCTCAAGCACACGTCTGGAACCGCCTTCCTACGTTGTCTCTGCCACAGGGAACTCCATACGAAGGCTGGCACAAGCGCAAACCAGATATGTCTCATCTTTGCATTTGGGGCTGTCTTGCATATGTCTTTATACAGCGAGATAAGTGCAAGTCCTTGCAGTCACACATGGAGAAGTGCATCTTTGTAGGTTATCCTAGCGGTTACAAAGGCTGGCAGTTCTATAACCCACAGACAAAGAAGTTTATCATCTCAGAACAAGGGATTTCTGGCATGCCCAAAATCGACCTCACTCCCGGAGCGCACTCATGCACCTGCGCTTGATTCTGGGGATAGCGACAAAACAGTGCCAGATGCTCCCATTTGAACATCCAGAGCCTCCTAAAACACCTCTGCACTCTCCTAAGGCCAAATGACTGTCTCTGCCTCCCTCTCCTCATTCCACTCCAGAACAATCTCCTGAGCGAGAAATAGCTCAACGTCGCAATACACGCCACCAGTCGCTCCAACCACTTGTTGAGCCTCAACCTGATCCAGAACGCTTGCTGAGACGCACTACACGCGTTTCGCGTCCTACTGGTGAATGGTGGAAGGTGAAACACCGTCACGAGGTTCCTGATGAGCCTCCTGTTATCTGATCCGACGATGGAGGTGATGGTGATTCTGATGACAATGCAGCCGAATTCGCAAATTCCGCTCTGGAGAGTGAGCCACGCACTTTCAGACAAGCACTGCAAAGTAACCAGTCCGTTCACTGGCGCGAAGCTGCAACACTTGAGTACAACACTCTCGACAATGGGACTTGGGAAATCGTTGATTTACCTTCTGGTGAAAAGGCAATTGGCTGTGGATGGGTATTCAAGGTCAAACACAATGCGGACGGTTCCATTGAGCGCTACAAGGCTCGTATCGTTGCTAAAGGCTATTCTCAACGTCCTGGCATTGACTACAACGAAGTCTTTGCTCCCACATTCCGTCCTGCAACTCTACGCCTCATTCTTGCATTAGCTGCCATTGAGGACCTGGAACTTCGCTCTGTGGACATTACCTCCGCATTCCCCAATGGTGACTTGGATGAAGTGATCTACATGAAGCAGCCAGAGGGATTCCACATTGGAGCACCTCACCAAGTCTGCAAACTCCGGAAATCGCTCTATGGTCTCAAACAGTCTGCTCGTCAATGGAACAAGAAGCTGCACTCTGTTCTCAGCGAAATGGGCTTCAAACGCATTGAATCTGACCACTCTGTCTATGTCTACTCAAATGGCGAAGTCAGGATCATTGTTATCTATATTCATGATATCATATTTGCTTCGAAATCCACTGCTGCCACTTCTTTGTGAACTTCTGCATCTCTGGTTATTTGCAGTATTCTATGCAATTCTACAGGCAACAAAAAGTTTATAAGCATCAACATTGAATTCTGCCTGGGTGAGTTGAACTGGAAGCTCATCAAGGCTGGTGCGTGCTCGCTTCAGGGGACAACCACCAGTCAGAGGGGTAGAAAATGTTGCCGGAGTCAATGGTGGGCAGTGAGAGAGGGGAAAGTGTGATGGCCCAGGTGTTGATGGTGGGGGTGGTGGCACATTCTCTTTTCCAATGCAAAGCAAAGCACTGGCACATTCCCTGTGGGGTGAGGACCTTGCATTTCTCTACATGCACCTCTAGCCTCTGGCGCTTTCCGCAAATTGCCTCAACTCTGCACAATGCTAAATCCACACACATTACAGTCTTTCCCCGGTCCTTGACACACCACCACTCCACACAAACTCCAATTTCCTTAGATCCTGTTGCTCAATCAGCTCAGAGTCTTTTTTATGATGAGTGTATACTATATAGCTATATGTCCCTTGATCTTGGAGGAGAATGATCATCTTGTGCAAAATAGAGAGAGTGACCAGTCGAGAATTTGGATATTTCTGAAAATTTGACGGCCAGATCCAAGGCTACTACTACTCAAGTTATCCAAAATGTTTTCACGGGATCAACCTTTATATGTTCAACACTTGCTCCAGGTAATACTACTAGCACAACTGAGCTCCGGATGTCAAGCATTGGAGGGTAGACCAGTACACGATGGTGTTGAGCAGAATCTATCGGTCACATCACACCTTCCAAATCAGGACCTGAAGTGAAAATCATTTTGACACTATTTCCTCCTTGACAAGTCTGAACATCTCTTCATTACTGCACAATGACCAAAAATGCATACTCACAAAGCTCAGGTGGAGGTCAAAGTCAGAAGTCAACTCCAGGACGAGGCCGTTGAGATGTGGAAACAAGAGCAACAGACTCCTACTGGAAAGGGCGGAAAACCTTTGGGTCTTTGTACCATCTGCAACACCATCAGCAGCTCACACCTCCAAAAAACTGGGAAATATGTCCCTCTCTCATACAGCCCTCTTGCAAAACATGTTAATGGCGGACGGAGGCTTGCTGACTTCAATGCAGAAAAGAGCTGGTTGACTGACGGGGAGGCAACAGTGCTCATTGACTACACTCTTGAAATGGCTGGCCAAAACTACTTCCCTTTCAGCAGAAGGAGACTCAAGGAGCACGCAGATGAAATCATACAAGCAAAGCTTGGGGATGACTTTGTTGCTGTTGGAGAAAACTGGGTTGACAGGTTCACGACAAAGCATTGCGACAGACTCAAGCCGTGCTGGTCAAGCTCCCTCGACAATTCACGGGGGCATGCAGTGAATCCAAAGAATCATAAGCTCTTTAACAAGCTCTTCAAGGATGCGAAAGATGGGTGCGGCAATCCAGATGATGCTGTACCCGACGATCTTGTCTACGGCACTGACAAGACAGGTGTTCAGAAGGGCATTGGTGTCAAAGAGCGGGTTTTTGGGCCAGCAGGGGTCAAGGTCCAGCACCAGCAGCGGAGTGGAGACCGCAAAAACATCATGGTCCTACCTACAATATGCGCCGACGGGACGTACCTTGCACCCGTGACAATTTATAAAGGCGACGGCTTTCAAGTAAAATGGTGTCAGGAAAATCCTCTCAACTCTTCGTGATTATCTCACCTTGTCATGTAAATGTCTCTTCTAAATGATTGTAGTCTTGGGTACTCGAAGAAGGGTTACACCAACGGCGAGATCAGCGTGGCCTGGATTCAAAATTCCAATAAGCAAACAAAGGCCAAGGCAAATGGGAGGTACCGCTTACTTGTAGTTGATGGTCATAACTTGCACTACACGCAAGGCTTCCTTGAACATGCACGCGCCAACAGAATCCGGGTGCTGTGCTATCCATTGCATTCCACGCATGTTTATTAGGGCCTTGACATTGTCATCTTTGGCGTGCTAAAGCGGTACTGGAGCGAGGAACAAGACAGGTTTGAGCGGGAGACCAAGACCAAGCTCTTGAAAGAAGAGAACTTCCTCCGAGTCTACGCCGCAGCGCACGTCCGAGCATTCACACCGGAAAACATCAAGGCAGCCTTTTGCAAGACTGGCCTTGTTCCATTCAATCCAAATGCCATAACTCCAGAGATGATGGCCCCGAGTCTCAAGACATCATCACGGGGTGTAATGCCTCTTGCTGAGCAGACACAGCCCTGTCCGTGCAGTATCACAGCTACTTCGGGAACACACCGCTTGTAAGTGTAAGGCAAGCAAAACCGAAGAATTGGGAGACTCACCAGCCTCCAAAACCCCTCGAATGAGCCCACCACCTCCGCACCAGCAACATTTCCCACAAACACCATCACGGCATCAGCTAGAATCCGACCGAACACCTTCACCATTCTTATGCTCCACCCAAATGCCGTGTGCAACCCACCCACTTTACTACCTATGTACACCTTCACCAGTGCGCCAAGCACTGTTTGGCCTCACTTCATCTTCTGCTTCCTTCCCTGTCTCGCCTTCTCCAATTGCCTCATCCTCACGTCTTCCTGCACTTGTGACCAGTGTTATCTCTCCCTCAAAGCCGCAATATGCGTCTTTGCTGCAGGAACTACCAAGGACACTACGCAAAGAGCAGTTGATGAATGCTCTCCGTGATGCAGAGATGAGAAATCATACCCTGAAGGAAAACAATTGGGTGCTTCAGGCTCAAGCAGTTCTACAGGATTTGTACGTGGGCAGTGTGCGTGCGGAGCTACAGGCGCAGGAGGACAAAAAAGGTAAGAAGAAGTTGCGGAAACTCAATGCTGATGGCTTACCAAAGCTTTTGGATGGCGACAAATTCTTTCAAAGAGTGGTTGACAATGACAAGAGGAGGAAACTTGAGGAGGCGGATAAAGTGCGGAAACGTGCAGCTTGCGGTGCAGTGACTGAATTGCAGAAGAAGTGGACAGAGGAGGATGACAAGCAAAAGCAGTGTAACAACGAGATGATGCAGAAGTGGGAGAAGGCTGTCAAGGAGTGGGAAGCAGAGCGTGAGAGGGCCAAAGGGTTGCATCAGAGGCCACGATAGAACAAGCCGCCCCGCCCAAAAGCCAAGCCTGCAAAGCCAAAGACTTGGCTCAAAGCTGCAAGCCAGGAAACCATTGCCAAAGATGCTGAGGGTGAGGATGGTGACGACAACATGGACGAGGAGGAGGAGGGTGACAAAAGCGGCGGCGAGGAGGACGAAGAGTGATGATATAGATCTAATTGAAGATTGGCTGATGACTCAGCGCCTGTTTTGGCTGTCACTATGATGTGACTGGTGTGTCAAGGACTGAAAATACGCTGATAAGGCCTCGTTGAACAGATTCTTCCATCACCCCTCATTCCTCTTTGTAGATAACTAATCTCAATAGCTACAATACATGTTTAATTTAATACCCTACCAAGTCTGATTCCTCAATCCCTATCTAGAAAGAGTTTCCAAAAGCCATCTTGATTTGCTTGATTTGGGCATGTCAAGGACCGGGGAAAGACTGTAATTGACATCTCACATCAATAAAGAACAATGCCATGCACCTTTGTCAAACTTCTCTGGATCAGTTAGTGGTGAGTCACATTCTGACATTGCATCAGTCTGACAAATTTCTGCTGCCACACAGGCTTTACACCATGCATTGAGATGAGTGCTGTTAGTCTTGTACTTTGTCTGGTTGGAATGGAAGAGGTCCCAAACTGGATTTTGGAGGCATTGTGAATTGATATCTTCCTACTCTCATTGAGCCTATATTTATAGAATTCTTCATAATTTATTCTCCATGAGTACACTCTAAATGGTACCCCCTAAATGTGCTCCAATGTGCCCTCAAATAAAGCACTGGGGAGGTAATGACTAATACTTCAAGAGCCTAAAAAGGAAATTTCTCCAAATGGCATGATATTAAAACAATAAATAAACAGATGGCGTGACTTTGACCCCATTGACCTTTATAGACTGACCCGGTCAAAAAAGTCAGACCCCATTGACCGGGTCAATGGGGGTCAAGCCAACACTGAATTGAATAGGTGAGTTCTGGTTCCATTGGTGCCATTGTGTTAGAAACTGGGCAGAGTGGACAATGGTTGTGGTGGTCAATGATCAAGATGAAGCTGATCTGTAATCAGTCAGAGGCAAAAGATGGCCATGTTTCCAATATAGTAATTGGAAAACCCAGATTAAAGCAGTACTTTAAAATCCAAAATGTAGGTTGATTCAGTACTTACTCGGCATGACAAAAAGTAACCGGGCACCACATGATCACTGTGTTTGTGTTTGTTCAAGCCGCATCCGCATCGTAATTCTACTGCTGTGGCACAATGACAAGACTTCAGGCTACAAAATCTGTGAGTATGAATTAACTGTAGTCCATGTATATATAGTCCAAATTAAAATGAAGTATGGCCACCACCCCATGCTGCAAAAACCGCCTTTACTCTTTTATCTATAGTATCAATATGCTTGTCAATGTCCAAGATTGGTAGCTCATCTTTAATAGTCTGAATAAGCTGCGGAACTGTGGTAGGAAGATGTAGAAGAGCCTGCAGTCACCTTTTGAGCTTAAGCCAGACAGGCTCAATAGAGCTGAGATCAGGAGAACATGAGGGGTGGTAGAATAGCGGGATCTGATTTTGACGGAACCATTGCATTGTTGATTTGCTGCAATGACTTGCTGCGCCATCTTGCTGAAATTCAATTCCAGACTCCTCCTTTGATACTTGATGATAGAAATTCTTCAGACCGCCTTTGAGAACCTGTTCTTGGTACCGAGTTGAGTTCATTCCTCTCTCTCTACCTCCTGGATATTGCAACACAACCAAGGGCCCTTTTCTACCTTTTATAATGCATGCCCACACCATAACATGCACAGAGGACTGTGCAAACTTTGGAACACAGCATTTGTTGTCAAATTGTTTGCCAGGGCGGCACGTGACAACAATTCTTCCCCAATTGTCATCAAGGTAAATGCAACACTCATCTGACCAGATCTTGTTCTTCCAAATTCTGAGCGTGTAGGCCTTGCAAATTTGTGCCCATGCTAGTCTTGTGCTGTATGAAGACGTCATCAGCATATCCCATAGAAGCGACCAGGTCCACCCTCCAAAGACAATTTCCCATCGGGACTGGTGAAGAGCCTCTGCCTCTGTTATGGTTGAATTCCAGAATTCTGTAGAGGGTCTCCTCTCCAAAGGAGTCAATATCTCTAACTTTCCCCTGGAAGCAATATCAGATAATCCCGCTTATGAGCCCTTGTAAGGTATGGGACCTTCTTTGCAACGCAACGGTGGTAGGCCTATATTGAAGGTGTTCACCCCTCAATCTTTAATGATATGCCACATATCAAAATCCTTGCCTTTGTCAATGTCTCCTTTTGTAACAACAGAGGTGACCAAGCAGGCCTAAGCTTTTGAGGCTTTCTAGCTTTAGAATTGGTTGAACTGGGATGGTAGGAGAATCACCTCTGTTGTTACAAAAGGAGACATTGACAAAGGCAAGGATTTTGATATGTGGCATATCATTAAAGATTGAGGGGTGAACACCCTCAATATAGGCCAAGCACAATTTGACCAGATAAGCCAATTTACATCTGTCTAAAAAAGCATTCTAAGGTGATTGAATCCACTCAGTCTACAACATCACTGCTTGCCATGCTATAGTAACAGCTAGATGCAGTACAGAATGAAAAGTAAATTACCAACTAACAATTAAGACAATTTAAAAAGAGTGGTATACAACCCAGGAGCTGATACAGAGGCATTTAATTCCGGATACCACAAGGGACTCGCCATCTTTAGAAGATTAACAAGCATAACCAGAAAGATATGCCTTATAAAATCTTCTAACTGCGCTATCTCCTTCTATGTGTGGTTTGCTTAATCAAATTTATAATTTCCTTTGTAATTGTTATTTCTAATACTGACAAGCCGTCCACCATTGAAGTCTATAACAAACACACTTTTGGTTTGTTTGGAAAGGCTTTAGAATCTGCAATATTTTAAAGGCCCATCAGAAATGGTTTTAGAATGTTGTCAATTTCTGGGTATGCCTCCATAATTATTATCATATAGCAGTTGTCGTTTAATGCATATTATGAATATTTATAAAAAGAAGCCTTCTAATATTGAGCTAACACTTAATACTCTTGTGGCTACAAGAAGGTTGAAAACAGTTCTTATTGCACTGTAAGACACATCTAGAAACCTGTTTTCTAGAGGAAAGAGACTGCCAATTCTTTAATCAGCTACTTGTGATTTCTGCTCTTATAAAGAATTGCCTATGAAACAGCTATTGAAGCGACAGCCAGCAGCTTATGGCAATTGAAACAGAATGGGACAACATGCAAAAAGAAAAGATTACTTAAAATAGGTTTCTACCTGGGAAGTCTTTGTTTGAATCAACCCGGGTTTACAAAGTACTCAGCAATTGACGGAAACCATTCTGCAAGATTGCAAATGCCACATATCCAGAATCCGTATGTTTAGCATGATTGAACCAATGGCTGCAGATTCCGAACCTTTGCAATCTATCTCACAAGCCATAGCAACCCCCAAAAAGGGGAGATATACACACCAAGATCAATGACCAGGGCGCCGCTGAGGTTGACACGGTACACGCCTGGATGTCGTAACAACCATATACTTACTTAAAAAAAAAGGTGCTCGAGTTTCTCTTTCCAGAGGAGCTAACTTGTAGGTGAGGGCCATTGCTCTGCGTGGCATGTACGAGTCCCTGATGGAGTAGTTTCCAGTTTGGGAATCTTATTACGCGTGAACGTAGAATGCTGCAGAAGCTGACCTGCCTCTGCATGTTGCAAGCGAGCCTTGATGCATGGCCAGTGGGCCCAAGAGTGCCATTTGACCACCATTGCTCATGCCATCATAGAACCAGAGCTGCTTGTCCGGTGCAACAATGTTAGATATAAAATGTCTGTCTGCATCCCTGTAGTAAACGACACCCGCAAGGTTGTATTTATGTGGTTGGCCAAGGTGAGCCACTTCAAAGCTGATGTCAACTTCAATTCCTGAGCCAGAAAATTCCAAAATTACAAGAGGTGGGGGGGCAACAAATGAGATATTGATCTTCACTAGTTTATCGCATATTTCACATTGGTTGGTTCCTTGCTGTGAGTTACCTTGCATCCACTCAGTTGTTGATTTAAATGGTGATTGTCCTTTAGACATGTAGATTGTATGCGACTGAGAGTAAAGCCGCTGGTGGTTGTCTGGGCACTGATAGTATGTCTGGTAAATAACATCATGAAATGTAAATATTGCCTCGCAAATGGCTTTGATAGATGTATAATACCCAAGCCTCATGTATTGAGATGTTTTAGCTAGATCTTTTTGTACCGTGTTGTGGGCAACCTCTAGTGATATTTCATTGCGAGCGTATTTTGTAAATTCGTCAATTAGGAGGATACTAAACTCATTGCCCAATTGGGTAAAGATTGGTCCCCAAGCATCTGCGTCTTGGCACCATATATTGAACAATATAGTGAAGATGGAGTTGTAGGCACAGCTATTCTGGCTCCATTCCAGAAAGTTCATGGCAGCCAAGGAGAGAAGATTGACAATGCCGTCCATGGTTTTGATATCAGGAAGGTGATGGCGGAAGGGATCTTTAGGCAGTTCAAAGCATATACTCATGCACCAATTGGCCAATGCACCTGAAGCATGAATGACATTCTTGATCAGCCCCATATAGCAGAACATGAGCATTTGCCAAAGAAGAGCCCGGGATGGATGATGCATGATGTTTGTGATGAAGTTGCTAAGCGCAAAGCTATGCAACAGGCTTTGAACAGACCGCTGCATAAGATCCATCATATAGAAATGGCCTCCATGTATAATGCAGGCCTCGATGCCGTAGACCAAATGGGGTGTATTTGCCCTCATCAACCTTGAGAAACAGCTCTGAGCATTAGTAAGTGTAAGCCAATAATAGAGAGACGCACAAAAAGTTGCCCGCCTTGAGGACAACAGCCTCAATGCCATAGTCAGACTGTGGGAGAACATCGTCCAAACTGAAGTCAGGGTTAGTAAAGACGTCGATGCTTGAAAGAGGATACATGGGCCCGTCACAATAGAAGGCCCAGAGCTTCTTGCCACAGAGCTTCAAGAATGTATTATACCCATTGCTGTCGACGTGCATGAAGGTAAAAGTGTTCACGGACCCAGCCAAACCCCAGCACATGTTGCCTTTTGGGTATTCAGACTTTTGGGGACAGGTGTGGACGCCGCTGGTGATGCGCCATGCTGCTAAATCAGAAGTATATGCAGTGTGTTCGAGGGGGGCATCCAGCATGGGAAATTCCAGGCCATTGACAATTTTCTTGCCAGTTTTGACGGACTCCAGAAGATCTTCAACAGTCCCTACAACATTCTTTGGAAAGCTTTTTCTGCCACCCTTTGGCCCAGCAGAGAAATCTACAGCAGAGCAATGGGTAAGTAAGACACCATTCGTCAGTACGCAGGCATCAAGCAGAACAATGTTGCACACCTTGGAGGGATACGGGAAGGTGCATTGATGTTAACGTCTGAAAACCCTCCTTGTCGAACGCAACATGCCTGTTACAAGTACATTCTTCCTTATCATGAGTGCTTTCAGATTGGTTGAGGACATGGCCGTAAATTGCTCATACGTGAGTATTGCAATGATAGACTCTGAAGGATCAGCTAGATGAAGAGGCTTCTTGTTGAAATAGGTGCCCTCAATGGGGCAATACAATGACTGGAAGCGAGAGTGATAATCGGCATGCTTTGGGAAAAAGAGTAAGGCCAAGAACGGAAAAGAAAAAGGATATTTGCACATGAAAGGTAGGTGTGAAGGTATGCGCATTGCCTCCAGCATCATATGCAGTGAAGGAAACTGGACTTCTCACCATTGGAGGTTCTTCATCAACAAATATTGGTACATCTAGAGGAGCAGCCTTGGATTGCAACAGGTCAGAACAGAAAGAAAAGTGAGAAAAATGCACGTACATAATTGCTGCTTAAAGACGGCTCCCACAACGAAGCATATAAGTCCACATCTATGGCGTCGTTGGCACTTTTGCCACCTGAAAGTGTAGCAAGCTTATTTGACGGAGGATCTTCAGCGCTGTCAGAATCAGAGATGTAGGGATCAGAAGTTGCGGGCCTACACCCTTGCTTCTTGGGAGGAAGGGAGATCACCCCTTGAATCTTCTGGCTATTGATGCTTGAAGCAGCCCGAGGAAGGGAGGGCCTCTTGAATGGCGTGGATACCACAGCTGCGCCATGTTCAGCAACCCCTGAGCCCATATCCATCTCCTGGGACGTTTCTCAAGACACAGACAGACCAGAGTATGCCAATTTGTTAACGACATTGTCTTCGGACATACTCTGATTCGAGGACGATAAAACCCTGTTGTTCTTTCCAATGAACTCCAGGTTGATTGCTGCACCTTTGTCAAGGTTATTAGAATGCTGAGTTGACAAAGATGCTGTGAAGAGAGGTGCAGGTGTCTTAGGCAGGGGCGCCGTGTTGATATCTTCCATTTGATGATCAATGTCATTGGGTAAACGGAGCTGCTTGAGAGGGGCAATGGAAGAAGGCAGAGCAAGCATCCACCAAAGCTGCCGTACTTCTTGAGCCAGATTGTGGAATTGGCATCTCTGGAAAAACAGTAGATCCAGAGGAATGGCAATCTAGCAAGCGAGCAGATGGCAGGGTCATGTCCCGGAGGCTATTGTTGGGTGCTGACTTGTCCATTGCGAGCAATTGCAGCACCATCAAAGGAGAGGAAGGAAGCACATCTGAAAGAGCAAAAGGACGCTCTGTTGAAGAGCGGTGGGCAATGAGCCAGACAAGAGAAGAACAAAGAAATACATGCACTGAGCCTGAACCAACCCCTCTCATTTTCATCCAACGCCGCTCCTTCAATATCCTTCCAGGGCAGAGTATCCACCAGCCACGTGAGCATCTCGTGGGGATCTTTGTCTCCACTGACAAGTAGAATGACCCCATTCCACATGACACTTTCAACACGTCAAAGCAGCTCAGATTTGGTGTTATCTAAGCGGTGCGCAACAGTCAAGACGTGAAGACGATTGTAAGAATACTTGACGAGCGTAGAAGGTGAGGCAAAGATAATAGGTGAAACAAGCAAGCCAAGGTGAAGAGGGCCACACAATCCCACGAGCGAATTGGAGCCTGAAGCCTTGCGTGCATCTTTCACAACCTGAACCAAGTCGTTCAGCTGCTCAACATTGTCTAAAGCGAGGTTACCAGCATCCCGTAGTCTAGGACCTTCTTTAGACAAACTGAAAGATTGCAGAATGTGAGCAATAATGTAAAAAATAAAATAAAAACAAGAAGAAAAAGAAGGCACTCACCCAGACACGAGGGCATTGTAGCTGTCAGGCAAATCTGGAATTGTTGTATTGCTATGGTTCACTGTGGTCAAGTAGGCCATATGCATTGCCGTCACGATGAAATTTCCCTCAATGGAAGTGGTAGCGGACCTTGCAAGATTTTTCGAAAAAAGACGCATCAGCCTCACTGCAGCATCAGGTCCACTGGATGAGCTGCGCGCAGAATTGGCTTTTGAGTGAACAAAAGATTTCCAGAACTTCAACAGCAAAGCAGGCCAGTCGTGTAGATGCTCCATCCCCTGGTGCCAAATAAGATGATACTATTGTAGATCCAATCACAAGAAGCCACTCACAATGAATATCTGCTTGTTATTCTGCAGGAAGGTACGTGGAACTGCGGGTGCGGCCTTGTTGCATCCATGGACGAGTGCCATGTTGTCAAGAAGACAATATCCGCAAATCAAAGAACATAAAATTTGAGCGTCAGCAGGAGACCAACTGGCAGACCAGTCTTTGTGCCTTTCAACCTTAAAAGGCTGGCCAACCCCATACGTGGTTTTGATGCCTAATAAATCCCTCACGAGTTGATTGTGTTGGTAAAAGGATCAAATGCTCAGGAGGTAGCTCTTGTATCTTTGCAGACAATTCAGAAAGTCCTACGTGATGCAGCGTGAGCATGTCATGACAACGACTGTGTTTGTATACCATGAGATCCACTCAAAAGCAGCTGCAACTGTGCGGCAAGGAGGGCTGGCATTCAAATGTGCAGAAACAAAATGAATACAACAGCAGCCAACATGTGTAAGACTTGTGGTAGTGGGCCATTGCATACGCATGGCAGTTACGAGTCTAATTTTTTTTATCATTCGCAATATTTATAATGCATATATTACTCCCACACATATCTTAGTACCTTTCAATCTTAAATTATTTTCAGTATAATCAACCAAATAACCTTCACGTATACATTGCCGCCTTGTTTCGATTCCATCATGATACCATACTTCACCAGTAGGTGATATTATGCGAGATACAAAATGACCACTACCATAATATATTACACCTCTAATAGGTAATATTATTGGATTCGTGTCTGTACATAATGATATTGATTTAGAAATTTTGACTTCTTGAGATCCAGGTGGTAGACTGATTGCTTGAAAATTTACAGATGAATTATATTTATATATTTTAATAGCATCATGTCCACAAGTGCATTTTTTAGTCTTCATAGCAGTTGCATCAAGATATTCTTGTATTGTTGACAATCTTTGTTGTGTAACTGAAAAAAGACTTGTAATCTTAGATGCTGATGTGCTTCTTACACCACAGTGTTCACAATTGTATGTTATTTTTCCAATTGATTTTTCTGTAAACATATAAAGCAATAAATCACCAATATCAACACCAAGAGTCCCATCTGGAAATGCAATGGGACTTCTATAATGTAACAAACGTCGTACAGAATTTCTTGCATCTTCTAGATTTATTTCTTTTGATACAACTTTCTCAAATCCTGAACCAAGTTTTTTAGCATACGATGACATTAATTTAAAATTACGTGTCCATTTAGTTGGATTATATACCCAGATATCACCTAGAATAGTGAAAAGAGAGTCATATGAACAACTATAGTTTTGAGAATCCCATATCATTCCCACAGGATTATCTGTTTGAATAGCTGATCCTAGAGCAGTCCTTCTTTTTTTGGTAATTAATGCTTTTTCTGAAGATAAATCTCCTTTAGCCTTTCTTTTGAGCGATTTAGAATGGTTGTATAGTTGAGAATGTGATATCATTTCAACAGGAATTTGCTCTTGAGCATTGTGTTCAATAACAAGCATTTGTTGATCAGCAATCAAATCTTGTTCTGATTTTTGATGATCTTTAGTCTTCATTGCATGTGATTTTGAATTGTCAATATTAACTGGAATATATTTTGTATTAGTACTTTTATTTTTTTCAATTAAACACCATGGTGTATCTGTTTGAACTTTTAAGATATTCATTGGATCAGACTTTGTCCATTTTAAAGTTTCTGGAACAATCTCTGGCACATAAGATTCACCTTTCAACTTCTGATATTGTCTTATGATTGCATTTCTTAAATGTCCATTAATAATTGATGGTAGATGATCCTCAAATTTAAGTTGACTGATTTCATCCATTAGTTCAAGCTCACGAAATTCCTGTCTTAAATATCCAGATGCACCACATGTGATTTTACTTGGATTAAAACCTTGAATGATAACTGTGCCTTCAGCAGTTGAACTCCTTGATAATGCTGTATAATAGGAAAGATGATCACGACAACTATTCAATATTACCACATTATTTGGACGAGTTTTCCCTTGTGATGAATATACAGTCATTGCAAAATTAGGTAAAACATGAACTTGTGATCGACGAACTGGAATGGAAACACCATTTGGAAATGTACATTTAACTGATTTTTTTAATTTAACTAATGGTATAACATTTTCAGGCAGACCTTCTATATTGATAGTTTTTGCAGGACGATCAAGTTTAACAAAAAGTGTATCAAGTACTATTTGACCTCTTGATCCTATTCCTGACTTCCACCCAACAATATGACCTTCTTGCCCTTTGGTTATACATAATTCAGTAGCATCATTATTACGTATCATCACAGGAAGACCAATACATAAGGATATTTTTCCAGGTATATGTTCAGATGCAGAATGTCGAAGGTTCCACAACGCATCTTGCATATCAGGACTTATCTGTTTTTTAGTACTTGGCATAGAATTTTTATCTTTTTTTCGGACCGATGTTAGAGTTGATGGATCAATATCTTCACCAAGTTCATCATCTGAATAAAAATCAGTCAAACTTTGACCTGTGTCTTTGGCAAAACGCGAAGAACCAAGTTTATTAAGTTGATCTTTTTGAGAATTTAATTCTGTAATTATCGAAACATTTCTATATCGTTTTTGAGCAATATTTGGTTGATTTGCATTTTTTCCAGCAATACGGGTTTTTAGAAAGTCAATATCTTCTTTTGTACATTGTGCATATCGCATATTTTCTAGAGCATTTCTAAACTTAGCATCATTTGGAGTTTGCGTATTTTGTCGCATATTTTGTCTAAGTATTACAACAGTAGTTATTTGATGCCATAAAGCCTTTCCAATAGCAGATTGTTGGCTTCTTACAGACATCCCAGCATCAATACTTGTTCCAACAGTTTGGCTATATAGGGGAGAACCAAAAACAGGCTTTAATTGTGCAAAATCACCTGCAAAAATCATGTTGAGTCCTCCAAATGGTACCTCAGTCATATTTCTTGCTTTAGCTAATGCAGCACTAATCTGATATAATTCATGACATGCTACCATGGATATTTCATCTAAAAATATATAATCAACACCATCTAGACGTTCACGAACATTTCTTTGGGAGGTTTGTTCGTTTCTCGATCTGTTTCCTTCTGATCCAATACCTAGAACAGAATGATATGTTGAACCATTCAATAAGGCAGCTGCAGAACCAGTAGGAGCTAATATCATAATACGATGAGATTGATTTCTTTCTTTAAAGAATTCAATAAGTGCTTTTAACACTTGAGATTTCCCAGTCCCACCCATGCCACCTAAATACATTTTAAGCTGTGTCGGATTGTCAATTGTTGCATGATTTGCAACAATACGGAAAGCTCTTTCTTGTTCTCGATTCAAACTAAATCGTTGTATAACCGTATTCAATATATTCACTGCCCCAGGTTGATCTGGTACAAATTTTCGTGAAAGATATGAAGTCATAGTGTCCACAAAAACTTTATCTGTTCCTTTAATTTCGCCAAAAGGTTTGCTTGCTTCAGTTGGTAAATTTTTTGAACGGTCAGCAATGATTAATTTGCGAATACTTTGTATTAATGAACTCCATTGACTACCTGTGTTTTCTGTGATTGGTACAAAGCCTTTTGGATCAATCATTTCAACACCGTCAGGACTGCTATCTAGCCATCCAGCACCTGCAACAACCTGTTCAACTATTCTCATTTCATCCTCCTTTGCATCATTTTGCCTACACGAACCATTCAAATACATATCATCATTTAGTTCTTCATCTTCATCTTTCCAGCCCGTATACTCTTGATCTAATTGATTATTATCAGATGATTGCCAAAATTGTTTATCTTCTTTTTCGTTGTCTTTCATTTGTGCAGAGTAATCATCCCGTGCATCTAGACATTCATAGCGTAAATTAAAATTATTCATCAAATTTTTTTGCTTGATTGAAAAATTATAATCATCAAAAGCATATTCCCAGGTTTCTTCGGCATGTTTTAAATCATGCCCAGTCCGCCACGGTTTAAATAAAGTTAACATTGTGGAACAATAATATTCCCTATCACCTTGATCTGAACGTGGCAATGTTCCGCCAATAAAATTAGGTACCACTAACTCGGATAAAGGTTTACACTGTACCTCGTAAGTAAGATACTGGGGATGGTCTGGCAAAAAAGAATGAAAATTAGTTGCATCCTCGTAATATTCATCATTGTCATCCATATTTAATTCATCATCCATATTTTCAGACTCTCCATCAGATGCTATCCAGTCAGATTCAATGTCCATATTAGTCCCACTACCAATGAAAGGGTTTCCTTTGATATTAAGTTCATCCTCGGAATCTGAACTGTTTTCATCCTCTGTCATATTATCATTGGTCATATCATTCTCAGCATCTTCTTTGTTCAAATTAACTTTACGATGTTTTGCTGTCTTTCTTTTTTTATTTGCACACCGAATCCAGTCATAGAGATTGACAGATCCAAATACTGAAGGCCTGTATATATAGTCATGAATCCTTGATAAGGCTACAAATTTACCTTTACTTTTATTTAATACGATCTTTTCAGGAAAATCTTCAATTTCCTCTAAAGGAGCTTGAAATACACTGCGAGCTTCACGCACAAAGCTTCTCCAATAAAAACTAGTAAAAGTATGACTAGTATAATGATCAGGATTTCCCAACAAATACATTGAAGCCATTGGACTGCCGATTTCTAGTTTGGCAGTCAAAGCATTAACCATTTTTGTCACAAGACTTCTTGCATTACCTTGAATATTTTCTTTACTAGTCAACAAAGTTTCATTTCGTTCAAATATTTGACGAATAGTGTCAAACATCGAGTATGTATTTAAACCGGGTTTGGTCACATAATCAGTAATATACGCCACTGTAGCTTTAATTGCAGTTCCAGAAAGAAGACTAGTTGTATCAGTATTGCATCGGAAAAGGTATGTAACAAGAGAAGAGAAAGTATTAATCCATGCTTCTCCTTTCTTCATTTTCAATGCACCGGTAGCCGGGTCAACCATTGTAGATTCCACAATATCTCTTGGAAATCGCGCTTTACATTTTCCTTTTCGAATACAAGGTCTAACTGATTTACTACAGTCATTGTGTCGATTTGAACGCTTGACTAAATCATCAACTACGATCCTAAAACAAGACCACCAACTATCAAGAGCTTTACATTTATCACATACATCACAAGCATTACGTTCAGGGCAACGCGGAGGAGGTGCTTCAGGCATTGTTTTGGTAGGAGGTACATATTCAGGATTTTTTTGATATTCCTCAAGTCGCTTTTCAACTTCCTCAAGCTTGCCATCAAAGAATTCACCCTTATGAACTGCCTCTAGATACTCTACCATAGCCTTTTGAAAGTCCGATTCAGGATCCATAATTTTATCTCGAATATCTTGTGGTGAAAGTGCATTTTTTATCCATAATAAGATGTGCAAATGTAAAGTAAGCCTTCCTTGTTGTTCAACTGTGCCATAATAAGCTTCTGTTTTGCCGTAATATCCAGGGTGTTTTTTATCAAATCCAAGGACATGTTTGATAAAATTTTCTACCATTATATGAAAGAAACGGGCAGCCGCTACTGGATTTGAAGTTACCAGTCGGTATGCTTCATCTGCCTTTTTAAAATAAATTTCTGGTTTGAATATCATGTTTTTATCTGCAAAGTATATACAAATAGGATGATTAATATCAGCGGGTGAAAGTGTTATAAACCATGATGGTGCCCCAATATATGATATCAAAGACCACACCTCATTGCGCATGTATTTTTTTGAAGTTAGTGAACCTTTAACATGACCTCCAACAGTATCAATATCACTTAAAACTTTGAAGCAAGCCTTTTCAGCGTCTGTTTCTGGTTTGACACGCTCACCCTTCATCATTCGTTCGGTTATATTCTCCAGAACAGATTTGTCCAGAGTCATCAACCGTTGGGTTACTTCTGCAAAATAAGGCTTTTCAGCAGTCACAAAGCCTGCCCGTGTACTTTCTTGGATTTGTTCTTGATTGAAGGCAATAAGTGGAAAGCTTGGATCAGTCTGAAATCTTTTATCTTGATACATTAGAAGCCATTTTTTTTGAGCAAGTGAAGACATTGGGCCTATGATATTAGCATTGCCAATACCGCCTAATCCATAGGGAAATAACCATGGCATCATTGACGGAAACAATTGAGCATTCTTGAACATAGACTCAGGCTTACTACCGTGTCCAACAAATAAAATGTTTTGATCTGTAACAAGGTGTTGTAATGCTAATGCTCGAACAGCGTCTTTACTTAACGTTGAAAAGTTTTCACCAGTTATACCGTGAACGACAAAAGGACACGCGCCATCATGTACACCTTCTTCTTCTTCCATGTCAAATACACTTGTTGCTTCGTTATGCTTGTTAATAATGGAAGACCGATAATCGATTACCACAGGGGGTCCCTCTTCCGGATAAAGCTTTAAATTTTCTTGGGAAATTTGAACATCAGCATAGTCAGAATGATTAATTTTAAGCCACTCTAGAGCAGCAGATATATATCTTTTACGTGCTAACATGGGTGTTCGTTTTGTATCTTCAAGCGTAGGTTGAGCCACTCCAGTAAACATGAATGCAATGATTTCATCCAATTCATCAATTGGTGGAGGCAGAATATTGCACACTTTTGGAATAGGCGTTGGAAACATAATTGCATTGGCCCTCATTTTCCAACCACCTTTTAGTACATGTACTATGCAGCGGTTTGACCTCACTCGAGAAACCAACAACCGTTCAACAAACGTAAGATCTGATAATTCTTTTGGAGTTTCTCCAACCCAAAGACCATTAGCCAGTGCCATGGGCGGTATCACTTTTCTCTCCAGATAACTTATACACTCCCAACAAGCATGTTTACATTTTATATCAATGATTGGACCTTCAATTTCTTTAATTGGATCATCTGCAGATTTTCGTGGCAAACGCGTCACGCCTGTGCGTACTAATGGATCCAATGAGCATCTGATATCAGTCAAATTTATCAATTGAGCCATGATCACTAGCTGACCACAGACCGCGCACCCAGCCTCTTCAAACTTTCTTGGATCAGTGTCTTCACAAAACCCACTAATTATTCTATGCATAAGACGAGTTGATGGTGGAGAAGGTGGAAATTGATGATTGTTTTTGATATGATATTTATGATTTGTAGTAATGCGCTTAGGCTTTGCCCATGTTTTTTTACCAACCTTTGGCAATGAATTCGCTTTATCTGTTTTAGATTTATTTTGGCGTTGTTGTGTCTTTAGATTTTTATCTACTGCTTTGAAAAGTGTAACTCGATCATTACAACTTCTAGTACATACATGGGATTTTATCGCAGTTCGTTTTTCAGCTAATGACTTACGGATTAATGCACGTAAATTATGTTCTCTTGCTACTTCATTTGCCTGGGTCGCAGTCAAAATACAAGCAATGGAGTCAAGAGGAATGTTACATATGATATGTTTTTCCCCACATGCATTAATTTTTTGCAACATTTTGTTGAATGGACCATGACCATCATATATATAATTAAAATTCTCTGGGTTTCGAACTTGAAAATCTGATGAAATAACATAAGGTTCCAACATTTTGAAGTCAGATCGAGTTGAAGCCCCACCGCCAACAAAATTATGATTAATATCTACATGTGAAGCAGTCAATATGAATGTTTCAGACACAGGCATATAGAAAGTCACCGAATACATCCATGTAAGTAATTGTACGACTATAAAATATATATGTAGTATTACTTTAATTTTATTTCTCAATGTTATAGTGCACAACCTCCGCAGACGTATAGACAAATTGCGGATCATGATATAGATACATATAAAGAGGTATATGATAAGGATACATAAAAATACAAATGATTTTATAAGAAATATGACTTGGTTTATAAGATGTAAAATGAGATTTAGAACAAATATAACTCGGTTTACTATAGAAACAACAAAGTTCATAAAGAATATAATCAGATTTATCAAAATTATATACATTGGTCTCAACAACACAAATAGAACCCAAAAAAACATATGCTGCAATTTAAACAGACCACGTATCATCAACGATCTCCAATAGAAAGCAAAGTCATGTCGCCTGGTTATATATCTTTGAAGTCTCATTAGGATGCGCGCAATCAAAAGCTCAACATCATGCGAACTTGACATAAACACGAAAATTTTGTGGTTAATATTCCAATTATAATAACTGAATAACATTTTTTGCTTTAGATTACGCCAAAACTGAACACCTATACCTTCGATAAGATTTGGCGCATGTGCAGACAAAATTGGACAGGATAAAAATACAATTTGGTTATGAACGAACATCAGCGTCCCACTTTTTTTATAGAATTTGATATTTTCACATTCCAAAGGTGAGAAAAAGCGAAGAATGGCATATTCCGAATTTGTAATAATATATTGAGATCGATATACAAATGCAGCAGCACTGTCTGATATCCAATTTATAGAATCAGTCTCACTGCTATAGTGTTGGTTGACAAAATGGGGCTGGAACATAGAATTAATAAAATAGGGCTGGGTTGTAGGTCCAAGAAATCTGCGATGGGTCATGGGACCAAGAAATCTGCGATGGGTCATGTGACCAAGAAATCTGCGATGGGTCATAGGACTAATGAAATTGTAATGGGTCGTAGGACCAATGAAACTGTAATGGGTCGTAGGACCAATGAAACTGTGATGGGTCGTAGGACCAATAAAAATGTGATGGGTCATAGGACCAACGAAACTGTGATGGGTCGTAGGACCAATAAAAATGTGATGGGTCATAGGACCAATGAAACTGTGATGGGTCGTAGGACCAATGAAACTGTGACGGGTCATAGGACCAATGAAACTATGTTGGGTCATAGGACCAATGAAGTTGGGATGGCGTTGATTAAATGCAATTATTTCTTGATAATGTCGAAATTGGTTAAGAGCCAAAGATTCAATTTGAACAGACGGAGACGAACCGTGCGTGTTAGACAAATGGGTAACTTCCAACGATGCAGTTATCGCAGTATCACATTGATTATATGTGATACGAATTAACAACAGTGTTAAGAGAAGGTATAGCATGATGGAGCAGAGTCAACGAGTAGTTCGAAGTCAAACAGTTGAGATCCGGCAAGTTTGTATAAAACATTGGAACCAAATAATAGCACGTGTCTCATTTTCGTGTATATACAGTAGGGTTGGGTAAAAAACTGTTTGTTTTTTACCGCCGAATTATTTACCGGTAAGTTACCGGTAAGTTACTAGTAAGTTACCACCCCCCTCGGAGCAGGATTTTTTTGGCTGGTAAGTTACCAAGGTCACGTGTCTTTACCATGCAGAATAAAGCACCTATACAACACTTATTTATAGTTCATCGACTGTATACCAAATCTATGTACCTGTCCTGTATTAAACAGCAGCAAAAGAACATTGGAACAAGAAAAAAATCGGTGTTGCACCGCAGGAGAAATTTTTGGGAAATAGACCACGTGATTGAGCATGTGATAGGTAAGTTACTAGTAAGTTACTGGTAAGTTACCAGGCATAAAATCTGTTGGGTAACTTACCGGTAAGTTACCCCCCCTGGGAATTACTTACCCAACCCTAATATACAGAAGCTTAATTATACTCGCGGAGTGGATCAGGGAGATAATGGAACATCATCGTCGCCGTCGTTATTGTAGTTGTCGTTATTGTAGGAGTTGTTGTTGTTATGGTAGTCGTCGTCGTTTTCGCCGGTCTCTGTTATGTTGTCATCGTTGTTGTTATCGTTGTTTTCGTTATCGTTGCTCGTCGCTGTTATCGGCGTCATTGTCGTCGCTATCATTATTGTTGTTGTCATCTTCGTTATCGTTGTAATTGTTGTTGTTGTTTACATTGTTTACATACTCTAATCCACCTTCGTCGTTAACTACTTAGGACTAATGCATTGGCGGATTGTAAACTAATAAACTAAAAAGAAAAGAAAATGAGATAAAGAGTGCAGGAAAGGTACCATGTGTAGACTAAGTGTAAAACACTAGCCAGCAATGACCAACGCAGCCTCCAAAAATCCCAGGCATGGGAGCCTATAATGAAGTATGAAGAGCTAAAGTATGCCATAATAACCAGGGATCCGGGACTCGAGGGTTGGGTATACCACACGAATAAAGCCTAGAGAGTCCATCGAATATCGGGGGGGGGGGGGGGGGGGGGGGCAACGAGTGAGGGAAGAAGAGGCGATGTATGATGTGCAAGATGACAGACAGAGGGCAGGAAGGAGAGTCTTGAAGCATGGATGTAATGAAGGTCTGTTGAGCGATAACAGCAGCTGTGAGGCTTACTGAGGTTCGGTTTGGTTGTTGGGCGTAATGACCAATTAATATCGATGCTCAAGCTTTGAGAGCCTTATTCTCTGCTTCAGATACCCATGTCGGCCATAGATACTTCAGTTCTCGTACGCGCGCGTAGAGACGAAGGTGGGCACATCCAAGGTTTGTACTCACTAAGCGCCGAAAGTAAGGAAAGATGAGCATCCTCCTCATGGATTTGCGTGCATAATGAGGTTTTTGAGTCAGCACACGGGGCTTTGGTCCAGGAAATGTAGGCAGATGATATGAGGGCAGTTTTCGTGGCTGGAACTGCATAGTGAAGGGGGAAAATCGGTATGAAATGATGACGTGGCGTGTTGTGATGCTGGTGGTGGTGGTGGTGGTTCGCCAGAGCAAGTCGTGGCGGTACTGAGCGTCGTTTAACGACGTACGTCGAGTGCCCGAAGATCGAGTTGGCCAGAACAGCAGCAATTCCACCTACCGCACGGGGCAAGATGGTGGTGGTTGTTCGTTGTCATTATCGTTGTCTTTCTTCGTCGTTACCGTTGTCCTTGTCGTTATCTCCCTGACTTGATAAACTGACGTGTCCGGTGGACTGCGCCCTCCACCTATCTCCTCAAACCCCCCCGCCCCCCCCCCCCCCCCCACACCACTCCTCCCTATCCAATCCCAAGTACAATTCAATACCAAATATCGATGTCCTGTTCACAAGGGAACGCTAGACCTACGGGTAGGCTGTCACGGCCATCCCTCTGGCTGCGTACTCACAAGCACGGACGCCAATCGACTATGATAACATCCACGGTGGTCAGTGCCGAGTTCCTGTCCAACACAATCCAAAAGCACTATGGGTAGGCCATCACAGCCATCCCTCCGGCCGTGAACTTGTGTGTTCAAGAACTGAGCACGACTCGTAGTCGTTGTGGTGGATGAAAGAGCCAGAAGACGCGGATACGTGTAAGCAATCGCGTCACGTGAGCGCTCGACTTCACACACGTGAGCGTTCAACTTCACACACGTGAGCATTCGACTTCACACACGTGAGCATTCGACTTCACACACGTGAGCGTTCGAATTCGCACCTCGGAGCGAAAGCGGGGTGAGAACAAGAATATTGGTATTGGGATTCAATTAAAAGAATAAAAGAGTGGGATTCCACCCTATATAGTGGGATAGCAAACCCAAATAGTGTGATTCCAAATCCTGTAAGTTGGTTACATTGCAAAAGTGTGAACACGGCAATAGGAGTCCCTCGGCTATTTTACCAGAGCATCTCAAAGCACTCCAAGGCTTTGAAATACACTTTTAATGACAGTACGTGTGGTTTTCATTGGATTCGAATCGCCGTCATTGGGTTGGATTATCCCGCGTTGGTCCCAAGCTTGTTGTCATCTGTGCTGTGGGTTGTCGTTGTTGCGCTGTGATTACACATCGTCGTCGTGGCGTTGTCCTCCCATTCCATGAGTCCCCCGCCCGGTTCCTCCTACCTATCCCCTGTTCCTTTCGAACAGAAACGAAACCTGCCCACATCCCTCAAAAGAAGGGATGGGCGCTTGTACTGGGCACACGTTCGACGTAACAACCCACATCCATCCATCAGGAAAGGGGCAGGCAGGTGGGATGCTCGGTACCAGCCCACATCCTTCGGGAGAGGGGAGGGGCAAGAAGCGGGCAGGGCATTGGCATCTTGAGGTGGTTACAGTGAGTCGTATACGCTGTCGAAACGTCGATGGCAGTCGAACCGTCGAACGCGCTGGCAAAACGCCGGTGTGATGCTATACGTGCCAGTGAGATGTTGGTACTCGTGTGCCATTCGCGGTCATATGCCTCGCTGGATCTCGACCACATCAAATTCACTGCGCTACAGGTAGGCTATCACAACCATCCTTCCGGCGGTGTTTTTGCGGGTCTCCGATCGAGGGACAAGCGACAACGAGAGACAAAAGACGAGAAGAAAACGGAGGACGCGCGTAATGTCAGCAGTCATGTATCACGAATGTCACATGATCGTATCGCCTGTACATCGAGTACATCGAGCGTACATTGCATAGTTATAAACGCAGGCGTGTTAGGGGAGTTATACATGTTCCACATTTCGTCCATAAAGAGAATGGATAATGGCGATTTTTAAGTTACGATGTCGATGAGCGAAAGTTGTATAAGGGACTATTCATCCGAAGGGAAATGAAGCCACAATCTCACGATTGAAGAGACGACGGATGTGACGAGTTCTGTTCATTCTAATAAAAAACCAAAGTATAAACGCGAGGAAAAGAAAGATTTGGAAGGTAATCCACAGAGGCGAATGTGGCACTGCTTGTCCAGCTTATCCAAGCTTGTGTTCAAGGCCTCTTGATTCATTCGAGACAATCGGCCAACGGTGGGTGACTCAAAGTCCAATAGACGGCGATAATTGGACACCTGATCATCTCCCGCACCTTCGGTCAAATATGCTCAATAGCCGCACCTTCCCTTCCCCTCAAAATCATTGTGGTTCATGGGGAGAAACAGTCGGCGTTGAGGCCCGTGGCCTCCGTAACACGACTTCGTTTATTGGTCAAATATGTACATTTCGTGCTCCAAAATCAAAGACTAAAA